>JAFBJR010018220.1:3827374-4143183 GCA_016785285.1 Brachirus orientalis | reverse complement strand
GGGGGGGGGAGGGGGGGGGGGGGCATGGAGCTTTTGTTCTAAAGTCTGCAACCTGGGAAGAAATTTGTGGAAACAGGAACTTTCATTTGGACAGTAATTGCAACTGTAGCTTGTAACACAGACAAGCAACACACAAAGTGCATTATTGTAAGTTTAGGAGAAAATGCAAATTATTTTGTATTAAAGTAAAGCATCTAAAGGATCTGTGACCATTCAGTATCCAGTATGTGTGCAGTTATAAAATGCCTCCAACCAGTCACTACTGATTGGTTCTGCTGATGGTCTGTGTCTCTGCAATGACATTGTGTCAATGTTGTGCTGATGATAGCTGTTTTTGTCCCATTGTGTCGATTTCTACCAAGAACACAAAGCCTTCCATAATTCTGTGTTTCTTACAAAAGCTGATATACAGCTTAAACTGCAGTTAAAATGTCCAAATTCCAAATAATGCAGAAAAGTTGCTGCTTTGTATGACTTCCTCTTAATGCCTTGGTTGGTGTGTTTGGTCTTCAGATGGATAAATGATACTGTGCACTGAACTTCATCATGGTCAATCACCATTAAAGGAAACAGGAAAATGAATCTACCATGTCTGAGAACATAACAGTATAATGGAGGACAATGTCTAACACTGAAAAAACAAAAAAACTGAAGGCTGCCTTTGTCTGCTCTGAACCCACACTCCACAATAGCCTCTCCGCTCCAAAGCCTCCTCTTCTCTAGCAAGGTTATCGGGTTTTGAAGCACTACTAACAGTCCCCACAATATAAACCTCTCAGAGCTCGCACAAAAGGTGTGGGCCCTCAATATTCCTCCATGCTCACCTAAGTGAAACATGATAAAAGTGAAACGTTCCCCTGAACACCCCATTAGTAAAACCTGAGCTTGTCAGAACCTCCTGCAGCCAGCAGCTATCAAACAAAAGCCCAGATGTCTGAGCAGAAAACATCTCTCCTCTCCTCTCCTCTCCTCTCCTCTCCTCTCCTCTCCTCTCCTCTCCTCTCCTCTCCTCTCTCACTTTGCGTCACCTCTGCCTTCTTTTCACTTTTGCTGTCACATTTATTCCCTGCTGTATTTCCAGTTCTCTTTATTCTGAAAACCAAAACCTTTAATTCATCGAGGATATGCAGAATTACTAGAAACATAGTTCTAAAAAAAAGTCTAATGTGCTTGTTCAACAAAATTTGATTACTGGTGTTAATTCTGGTCTGTTGGGTTGTTTTTGCATTGTTTTGGGCTCTCTACTTTAGTGACCTACTCCTTCAGTGTCACCTCCTTTTGAGGTCTGTTCTTTGCCCTGAAGTCAAGCTCTAGGAGACACTGGAGGGAAATTGGAACATTTCTATCCTTAGGGTCTTCTTCCTGACTGTTTCACCCTCTTCACAAGAGAAAATAAATTTCTTTCCTGACAACTATGGTTTGCCAAAATTTTATTTTTCTTTGTTTCTTTTATTAAGAACATGTTTACATCCAAGACACAAAAACAAGTATATATAGAACATATGGCAACTTGATATATTAGTCTAACTATCCTGTTGCAAACATATGCTGACTGTTTCTAACAATAACGACAGACGTTTCACAGGATGTTTGTACACACTTTCACACATTTTTTCAGGTGTAGTAGGATTATCAGTATAGGTTCTTTAAAGAATATACTGTATAAGCAGCTGCTCAATGGGAACTGAGAGGCAGATGTATTAAAACATCTTTATTCGTTATTCTGTTGAAATGATTGCACAATAGCATGGCGTGTACAGAAGGACATGCAGTGTTCAAACGCACAAAAAGTACTTTTCCTTGAGATTCATGGGCGGTGATGTGGGACAGGTCGAAGTGGATGCATCGGGTAAAAACATGGTGACTAAATGGCATGCATATCTCAAAACTGGAGTTGGTTTTGCAACTGGAGGACTATGTTTATTTTCATATACAGTCCTTAAATTTGCATTGTATCAGAATCAGAATCAGAATCAGAATACTTTTATTATCCCGAAGGAAATTCTAGTGAAGAAAATGACAGCAGCCATGTCTTTGTCTTTTCACCACAAGAATTTCCCTGGTCACTTGATTTCTTCTTTCTTTTTCTGGAGTGTGGCAGCTTTATGATTGATAAAGGGAGGTCCACTTGAAACCAGTGTCTGCAAATTATGATGGGGGCAGGGACATTTGCTGATTATGCTGATTGGTACATCCAGTTTAAAAATAGGAGAAACACAGCCCAGTTTATTTTACTTAGTGTATTTGTTCTTTACTGTATTGTTTTTGCAAGACTTGAATTAATTTTGTGAAATTTGTGAATTAATTTGTCTTTGCGCCCAAATGAACACAGCAGAGGCATCCACAACTCTGTCTGGACATGTCTCTGCTCTACTCCAGTTTTGGCTAGATTTATATCATGCTTTAAAATAGCCTGTGTGTTTTTCATGCCTCCTGTGTCTATAATTGTTTGAAACCTTGAATCTCAATACGGTGTAGTAGAAGGTCTTTGAGAATCTGTCATTTTCCCTTTTTTTTTTTTACAAGTGCACTTCTAAGTGGGATTTAAAAGGTATTTGTCTTTGCTCTTGGGAAATCCAAATGTTTTCCTTTGCACATATACTGCATTATTTATGAAACCTAAAAGTCAAGGCAGAGACTGCCTTCATCTTAGTGTGATTTGCTGCACATTGCTCATTCTTCCTTGCCATATGTCATTTTACTTGGCTGTATAGCAGCCACGTCAAAAGCCTGTGTCTTTACATCATCATTCTACTGGGACAAGATATTTACCAAAATGTACTGGAATGTCTGATTCAAGACGACCTCAGCTGAAAAAAACCTGAGACTATGAGACTATGGACTGTAACCTAAGCCCCAGACTCAATATCCAGGGCATCTGATCTAAAGTATACACATTACAGTGTCTTAATGAAACAGCTGTGCTGCTTTCCAGCCAATGGACACTCAGTGTGGTGAGGTGTCAGCTGATAAAAGCATAACAAATGTTTTTGAATTAGTAATTTTTCTTGAGCAGGATCACTGAAGCAATGAAAATGTTGTAAAATCCTTAAAAAAGAATCCACTGTTTCTACAGTGTTACTGTATGAAGCACTCTTGACCAAAAATATTAATAATTTAAAGTTTTATTCTTTAAATCATGGTTTAGTTTTTTTTCATTATCAATCCTTTAAGGTTTCTGGTTATTGCTGAGGAGCCTTGCACTTTTTTAGACGTCTTGCCATGTCAGGAACTGTTTTGGAAGGAGCAACATTGTTTTGCTTAATTTTCCTTCAGTTATTTCCTTCATTTTCATTACTTTTTTTGGAGTTAACTGAACTTTAAGTACATGACTAACATATCTCGCTGTCATCTATGATTTATTTAAACAACTGGTGACTCAATTGCTGAGTATGTTCATATATAGCAGTTGTTGCCAGGTGCAGTTGCTGATATTTAAAAACACACTGAAATAGAGGAAATTAAAAACCATGGATCATGACTCCTCAGCCCATGCCTTTGTAACTAGGACAAACAACTGCTGAGACAGTAAAACAATAGATTTCACATTATTTAAAATCGGGGGGGGGGGGGTTTGGCCCATACTGCAGCCAGCTACCACGAATGTTGTGGATTTTAATAATATTGTCCATGCTCCAGATATGGAAAAGTTCCCTCTGGTTGCCCATCAACATCCTAACAATGATTGTTCCTGTCTGACTTTTCAGGCATGTTATCCGTTGTCAGGTTTGACAGGGATGATCCTCGGGATAGATGAAGAGTTCCAGATCATCCCCGCTGATCTTTTTCACAATTACATACTTCAGATACAAGTGCAGCACAAACAAAGTTGTGTCGTAGCCTCTGTAGGACTGGGCTGGAATATCCTGACTGATTCAACACATGCTAATTTCATTGAACTGTGACTCACAGAAAGCTGATTAAACACCTCCCACTGTAATTATACAACTGGAATCACAATATGAAACAATCACCACCAGGACAGTGTTTAATCACTGTTTTCAATAGAGTTGTGTTTAATGCATCCGGAATGGAAACTCAAGTGCTGTCAAATGCAGCAGGACGCGTGATGACACAATCACTCACATCCCTAATGACGGTGGCTTTCAGCTCATGATGTCCCAATCAGTAAATAAGCCTGAAATTTACCAGCTAAGATAATGATGAGCTCTAAATACCCCCTGACCACTGATTAATGTTGATGTTTGCTTTAGACCATGACTGTTACTGTTAATGATGAAATTTTGCAAGAAGAGAAACTGTCAGATGAGTAAATCTGTCATGTCCTGATCACAGTCAGATTTAATGATGAGGGTCGATAACACTGAGAAGAATCACTATATAAAAATAGTGATGCAACATTTTTATCAGTTCCCTTTATGATTCCGCCTGCAATATATGTTGATAATATTTGCCTTCTATCTTCTGTCAGAAAAAGCCTGTCTTCTTCACATGAACTAAGCTCGACTTTACTTTTTCTCTGTATTCCCTTTTTTTTTCATAAACTTACTCAACTGCCAAAATTTGTGGCAAAAAGTGTTCAGTGTAAGTCACTTGACTGTTTTCCTCATCACCTGACACACATCCATCACTGTTAAGTACTGAGGAGGCCCAGGGGAGATGGGACCTGCAGTGATGTGCTGTGCTTAGAGTGATTGACTCATGCCTCAGCGCTGAGGACAATATGGCTCATCTATCAAGAACTGGAGAAACACACTTTAGTGTGAAGGCTTGCTCCTGCAAACACATCAAGAAAATGAGTTTGGTAATGTACTGTACATCTATTTAAGTATCTACATGTGCAGTTAAATGATCTCAAACGTACACTATGAAAACTATGGAAAAATACACTTGACTGTCCCACATAGATCCTTATAGAAAAAATTGATTTTTTTTCTCTCAACCTCTGCTTTGTATTTTGTTCCCACTGATTGGGTGGTGATGGTTTATCCCTGTAAACAAGCAGAATGAGGAGGTGTAAATGGAAAAATGTGACAGGAACACAGAGGCTCAGTCTCAGTACATGTTACAGACTATTAAACATTCTCCCAGTCAGTGGTGATCAGGGGACAACTCTACAGTGTGAATCTGCGGAGGCAGGGAGGATAAACAAAGTGAAGGATGAAGGTGGACAGCCTGAAGGCAGCAGCAGAGGGGAGACCGAGGTCTAAACTGAATTTTACACAACACCTGGTGAGATTATGGAGCACCTACGGCCTCCGGCTCAGTCCCCCGGTGAGCTTCATCGAACTCTGAAGGGCTCAGCAACCATCACACCTTACAGTTGTTCTCTGTTATAAAACTTGGCTCCATTTCCAAATTTTGGTGGAAGTTTTGTATGTTGTTGCTTATTTAATGTAATCCTCCATTAGGCTGTTAGACAGGATTTGTAACTACATTTCAATTTCAGTCAAGTGTTGTTCTAACAATGTTAAAATTCATAGGTACCACTAAGTAAAGGAAGAGTCTACTCAGCTTATTTCCAATTACAACTCGGTTCCAAATTTCTTTATATACTTCAATACATAATAAAACACGATTTTGTTTCCACTGAAGACATGAAAACTAGAGCAAATAATAAATAAATTGTAGCCAGATATTTAAAGCAGCCATGATTTAAAAATAGTCATGATTAAAAGTATGTTCTTGTCTATAAGGTGCTGGAGCAGAGGGCTGCTTAAAATGTCTGCCGCTTTAAATGAAAAGTTCAAACTTGTCATAAGAATTCTGCCAAAAGCCAAAATAAACTGACATTAGCACATTGTAATTCATCGCATTACAAATCATAAATATCTGTAAATCACTGTACAATTGTTGCCATGGTTTTATTCAGATAATTTACTGACATCAGTTCCTTGCCTCTCTACTAAATAATGCTAAGTGGAGGCATATAACCAAACGTAACGAGATGTCAGAGTTCCTTCAAAGCATCTAGGATGATTTTGATTGGGAACAGCACTTTATCTATATCAGACACTTCAATTTTTTCTCTCGATAGATGCTTTATCTTATTTTGCATTTTTTTATTTTACGGTATAAAAATGGATTCACAAGTCTCACACAGCCTAAAACCAGGAAATAATAAAATCAGACATGATGTTAATTTGTCTTAGGTTAACCTTAACCTTTATATTGTGTAAAATCAATCTACTGTAAGATATGAGCTGGTTTAGGCACTTGAGTAGTGTGGTGTCTTCTGTTGCAATGTGACTATACTATACAATCGTCTTTTTCCAGAAGGCTCATACACGCTCACCCTTAGATTGAGTCTTACCGTATAAGATCAGCAATGGCACAAAGGAAATGGTGTCAACCTCGAGGTAGAATGTGCCCACATTGGTATTAGCTGATAACAATAGCGTTAAGTCCATTTCTCCATCAGTATCTTTAGATAATACTGGAGTTCAAACACATAGCGCTTATTCTGAGCATGGAAATAATGGATTAGGGGGATTAAATGCAGAAAAAACATGAAAAGAATATACATTTTGAATTCCGTCATAACCTACATACATGGGAACTGTGGAGGGAGTCATTTATGAGCCATTGTACATGTGTTTGATGTCCAGGTCAGCTTATAGTGGAAATCAATTTGTGGAAGATAATGGTTCATTTCCATGGGGGAGAGGTGGAGGCAATGAAAGATTGAGTCTAAATTATTGTACACAAATGGCACTAATGGGGACAACGATAATCTCCAAATGAAGCCAATTAGAGGGCTGTTATTCTCACACCTCACAAGTCTTCATGTTTTCATGTGGGCAGAGTCGTTGAGCCAGAGAACGTCAATAAAAAGATGTTGACTGCAACACACCATGCTCATAAACTCCTATCTGTCCCAACAGTTTGAGAGTTAAATAGAAACAGATGACAGCTGCTCAGGAAAGCTCGGCCAGGGAGGTTGTGGCTGCAGTGAAGTTGATGGGATTACCTGGGGGATTAGGAACTGTAAGTACAATAACAAAATGGTTTGACGAGGACACAATTACTCTGCCATGTTTGAGCTGATAAAGGCCGGCAATGTGGAAGTCACAGTTGCACAGGAAGATGGGCTCCTGCCACAAGCTGAGTGGAAATCCAACTTATATATATATATATTATTATTATTATTATTTATCCCATGTCAAATAAAGATGAAGCATAAAAATAATTTAAAAACAAGCTCTACCTTTGGCTCTTGTGTTAGTTACACTGTGTGTGGTGAAATTTACTTTTAATCAAATAAATAAATGAAAATAAACAATAATCATGCACCATTCACTTTTGTATGAAGATTCAACTTTGAACACAGCCACTCACCACCGCCCATCCCTAAGCCCAAGAATAATAAGGAAAGAATTAACAATTCCTTGCATTTCAGTAGGTCCTTGCACCAGTCTGTGCTCAGACCCATGACAACATAACACAGTCACACATGTGTTGCAATGAAAACAATATGCAGATATAATTCATAATTTCAAAGGGTATGCATAATGGATTGATAGTCCACTGAGTTACAATAGATTCACAGCCATATATTTTTAGATGGATAAATAATCCACTAACAAAAAAAAAAAAAAACTATAGAAATTGTTCCAGAGATATTTCACTGATGTAGCATCCATTGTCCAATACCAAATATCTGCATTTAAGATTCAGTTTGTTTTCTTCATGAAACTTAATTTTGTTTTTTTGTTTTTATAATTCAGGTGAATTATAACAAATAACACCTAATTTCTTCCATCACTGAAAGGTCTTATCACCTTTTTTAAGATTAAATCCCTGAGAGGGAACCTAATTTTTTTTTACCCAACTTATTGAAAAGTCTACACACCATTTAGAGTGTAATCAGCCCTCTGCTGAAATTACATTAGATTCCACTCTCCCTTTCATGAGACGCTCATCAACTTAACATTAGGCTTGGATCTGTGCAAATTATGGCGAGCGTCTGTTTAAAGCCCGGCTTCTCTCCCCTGATAAAACCTTTTTGCTATGGTTTAGGGAACACCACAAAGTCATAATTTTCTTGTGGTAATAATCAGAATTCATTAAGATGTAAAGCCTCTTTTCAACGTTGGAGAACCAGGGTTTAATTATGGTGTCACATCGATGCATGGTGTAAAACTCCTCCATTGGTAATAAACGGGAAATAGAGTTTGATGACTCCTAATTAGTTTTTTTTTTTTTTCTGAAGTGCAACACACAAAGCTTTACATTAGCCTAATATGAAAGAAAAAAATCATGTTGATCTCTTTTTATCCTAAAATCAATTTCTTTCTCCCTCACACTAGGATCCCGTTATACTGTGGGTAAGGGAAAAAAAAGGAGACAAACTCTAAATCCTGTAGCCTTTCATCTTTGTTTTAGAAGTGAGGATTTATAGGGGCTGAGATAATTTAATCTTGAACCTGCAGTTCATTCATTTTGTCATGCTCAAAATAACCAGTTAATTGTATAAAGTTATTAATACTGTCTAGTCTGCCTAAATGTGCTTAAAACTTGTTTTGACATTTTTTTGTCGATGACAATGTAGCTTAATGTGAAAAACTACAATAATATTTATTAAAAATACAGGCTTTAATTGGATTATCACTTTAGAGAAAGACATACTTAGAATAAATAGAAGCAGGCATCAGTTGCATGTGGTGAATGCAACTGTGCAACCTAACAATCAGGAAATGGCCCATTTAAATTTCCAATTTCACAAACCTAAATGAGCAGAATGTTTTGTTTCTGCTTGGATAATGGCAGAAATGGGACATTCTGCTTGGAATTCACTGTCAACGAGGTGTGGCGAGAGAGATGAGGTTGAATAAAAGCAGACAGACAGCTTAGCAAAAGGGGTTAGAGAAAAGAAGAAGAAAAAACACGTGCTGAAAGCAAAGGTGAGGAGAGATGAGGGAGGGGGGGAGTTGACAGGGGAGAAATGAACAGATGAGGACAGTGAGTGCTGCCAGCTCGGCTTGAGTGCATGCGTGTGTAGCTGGGTAATAATGTGGCCACAGTGGCAGAACACACATCTCACATCGTGCTCACCAGGTGGGTCAACAAGGGGCATCTCAAACAGGCAGGCAGGAGCTTATCTTAATTCTGAGAGAGAGAAAATCCAAGATCCCATCCACACTGACTCCCTGTAATCGATGCTGACAGGTAATTCAGAGGAGCGCATGGATAGCTCACAACTTGCAGGAGTGGCAGGGCATTTGTGCGGCCTCAGTTGCTACACTCTGTGCAATCAAAGCAGTTGGCACTTCTCATATACATCCAGATAAACACATACGTTAGAGCCAAGAAACAATTCAGCAGTGTGATAATGATGCGAGGAAAGTAGAGACACCTCAAATTTTAAGTATTTGTCCATATTTCACTTTCTCACAAGGGTGAGAAATAAAACAATATATATTTTGCCTATATTGAAATCAACATTTTATATGTGATACATAGACTTATGTCATTATCTTAATGAGTCATGTTATCAAAAGTAAAAATATATGAGTTTATGTAAGTGTGTGATCTTTTGTAGTGTGTTGAGAAATTCTGCTTTCAAACAATATTTTGGTGACTGAAATACATCTTTCAATAGGATTATTTTACACATTCACGACTGTGTGATGTGGTTAGCAATGTTTCTTGGTTCAAATCCTGGTTCAGCCACAGTGGACTGTGTATGTTGCCCCCATGTCTGTGTAGGTTTTCTCTAGTTTTCCCTGGGGTTGTGTCTTCCTCTTCCGTGTGTATGTGTTTGCATGTGAGTGTGAGATGAGTTGCAGGTGTGCAAGCTTGATTGAATGACATGTGAATGTCTAGGTGGATCCTGGGAGCTGATTGGTTCCACACAGGAGGTTCCATTATAAGAGGCCTGCTGCATCCCTTGAGCCACTCACAGCCAGACTGTCAGCAGGCATTTTGTTTTTCATTTTTGCCAAACCTTTAGAATGGCTGGTTTTACATGTTGCTGGTGGTTTCAAAATCTTGTTGTGATCAGGTTTTTCCACTGGGCAATATTTAACTAGATTAGTTTACACATGCTGGATAGTCTGATAGTCTGCTTAGCAATTTCTTGGTTAAAATCCCTGTGTCTGTGTGGGTTTTCTCTGGGTGTCCCATCTTCCTTCCACAGTGCAAAGACATGTAGATTGGAGTCTGGTGTACTGGAGACACTAATTAAAAATAAAGCTGTCAATGGGGTTGTGAATGTTTGTTTGCTGGCTCTGTGACTGGCTCGTGACCCAGTGACTTGTTTAATCTCACCTGGGATTGGCTCCAGATTCCCCCCAATCTCTCTCTCAACTCCTGAAGGACAAGACATAAAGATAATGCATGTATGGCTGCATTACCGTCACACACACTTTTGTATTATAGATTTCAGTCATAGCACTCGGTCCCATATTAAAGTACAACATTTCATTGCCACTTCTGTCTCTGTTACCCTCCTTGCTGTAGCCGCTCTGCCGTTTGAGTCAATAAAAACAATTTAAGAAGGTGAGTGGTGCACACTCTTGCAAGTGGGGTAAAAAGGCAGCCAATGCAAGATATAAAGGCCCCAAAAAATGAAATAGAGACAGAGGAGTGGGCATCGTACTGTATGTAAGAACGATGGCCCATGGCTGTGTATCTGGAGCACATTAAAAAGAGAAGAGAAGCCTGGTCTTGCTGCTTCCTCAAAGCTTCCACTGGCATCGCTCCAGCTTTGTGAGAGGACTTGTTATGTAATTCCACAAGAGTGTGTTTTCCCATACTTCACCGAAACAAACGAGGCTGACAGTTCACAAAATCCATACACTGATTGAATATATATATATATATATATATATATATATATATAATTTTTGTGAATGTGAACTCAATGAGTAAGATGTAAATACAGATAAATCCTATGCATCTCTTCTGCAAACACTAGCAGGCATGCACATAGATTAAGCAACACAAATACGCAAGAGTGTGTTGTTTTTCAGCGGGAGCTAAACTTTGACTCCAATGCACAAAATATCACATAGTAATCATTACAACACATTACAGTGTGTATTTCACTCCTCTGTCATTGAGTTTTGCTAAGTGTTTCTTAACTGGAATGCATTGTATACTGCTATTTCGTATCTTGTTGTCTTATGTATGGAATTTCCTCTGATCATCAACCTGCCTAGGGACAGGTGATGTAAATTAGCTGCCGCTATAATGCATCCCTCTTCTAAATAAATTTTTCAAAATTGAAGAGGTGATGATGGCAGTGCAGATAGAGATTGCAACTGATTTAGGTTAAACTGAGGGTTGTAATGAGCTCAAGATAATAAAACAAAAACACTTATATTAACACTCATATTAAACATCACAGACGAGGTCATAAACTTTAAAATGATCAACAGTAGTGGTAAAGCTACAGTGCATAACTTTTAGTTGTTGTTGTTGCTCATCTTAAAACAGAAAAAGAATAAGTGCAGGTGTCAAACTACTGAACAAGCAAGTTTTCTGAGCGGTAGAATTTATGCCTGCAACATTTCTTGTTGACTCTTTACAGTGATACTCCAACACCTGCAGTGTTTCTGTTACATCTGTCTTTCTTGACATAAAAAAACCAAATCACTTCCTTTGTGGTGTGTGGGAAAGTGACACAAGATCTAAACACTGCTATAATAAGAAACTCCAACTGTGTTGTGTTGAGCTGATTAATCAGCATTGTGTAATCTTGTTTGAAAGTGACTTAAAAGTTAAAAACTACAGGTTTAATATGTTCATTAATACACAAACACAAGGCAAGGGAGGATGAATGTTTTAGTATTTCCTTCTTGGCCCAAACAGACTCATTAGCCCACTGGGGCAATTTGCAGGATTTAGTTTTTTAGGTGAAGATGTTCATTAAGCCCAAACTGGATGAGGCTTTTATCCCCAGACACTAATATATTCCATACCATTGATTGCTGGATAAATCTTCAACTTTGTGAACTTTGGTTTAATGTGTTCATTTTCACACAAAACTCACATGCAAAACCTCTGTCTGTCTTTTTATTTGTGGCCTCTTGCCACTTTAGAGCCTTAGTTCAAACCCTGGCTTCAGTTCTAGCTGCCGGGACGACAGCCAGGATCATCCACATCAGTTAATCCAACCGTGAACCACTGATGTATTCAGACGCAAAACAACCTTCACAAAAAAAACTTTGATGTTCATGATGGCCAACACTGACTGACAAATTTAGGCTATATGTTTCATTTTTAATGACTGCAATGTCCTGTGCTTTTTGTATAATGGAAGCTACCCTCTGCCATCATTTTGATCATTGCCTGCATTAAAGATTTATGCACCTCAACACATTTGTTTCCTCATTGCCAGCAAGCAGGTTTCACAATGAACATGAATGACTGTATGTGCTCTTTAGATTGTGAAGTCTATTCTGAGTTATTGCCTGTGTTACTGTGAGGTTTGCGATTATAAAAAGCACAGTGCATGTATGTCCTTAAGCGGCACCCAACGTCATATACACTGTATAACTTGATGATCAGATCAGAAAATTGGGAATACTGGAAATTCCTTAAAGCAAGAATAATGAAATGTGAAAGACCTAATAGATTTAATTAAAAAGCATAGTGACACTGGCATGCTCTGCTACATATAATCACTAAACTGTGCAAATCAGATTAGACAGAAAAGGATACAGTTAGTGAAGCTTGAACTTTTAATACTGTAACAGGACATATTCTTGTGGACATATCCACTTCCTCTGATGTGGATTTATACGCTGGTGAAAATAGATCATAGTATTTAATCAGACTAGTATCTGAGAATACTATCAGGGGAACTTAATTGAAATTTCAAAGTGTGATAAATGCAATTATAATAAATTACATTTTTGCATGACATGCTACATTGAAGGGCAGTCTCATACATATTTCCAGGAATATGTTTATTCCCATTAATGGCATGAATTATAGCAATATTGTTGAAAGGTTGAATTAATTTTTTACTTCATTAATGGAAAGACCTTTTATCTTCCAGGAATAGTTGTTTCACTTAATTTCATGTTTAATTTAACAAATCATCATAAATAACGGTTCACTGATGTGCTAGATTAAAACAGTTAATTTAAAGCATTGTGTAAGACAGAGATGCACAGATCAAGTAGTGAGGTGAATCCAAAACACTTCAGGTATTTTATTCTGATAGTTTCTCAGTAGTTAGAATCTAAAAGTGAAAACAAGCTGCTGGAAGTAAAAACAAGAGAAAACCAAACTTCTGCAGTGAGTGACCGGGATGCTGCTGTGAGAAAGACACAACTTCTCTTGCTGCAGCTTTGTGATACACACACACACGCACACACACACAGGCTGCCTGAGTCATGAGGATTAGGAGGAAACTTTTCATGGATGCTTCTAGGCATTTTCAGCCAATGAGGTGGACAGTGACATCAGACTGTCTCCATTCCTCGGGTGAGCCTGCAGAGCTTTCTGGAAGGACAACTCTAAGTCCATATTCCAACCCTCAACTGCCACCTCGCCATCTCACTTTACTTGCATAGCTGTTTTATATCCACCTTCCCTCTGTCATTTGTGACATAAAACTAGGGATGAGCCATTACGATACTGGGTATCAGTATTGTTCCGATACTGACCAAAATCACTGGATTGGATATTGGGCAGAAAAAAAATGAAAAATTCAATACAATCCATCAATCCTACAGTACATCACATGCTGTAAAAATGTAAATCAAAATCAGCAACAGCGTTTAAGCTGAGTCATGTTGTAAACTGTTTATTTCTTTGTTATAGGAGAAGAATATTTGTAACACAGTTGGAAAATTATCTCTTTGAAATAGCTGGAAATGGCTGGCACAAACCGCATATCAGACTGATATCGGGCACTCAAGTTTGTGATATTTGTATCAGATACAAGAAGTAGTGTGCCATCGCTACATAAAAGACATCTCTCTGTGTGCAGTGCAGGAATGTCACCACACACACACACACACACAAAACACTGACAGGATTAATGAGCATTATGTGAACTCTTTTGACATTTTATTTAAGAGGTGTGCACTACAGCTTTAAGAAAGAAGGTCTGTCATCATGTTATCACCACTTATGACATACATAACAGCAGCAGGTCTGTTTAAAAAAAAAAATAAATAAAAACTTCCCTCAAGGAAGAACTGGAGGTGCAACACTGAGGGAATTGACTAAAAGACTGAGCCAGCAGCAGACAGGATTGAAGTTTGAGCTGGCAAACCACCCACAGGGCTAATAGGCACTTTGGCCATCAAGGGAGACACTTCCTGTCCTTGAAAAAAACATACTGTATGTACTGTAGTAATATCCACTACTCAGCCTTATTCTGTTCATCCAGCTCAGCATGAAGCACTCAGAGTCGGAGTGTTTTTTTTTTTTTTTCTATTTTAATGGTCCGGATAGTTATAGAATGTGAAGCCTTTACAACCAGAATGTTGAACATCCTGCTGTAAAACTATCACCTGACACTTTTCACTGATAGTCCCTTAAACACTTCTCATTTTCCCCAGAGGTGAGCTAATCTGCGATACTCTGATGTGCAGTACTGTGAATCTTTTTCTCTCTATCTGACACCATCTGCAGAATCACCATCTACTCAGAGGAGTTTGCTATGGAGGGAGGTCACATCTTCACACTGCCAGTTCATTAGGTGCCTCCATGCTGCTCAGGGGTTTCAAGGTCTAAACCCAAAGAGTGAAGTAAACAGAGAATTCTCCTCATCATTGATTCTTTTATGAAATATACGACTTTTTTTTTTTTTCTTTGACTTTAGAGGTCACTGAGTTTTATGTATTTTTAATGCTGAAAATCCTCCACTAACAGTAAAACTGTGTAGATGTCTGGATGCACTTTTCAGGTTATTCCCATTTCCTGACACATAATAAAAATGTATTTGTTTTTATTTGGGTTCCCCCTGTCTAGGTGTCACCACAGCAGATGATCCACACACATGATTTGGCAGAGATTTTTATGCCAGATAATGGGTCAATTTAGAGTCTCCAATTATCAATGAAAGATTGTGTTGAACCATCAACCTTGTTTCCTCTCAGCTTCCTCTTTAGTGTATTGT
The DNA here is from genome assembly GCA_016785285.1 of Brachirus orientalis. NCBI lineage: Eukaryota > Metazoa > Chordata > Actinopteri > Pleuronectiformes > Soleidae > Brachirus > Brachirus orientalis. The sequence continues at coordinate 4,128,140 of JAFBJR010018220.1, read as the reverse complement.
TAAAATAAATACAATATATGGTTCTAGTCAGACTCATAACAATAAAGACTAAAATTAAAACGTGTCACTGTTCAGACTTAATGAAGAGAGACTCCAAGAGAGATATTGACCTACAGTTTGGATGTTTAATTAAGGAACTAATCACTTGAAAACAGCTTAAAGAGGACATTCAGTGGAAAATCAAATTTCTGATGTTTCTTGGTGTGTCCCTGCGTCCTTCCCGTGTCTAAAGATCACTAAAGTGTCACAATAAACACTTCAGCCACTTCTGAGAAAGTGTTTACCTGCGCTCGAGCAAGCGGTTTTGAAAAGTCGAGTTTAGTTACGTAACTAGCACATTTGCCGTGCAACAAACCCTCCCCCAACAGCTATTCCAGGTCATGGGCGTGAACATTCAAACTGAAGAAGAAGACGCACCGCAGAGCAGTCAGTCAGCTGGTAGCTGGCCAATCACAAGAGACTTAGTGTTCTGGGGGGCGGGCATTTGCTCAGAAACAGAGTGCTCAGTAGCTGGCAGAGAACAGCAATAAAGTAGCTTAATATGAAGAGACTATGAGGTTTTTGACCATAAATATTATTTAATTTATCTAAGTAGACATCAGTAATCTTGATTTCTGACCTTTTAATAGTAACACTAGGTCTAAGTGTGCAGGTGTGTGTGAATTTCAATGAATGGAGACTAAAATGTAATGAACCATGATGCAAATAAACAGTTAAATGTTCTTTTTAATCTTTTCCTGTATATAATAAAATAAAATAAAAATAATTAATTTGTTCATTTAGCCAGAGCGGAATGAGTCATGCCACCAAGTAGACCAATCACAGTAGACCTTTGTAGACCTGATTCATCAAGTTGAACCATGAGTTACTTTCCCAAACATGTACAAACTGGAAATCATGTCAAGAGAGTCGGTTTATTTCGTCCATGGAAATAGAAATTGCAGTGCTTGCAGAACCATAATATTCCCTTCAAACAAACACCCACATGCACATGCCATAAAGGCATGAGAACCATGTAATGATCAATTATGTTTCTAAATATATAGCTTGAACCTGTGTGCCTGCATATGTATAGACAGTAATTTAATCTCACATGCATCCTGTGAAATCATGCACCTGAAACCAGGAAATCACATTCACCAGCATTATAAAGGCAATCATGTATGTGATGCTGCTTCTCTCTAGATCGGTGGCAGTTTTGGCAGATGGTTGTAAATGTGAAGATCATGGGCATCTGTAATTTGGCTACAGTGGGTGGACAGAATCTAAATTCAGACAGGTTATGGAGAGGATCCAGTTTTTGAATTTTCCTTTTTCTTCTTTTAAGCCAACAACTACAGGGTTCTTTAATCAAACAAGTATTTTAAATTTGCATTATTGTTTGTTTATTGGCACAGTGATGTAATGACATGTCAGGTATCAAATTTCAACTTATTAATGTATGTAGTAAATTCTTTTTGTTTCTTATTCCCCAGTTAGCCCAATACCTGGTCTGTTTGATTTTTTTTTTTAATTCAAAACAACTATAGTTTATTTAAAGAAGAGTAGAATCAATTTAACTAAACAGCAAATACACAAATAATATATTTTAGTAATTAACTGCTGTAAATTACTAAGCAAAATTAATTTAATTAATTGTAATTAATTCCCTTTCTTAGTTTTTGGTCAGTGTTGCTGGTGTATGTGACTCTATCATGAGTTAATAACCAATCTCCACTTAGCTGATTGCTTTCTGTGATGTATTTAAGTTGGCATGCTCATATTGGAGTGTGGGGCCAAGTGCTACAGTTTTGTTTTTTTTTCCAACCTCAGAGGTCAGACTGTACCAGCTACTTCATATAATCAGGACATTCATGTGAAAATTCAGATTATGTTAGAGCTTGAACATATAAAAATACACCGCACAAACACTAAAAAACTGTCTTTTAGGCAGCAATTTTTGCAGTGATGTCTGTCTCGGAAAGCCAAAGAGACATTTTAACCAGAGTGCTAGGTTGTGCTCCACAATTGCAGAACAACACAGTGCATGTTTGAATATGCATTAACTGACAAACCTTGTTAATATTCAGCGTTTTAACACATATAAAAGCTTTCACAGGCTCAGTCAGACTCAAAATGACTAGTCGGTTCCACCATCAGATACATGCACCTTGAAAACTCAACAACTTTAACCCATGAGCAACAACCTGGGGATAAAAAAAACCTGTGTTTTTGTCACACATTACAATGAAACTTTTGAAATTAATCAGGTTTTTAAAAAGGTTGTAACACTTTTTTATTATAAATGAGATGCTGTTTCATAACATAAAAAGAGCACCCGTGATTTAATGCCTGCCAAATAAAGAGACCACATGTGTCCGCACTTAGATCTAAAAGGACAAATAGTGACTTTTTCCATCAGTCACTATTCACAATTTACTTGTCAGCATCACTGGATAGCGTTGATCCTCCTTTGTCAAAACTTGACATGTCAAATTTAGAAATATAAAATATCAAATATATTCATGATGGCTTCAACAGCATTGTTTACATTGATATTTAGGATGCTAACAGAGGCCCTTCCTGTTATCACAGGGAATGATGTGACACATGAGTTATGAGGGTATTCTTTTTGTAAAACAGTACATTTTCTTATTCATACAAAAAATTAACCGGAATCTTGATGTTGAAGCCTCACTGTCCTCACACACAAAACACTTATTGTTTCACAGGTTTTGATTATTGACACCTCAGCAGTGTGATCAGTGCGAATGAAACATTTCCTGTTTTGTTCAGACAATATAAAGGACAAAATATCATGCCTCTCTCTCTTTCTCTCCACTTACTGTTCATTTTTATGTAGCCTGTATTTACAAAAAGACACCCCAACTTTGTACACAGCATGACACTCGCATACAGACAATTCCTTGTGTCTATACTAAGGAAGTGAAAAGCAAAACTGGCATGCTGGCTTTACACAAAATCTCAATATTTATTTGAGGAATAACACCTCCCAGGCCTGACAATCTGGCACTCCAGATCCCTTCTCTCTCTGTGCTCTGGTCTCACAGTGGGCAATCACCAGGCTGAGCTGATTCGGCCTGAAAGGCAGCGCTGTTTAATGAGCGACGGAGGGCGAGAATGAGGAGACAACAGGTGGAGCGTCAGATTGATGCACTGCAGCTGGGGATGGGCCGCTTTTTCTTGCCAGCTGTTGGCCTGGATAATAATCATTTAACAAAAAAAAGTATGTGCTTGCTGGATACAGCAGACACACACCGAACAGCTACATCCATTTACATAGAATGGATATAGTTCTTCGATTCCAACGTGGAAATTCAAAGACATCAGCTCCAACCAGGCACCTATTGCATGATACCAGCTGTCAGTCACACTGGTATCCACTCAAATGAGTTGTGCTTTATTATCTATTTTCCACAAAATTTTCCACAATTCACATAACTGATTGAAGAGTTGAACCTAGTGACCATTAGAGACCATAAATACCATTACAACCTCAGAAAAAAAAAAAAAAAGTTTACCAACATTATAAATCAAGTGAGAAGTTCAAATTGAGTTCATCTTGCAATGCCAAGCAGTCGCCCCCTGGTGGTTAACTGATACTTTCTTCCTACTTCCTGGGCTTCACTTTTCAAACAGGAGAAGACAGCATCCATTTCCATATACAATCTTTGTTCTATTTGTGTTTTCAACAGCTGTTGGGGGAAATAAGTTATAATCACAAGATGTTTTTCACCTGGTTCTTGTTCCGAAACGTCAGCTCTCAGTGTGGCAGTAATCCAACTACATATTGATATGTTTGTGATTTGCTGCTGTAAGCAGAAAAGAAAGCTGCCAAGAAATGTCTCACATCCGATCAGCACCATGATCTGTAGTATTCTGTAACAGCACTTTCAAAACTTGGCAGAGCACAACACTGACTTCATCCCTCTGGGCCACATGTTTTTTTTTTTTCATTTTATTTTTTCCTTTTTTATGGTTGATGTGGCTCAGTTCAGTTATTGCTCTGATATTCCTGTATTCTGCCTTGTTTTGTTGTTTTGCAATCAATCTTGTGAGCAAAGGACACATTAAAAAAAATGTATTGTTCTATCAGTCACCAAGATAGAAACAGTGACACTGAGAGATTCTCTACAAACACTGCAAGACCTAATTAATGTAGTGTGTTAGCAGTTTCTGGATCTCTTATACAAGTCATTTAGTGAAGCACCAAGGCCTTTTATTAGAGACTTCATTTGATGACTGTGTAGAAATCAGCCCCTCTGAATAATTTGCATCATATTAAAGCTTTCTTTCTGATGGTGTCAGTGAACAGTTATGTCAAGTATGCAGTGACGCTCTCCAATATGAGTGTTATGGTACACTGTGGCCTGCTAATGGTGTGAATATTGGATGTGGCTATGTTTGCTCCAAGTTTGAAAGCAGTTTCTATGGTAACAATGTCCTGTCTGCACTCTCTCTCACTCACAAGCTGTAGATTTAGCTGCTGTTGCTGATTAAAAATGCATAAACTCAATTCTAGCCCTGTAAGCGCCACAGCATTGGCTGAGTTGGAGCATGTTGCACTCTTTAATCAGGACAGGCCGCGTGTGCTTGGGTAAGCGAAGCTGCTGGCTGGCCAAAACTTAAAAGCTATACGGCGTCCTGACAGAAGCGCAGAGGGGCTTTTAAGCTGAGATGCATTATAGGTATTCTGGCAGCTTGCACACACGCTGTAAGTCAATAGCGATCAAAAGACATTTTACTTAATTATTTCCTCACAGAACGCACCTTTGATTCAAGCAAGACAACAAGCAAGGTCATCTGCAGGTTGCAAAGCCTGGACATATGGATGAGGAAATTATTGATGAGTCAGTCACCCTTATATTTACACTCTGACCACCTCTTCTGGTCTTTTAAATCAGGCATTATTTTTTTCTGTGTGGCTTGACTTGGTGACTTTCTGTAGTCATGGTTAGTTTGCTGATTTATCTTCACTCTAATCTCACTCACTATAGCATTTTCCTGGTCTTATTTTTTTTTTTTTTTAAAGAGGAACTGTTAAAAACACAGTGTTGCTTTTTGTCTTGCTGCCATCTTTCAGAAGGCAGAGTACTTCAACAGTAAAACAGATGCTGGGGATTGTTGTGAGATAAGAGCCTTCTGTTAAAGTAGCCACACACTGAGTCGAGAGGCTTTCAGTGCAGGAAGAGGAAATCATCACTAACAATTGCTTATAGTATTGTTCCACTTTATGAAAGAGAAAGAAATCTATAATATGTCTGTCTCCGATGCAAGAAAACAGACCTTCATTGAAATGATCACTTAAACATCATGATGAAAATAGAAAATATACAAAGTATACATAAAACCTATCAAATATGATTTTGCCATCATCAACTTTTAGAAAAACTGACTTACTAATGTATAACTAGTGTCTGAATTTCTAGTTGCTTAAGGGCACTCAACTGACGATATGTCACTTACAGTCACTTACTGGTTTTCAAGAAGCCAGCACGACTGTTTCAGGTAAGCTGTCAGCCAAATATGCAGAGATGTTCTTCAGTCAGTGTCTGCAGAAGTTACCAAGAGTATTTAGTTATGAATTATAGAATTCAGTGGAGGCTGTGCTCAGAGGGATGCAGCAGTTCTCTGTTGTTGTACCCTCACAACACTGAAATCTAAACAACATTTTCATTTTAGGCCACTTTGAATCCCTCAGGGCTAACTAGTAAAGCAACTACTAAAAGAAGTTTTAAACGTTAATGTTACTTTAAAAAGTCCAAGGTTCTCCTTAACAACAACTGGCAGGAAGTTAAAGAACCGGCCTACCTTTCTGTGGAAATTTTAAGTGTTGCTTCGTGCATACGGTCAATTGGTCAATTACTCTTTAAAAGAAATTCTGTTCTGTTCTATTTTAAAGAAATAAATAATGTGGAACATTTAACTTTAACTGCAGTGGACAAAGAAGAACAATATTTACCGTTAAAATATCATAGAGCAAAGCATGACATGGAAATACTTAAGTGCATTTACATTATAAACATTCCACATTCCAAGGCTGGGAATTTATTAATCAGTAACATTCATTCATCAGTTGATGACATTAGATTTTTTTTTTTTTCCCATGCACAACAATAACTCTATATGTTCTTTTCCTATCATCTAAAATGTATCCAAGGTTTTAGGTAGTGTGTAATGGCAGTGGTAGCAGCACTTTTGTTCACTTTTATTGCTGAAAATATCCCCTCTGAGATATTTGCCCCAAAGTTCCTGGTTGAAACAAAACACCTTAAACAAAAAATTAAAAAAAAAGGCATATTTTGAAACATTAACACAATTGTGGGTGAAAGAAATGTTTGAATAAATGTAATCTGTGGTATGGCTGCATATGATCGCAAATGTGTCGTTCAGCAGGAGATGTAAACTGCTATCCATCAGCAATTTAACACAAAGGCTTCTCCTTCTCTAGTTTTCTAAGAAAAGTGGTAAAAGTAATCATTCACACTTTATCAAACATATTTTGTTTCTGTACATATCTATAATCATATAAACACTGTCTGACTTTGTGGTGACCTTGTTATCCATTTCAGCTGGATATTTGTATAGGTTACTCATTAACTATCGCATGCTCAGCTATGTATAGCACCTCAATATGTCTTCTATCTATAAGTTGTTGACCCAAAGGTAAACAATCAGATCATCCATTATTTTTATAGGACAGTGCAGTTAGCTGCCAGTTAGTGTGAAGGAAGATTAAGAGATGACCGTCATGGATCATCAAAGTGGCCTGATCACGTGATTGCTCCTCGTCTTCATGGCTTTCACTTCAGATGATTGTACACTGAAGGAAATGTTTGCTCAGTCAGGAAGAAAGCCAAACCACAGGTCCACAATCAGTGCTCTGCATTAGACGACACATTACGAGTCGAATATGAGTGGCAGCAGTCTGGTTTTGAAATGTGAAAAGGCAACGGTGACATAATTTGGATTTTATTATAGAATTTACTACAGTCAGTTATTTATTTATTTTACTTATTTTCGTGCCAGCACTGAGTTGACTTGTTATGATGACCCAAAAGTAATTCTGACAATAAAAACAACTGCTCCAACGGTTTAATAATGTGTCCATGATTGTGTGGACTGAAAAGTAACAGCTGTTCATTGATACTGTTTCATATAAGAACACTGAAAGTGGGTTTATTTCTCACTCACATACATATTTTTTTGAAATATGTGTGTCCTTATAAAATTTGATGTCCTTTAATTCAATCTTTGTTCCTCACCACAGAGGAAAATGTGTTATTTACTACCTTTCCAAAATTGAGTCATTTAAAAAAAGTTGATAAGTGTTCAAGATTTAAAATCATGTAAAATTCAGCAACATTCTCTCGTCTCAAATGCTGGAGGAGCTGAACACACACACTGACACATTCTTACTTTGAACACTCATGGACATAATGGGTAACATAATGAAGCATAATGAGTCACTAACCCTAGCCCCTTGCCCTAACCTTAAGCTTCTCACCCTTCTCCTTATTGTTGTCCTAATAAAAACCTAATGTCCCTTTAAATTTGTGAGGACCGGCCAAAGTGTCCTCACAAGGTCAAAATGTGCTCACAGCCCACTACAGACATGCGCACACACACACACTAAATCGCTAAATGATTCATGCTGGAAACAGAGACACTAAAACAGGTCACATATGTGGGAGCCATGAGTCTGAAAATGTCTTCAGGTGCATATGAACTACAGAAGTGTGGGAAAAAAGGAAAAGAAAACACAATTTGGAGAATGACATGTTTATAAGCAGAGGCGGACTAATAGCACTACAAGTGCTCATCAAAGAAACACTGAGGGTCACGGGATTTAAACAACCCTGCTGTTTTATGCTGAAAGGAAAAAAGAAAAACAAATGTTTGCAGAAGATGGTGAACAGGTTCATCTCTTCACTGCATCATTACTGTCAATACAAACAAATACCGAAGTTACTTATTATTCACAAGCCGTTTGGCATTTATTGACTGATACCTATTGACGTCATAATTTTTTTTCCTCTTTAAAGAATATAGCATTAGGCCCTAGAGTATCATGTGGGTGCAATTTTGCAACTTTGATGATCTGTCATCTTTAAAAAAAGATTCTTTAAAATGCACTTAAAAGGAAGGACAATAGGGCAAAACGACTGATCACACAACATCAGAAGTCAAGTCTACTTACTTTAATTGATTAAAGGGCCAATTTAAAATATGCATTTCTATGTGGAGGACTTTAAATGCCTTAGACTTTGCAGACCTGATTCTTCTTCTTTTTTTTAAATTTATTTCCCTAAGGAAACAATAAATGTGATTGGTTTTCTGTCTTTCCAGAGTGGGAAAGAGAGCGAGAGAGAGAGAGAGAGAGAGAGGAAGATGTAGCATGATTATGTTGGCAGAAACTGGCAGAATTCCTTCCAGTAGATTTTAGACATTCAAATGCTAGTTGGTGAATCTAATACATAACTGAGTTTGAGTTTCGGTTGTAAATGTATTTAAAGCTATTTATCATTTTGTAGTTTTCAATGAAGAGCCAAGAAAGAACAGGGTTTTACTTCTACCTCGTCCTTGTTAGACACTGTCCTCTACTTTGTGTTTTTCTTTTTACTTTTTGTTTCATGTTTGAAATTCATTCATTCAGTCAGAACAGTTACTCTCTCAATTCACTTGTTACTTTCCCTAGTGTGGGATCAAAATATTAATATCTAATCCAATCTAATCTACTCCCTCTAAAACATTGGATCAATTCAGAATTGAGTCTATGAAGTTGGCAGTGTAAATAGTGTTTGAATGCACTATTTTTTGGCATATTATATATCATATCAACATTTCCAAAGTGGTGTGTTGAGGAAGAAGAATAGCAGCTTGAACTTGAAAATATATCTACCAAGCAGCAGATCAGAGTTGGAGACCAAACTTTGCAGGATCAGTTATGCAGATTTATTGGATATTTTTTTACTTGCCCTGGTCAGATTTTGTGCCTGAACCATTTCTAACCATAGGTTGCTTACAGCACTGTCATTGAATAAAAGTATGTGGGCAAAAGACACATATCTTTGTCAAGATACTTGAAATAAAAGGCATCAAATGCACCACAGGTGATGAAAACACTTTCTTGATAATATAATAATAAAACATGTAGAAATTAATAGTGAAAATGTGGTTCTGTAGTGTGAGATCACGCAAACGTACAATGGCATAATGTGACCCTGACAATCAAAAAACTGAATTCATTTATTTTCATCCTCCAGTATCCTATCCTCCAGTTTCCTTTATAGAGCCAGTGTCATTCAAAGTCAAATGTGTGCACCAAAAACAAAACTCAGGCCTGTTTTTATTTCAGCTGCAGCATGTTTGTGAGTAGTGAACTCAAGAGACAGGATTCGGTATCATGAGTCATCATTTCCCTCATCAGGCTGCAGTATAGGATGCCTTGTTTCTTTATTTTGACAGCATTATTTCTATGATCAATGAGGAGCTGTTCCAGTCTAGACTACACCGTCCATGAGATTAATTCTGATGCTCAACTATGTATTTATCATCACTGTCAGACAAAACACAAAGGGTGAAATCTTTGGATTGTTCTCATCAGATCACACTGTTCCCATGCATTTCTGGCATCATTTGGTACAAAGATAACGGGTAATGTATATAATTACACTCGTATGAGCAGCCCACATTAATGACAGCTAAATGTTCCCTTCATAACTGTTATTACTTCACTATTGGCATATGCCAATAATGACTGTGTGGAATGCTGATGTTTGAAGGAGTGATTTTAATTAAAGTGAAATACAACAACCAAAGAAAAGATTGAAGGCAAAACAATTTTTTATTTAGAAAGTTTTCTAGAAATTGGCTAATATGAGTCTTTTACAGTCAGATCAGTGTGTGGTAAGAAAAAGGAGCATTTTACAGAATAAACAGTGCAAAAATCAATAAAAACAAACATATACATGGAGGTAGTGACATTATTTAGTATTTTTAGATGTTATCAGTGATGAATACAGGATTTCCAATATGGATGTTCCAATATGATGGAAGTTAATTAATTTTCTTTAAGGTCCAGTGTGTAAGAATTAGTGACATCTAATGGCGAGACTGCAGATTGCAACAATTATGTTATGAAATGATATTATTGTCAGCAAAGACATGTTTTATGCATCCAGCTCATGTGAATGGAGTTGTTATTGTTGTTTTAGAGGTGAGGCCCTTCTGCAAAACAAGAAATGCACAGGCACTCTGGCTGGTTTGTCCATTATGGCTGCTATATCAGAAACATGGCAGTTCTCTTCAAAAAGCTTATACTACACCTATGAAAGCCAAAGGATTTATTTATTTTAAGGCACTTGCGAATGTACACAAAGTATATTGGCAAAGAACCCTTAAATTTTAAACACTGGAACTTATAAATGTTGTATAATATATAACTGGAGTTATATATTATACAACATTTATTAAATTATATTTTTACATGCAAAAAAAAAATCTGTATGAATGCACTGTATGACGGATTTTGCATATAAAGATGAATGAAAGTGGAAAATATGTATGTGAAACATATATTTATATTTAAATTATTTAAATATAAAAAAAATAGTCACATGATACATGTAAACATGTATTTTGTCGAAAGTTAAAGTGAATATTTCGCATCATCTTCATGGTATAACTCCAAGTACATGTAATTTTTGTAACATGCAACATCAACTCTGATGATCTATAGATTAGACTTAAGGTAAAGTTTAGTTATTAACTAGTTATGACTCTTTTTTCTTTCTGATTATAATATATTTTTACACTGAAAAAAGAAAATGGTTGACAAATTTAAAAAAAAAAATGACTTCACTTGGTTACATTGTCTATAACTTGGTAACTTTACTATGAATGTAATTCTCTTCATTTGTTTGTGAACCTTTTTTTAAGATAGTCTATATGACCCAACTGTGATGTTTTGGTCTCTTGGGTAGAATATGACTAAATTAAAAGCGTTCTGTTTCATAAAGAAAGGAGTTATTTGTAGGCTTGCTGTGCTTTGTGTGTGTTTATGTACAGTTGCAATGTTGAATGCACATTGCACAGAGGAAATATGTTACATCCTGGTCAAGCAGAGCTTTGGTTCAGTGCATCTATAAACTATAATTTAATGTTTCATGTCCCTGTGCCTGATCCCCTGCTCACTAGCTTCAATTAAAAGCTGACCTAGATGTATTCACATTATGCTGCGTTAATCATTACAATTGTAACATCATGTAACATAAAAAGCTCAAGTTTAGTGCAGGCAAAAAGGGGGAGGTCACCTGATACAAACAAACCTGGCTTTGGCAGAACCTTCACAGAATCGGTAGCTTTAATAGGCATTTTTGTACAGGAAATTCATCTAGTAGTGCAGGTGCTCGCAGATACGCTGCCAACCAGGGTGCTTTGTTTTGCATCCCCACACCTAATTATGCTCCTGAGAAGATGGTGAGGAAGAAACAGAGCAACCTTCAATACGGCTCTGCCATTTCATGATGCTTGTTTACTAAAGGTTTTCATCTATCATAAGGCGGCCAGCAGGTGGCTGTGGAAACTACACAGAAACGTTCCTGGCACACTCGGGTAGATTAATTTTTGTGCGCTCCCAAATTAATTACGACTGATTCACACCCTCGAGTGAGTCCCTACTTCTCCGGGTTGATCTTCACAATCTGTGGTACAGTAACTCATTCCAGCCTGTCTCCACTATTTTCCCTCATACACATTTACATTTATATGGTCCTTTCTAGCTGCAGTTTTTCACTGAATGTGAAACACACACATAGTAAGTGGCAGTCACCTCATTTTCTACTCAAGTGTAATCAACATGCTGGTGGAAAAAATTAAAGCATTCATCAATAATGGCGACACCTAGAGTACCATGTTTTCATGCCTTGAAACACGCCTGGAATCCAAAGGACCATCGCTGCCACTTTCATTAAATAAACTCCCTTGTGTGTAAACACATTCTGTCCTGAGATGAGACCAGGCCACAGCTCTGTCGATGCAATATGCAGCTAATGACTCATGAGCTGCTGATTCAAGGTGCAGTGCACTAATGTTTTTCATTTACTTTTTTTTTTTTTTTTGTTCTTGGTTTTTTTTCAATCTGCATTCTAAGAGATACCATCTCAGCAAAGGTGCATCATTGTTTTGGCACAGGTAAATAAAAACGTGCCTCGGGACAGTTGCATTTAGCAGTTGCACCCCTTCCCCTTGAATTTCCAGCCTTATCTGCAAGTTACAGCCTTTATAGATATTGGGAAAGCGCTTCATTCCTGAATGTTAAGTTACTGTCAATAACATTTTTTGTTCATGTCTGTTGTTCAGAGGTGTAACTGTGACTGATGCACTCCTGTCTTTTTACCTTCACAAGTCTTCACAACTGAATTACAAATGATGAGAGGTAAAGGTTCAAATTAATGTTTGTTGATTAAACTTAACTTTGTTTAAAGATAAAATTATAAATTATGTGTGGCTCTGGTAGTGACTACATCCTAAAAATAAATCAACAAAGTTGAACATCATGGTGTCAGTTATTTGAATATATATATAATCGAACATTTTTGATGGTTTAGTCACAGACTTTTTTTTCTTTCACAAATGTGGGAATTAAATTGTGTTCAAATGTGAAAAACAGTGAAATTTATCTTGCCTGGCCGGCCGCTCTCTGGGTACTCTACACCCCTAAACTTCTGATCCTAGAATCGCCCCGACTCGATGTATGTAAGTGATTTATAGTGCTTGTCCAGTGACATGAATCTCCTCCCATCATCAGGTGATGCGGAGGTGATCCTAATGGAAACAATAGACAGGAAGTTGGCTAAAAATAACCAAAAGACAATAGGGCTGACTACAGCTTTAATACCAAAGGATTCCAGTCGTAGTTAGTTTGGTGAACACTGTGGTTATGAATAGGGGTTAGCAATTACTCGTTTTCAAATCAAAATCACAATTTAAAATAACATGAAGGCTGCAATTTATACTGTATTTAAGTGTATGTCAGTGGGTTTTCATGTACATATTTCAGAGTCGTTTAGATTCTCATTAATGCAATATAATATTTAAAGTGGTCTACATTTTCATCTTAAAATTGTTTTAGTTAGTAATTTACATTGTGTAGCAGATTTCAAACATTATAACTAAATCATTACAAGTAGATCGCAGAATCTGCCAGAAAAATTTCAAAAAAATTACATATTCACATATTTTTGCATGTGTCCTTCAGCCCTGGATACCAGTGGTAACCCGTCATAGTGTAGTGTAATCCTACAGCAAACAGCAGTTGAGCTGCTACTTTTCTCTTGTTTACAATTTCCCCAGCAAAATCAAATCCAGGTTGTTTTCATGGTAAATTCTACAGAGAATAATTCGAATAATTCAAATGTTCTGAGTTTCTTGTGAGCATTTTTTTTTTTTATAACAACAGCCACCAGCTGTGCTTTACCAGCTGACTGCATTTGATACGAAACAGTGACAGCGTCGTAATTGAACTCTAATATGGTCATGGGAGCAGTAAACACTGAGACAGCTATTAATGGGATAACATTAATGGCAGCAATGTAGGATCACGATCAGTCTTTCAGCATATCCCTCGTGAGGGAAATTCTATTCGAGTGCAGGAATCACAGACTTTGCCACAAAGAATGTAAAGCAATGCCTAGAGAGATAATTATTGATTGTAAAAACATTTAATAGCTGACCACATAAAGGTCTAACCATATTTTATACAGGCTACTCCCTGTTCACTCCGAACATTAAGCAAACATGTTGGAAGAAATTACATTTTCAAATCAATCTTTAATTTCCCCCATGTGACTAATTTCCTCATAATAACAATCTCATTGAGGTGAAACAGCTCATTTTCCCTTCTGTCCCCGTCTTTTTTTCCTTTTTTGAAACAGCTCAGTGTCACATGCTGAGACACTTGAGACTGAGGTAGTGCAGCAGCTCTTGCGAAACACCACTCACACGCACAGGAAGTTGCTGTTTGTATCGAGCAACTACGTGAAAAATATGTCGTGCTGTTGTACCATATGTTCCATGCCTCTGTCTACAAAGCCTGACTGGTCCCTTTGTTTACAATTTACACATTGTTAGACTTGCAACTGGCTTGTTGAAAATTCGGGGAGCCACTGAACAAGACTTGCTAACTTCTCAGAGACGTGATGACAGTTAACTACATCTTTATTAAATTAACTATAGATACTACACTGTAAATAATTTCCAGGATTTCACAGGCGTTCACAGTGAAGTGTTGATTTAAGTATGATAATTTGCAATATGGACTAATGCTGTTTTTTTGGGTTTTTCTATACACCTGACGCCAACACCAATTTTAAGAAATGGCCCGTCTCTCCAATCTACATTTTATGTTTGATATTGTATAGTTTCCTTTACAGTAAGAAATTATAAAGAAAACAATAAATACATGAAATAGGTGACAAAAAAAGTTTACCAAGTTTCTGAGACCAAAAATTGATAACTTGTAATAACTGGCCAATAATAAATGTGCTGTAGTAATTGTTTAATGCCAATTATTAAAAAATGGCAAATATTGGACTAATTAATTGGTTCAACTGATTAATAGGTCTAGCTCTTCTGTATGGATACAGTATCCAGGAGAAAGTGTGATATAAGAACACACGGTAATTTGCTGTGAAAGTAATTATAGCCAGTACTTCACTGGGAATGTACAGTCAAATATTTTGCTCAATACACTTTTTTTGTGTTGATACTGATACCGATATAATTGTCTTGAGTATCATCCAATATCAGCCCAATACAATCAAAAACAGAACTATTGAATTACAGGCTTTGCAAATTGCATTGTTTCATATGGAAATTTTGATTTGAGTTAATTGCTCTATACAATTCTTGCAAAGACTTATTGCTAAGAATAATGTATCTCCTTTATTGCAGCAGGGAAACATGAGTAGAGAAAGGGGGCAATGATTGAAAGTCCTTGACTGGACTGTAATTTGGTTTGTCACCATTTAAATGAAAATATTTTGTGCACAGTCTGCATTACAAAACACAAATTATCCTCAATATACACACTCAATGTAAAATGAGATGCCTTTGCTTTATCAGTTCGGACAATAGGTTTTCTATCAGACAAACTTGGTAACACAGAGGTTTAGATGATTCCATTTAAGTCATCCACAGTATAGAACTGTGGATCACTATAATTTGTACTGCCATTTCCATTTTGAAAGGTTAGTCACATTTCCAAAAACTGCTGTCCCTCTGGGATATGTGTCTCTCTCAAACAGCAATTTATCGTTCAGGGGCAGCCTCATCTTTTCCTCTCCATGCTGTCATGAGAGGCTGTAATTCTCTCTCAGTATCCTCAACACGATCTCCCTCTCTCTCTCTCTCTCTCTCTCTCTCTCTCTCTCTCTCTCTCTCTCTCTCTCTCTCTCTCTCTCTCACCCACAACCCTCCCCACCACCCCTCCACAAAGACACCAAGCTAAGGCAACTTGCATACAAAATAGCTGACTCAATCATCCAGCTGCATAATCAAGATAAGGCAGACGGGGCACAGGGAAAGGGAGATGTGAAGGCAAATGCAAGAGGCAGCTTTAGCAACAGCAGCAAAATGAACACAAGTCTTCCAACTGTTACAACTCCAGACATTAAAAGTTAGATGGTGAGTCACACAGAGGCTGTAAAACGGGACTGATCTTATATTTGAGATCAGCAGGACAAGGGCAACCTCAAATGCTTGCAGTTCCGTGGCATAAAGACAGATTGTTTTAGCTTTATATATTAAATGCCTCCCTGCTTTTAATGTCAGGAAAGGCAGTGATAAATTAATCTAAGCAGAGAAGATGATACAGCAGTCCTACATCTACAGTATGTCCACATAGCGCAGCTGAGTGGAAAGCAACAGAAATGTTCCATACAGGCTTGCCATTTCTTTGGCTTTGACCACAGGTGTAGGTTATATTAAACCTGGCATTGTTTCAGCATTTTCTCACTGAGCCACTATGCTTTGGACCTCAGCCACTAACACACCCACTCACCCACACACACACAGAGCGACAGAGAGAGAGAGAGAGAGCGCATCACACTGCATGCCTCCTCTTTTGACAGGGAAATTCATGGAATCTTAATTTGTGTGAAAGACTTCCGAGTTGGCTAATGATCTTTGGAAATGAATGTGGTTTCCAACTTTAAAAATCGATCCACACAAAGCCTTTTGCAGTCCAAATAAATCAACGTGTCTAGCTGTGCTGTGTGCATTTCCCAGACAGATGGCACAGAGGCAGCAAAATCCTCAAGCTCATCTTGAGTGAGACTGCACACAGGACTACTGTAGCCTACTGTAAGTACAAGAGTGTGTAATGGCAGCATAACAGGCTTCTGGCTGTGTGCACTAGTCGTTTAATATATGTGCTTTAAAACGTATGACTCACGCAGTTTACATGAGTTAATGCTCATTGTGGGCTTGATACATACAGATCTGTGCAACTGGCTGTCATTTTATGACTGTGAAGGCTGTGAGAGCCACTAGCAGTGGAGTTAAAGGCTTTATTTCTCCATTCAATTAATTTAGGAAATACAACTTAATTCATACATCTTCGCAGTAGTGTTTAGTTCTCATTTACACGAGAAGTAAAATGAGTATATGTGTTTGAAAGATACAATCTTAAGTTGCCCAGTACGTGCTGAACCAGTCAGTGGAGCTGTCCGTGGTGAACCAGTCAGTGGAGCTGTCCGTGGTTCTGAAGCGACTGCAAGGTTTTATGGTTTTTAAGTCCCTGCTGCACTTTCACTGGAGCTGCATCAGCTGCTGTGTTCACATCAACAAACGCAACTCTATCGCGCCCTAACATGCGCCACGGTGTATGTAAATCTCAATATTCGAATAAGGAAATCAAAATACTGAATATAATCAAAAACATATTACTTGACGCCGAGGAAAGTGCCCGCATGTCATGCGCATGTGAAAGAAAACCCAAAATGCACTGACTTCTTCTCTCACAAGTTTTTTTGAGGTTTGTGTTCACTTAGTATTATGGGAATTTATCTTTCAACACAGTATAAGCTTGGAAATGCGCAATTCCATATTTGATTGTACAGATTTGCAGTCATAATTTCACCATCCAAAATACAGCATCTCTCACATGTGTTTCCTTAAAAGTATGCGAGGTTATAAAGTGTTTATATCCAGCATCTTACCTGCTTGACGATCGCGGAGCAAGAGCTTCTCCCCGAGCTGGCAGCTCACTCAATGTATGTCACCAGGAGCGCAGCAGCGCATTTTCAAAGAGACAGGAGAAATGTTTCGGGTTTTGTCTCTCTCTCTGTTAGATATCAGAACATGAAATCTAAAAGAAAGAATCCCAGTTTCTGACTGAAGACGCACAAAGCAGCGGTTCACTGCGTCAGCCAAGGGAGAGTCTCAAAGATCCATTTAGCCTTGAATGGTTTAATTCAGGACTGAGCTCTTCCTCTTCTCAGCGCTTCGTCTGCGCTGATCAGACCCGGATCCCTGCTTCTCCTTCTCTTTCTTTCTTTGACACCAGCGTTTGACCACAGTCGCGGGAGGCGGGTTACAGTAGTGTAGTGGCTGTCGGTAGATATCACTGTGTCAGTTGGACAAGTGTGAGGAGCGCGCGTTGATCCTCCAGACTCAGGCAAAGTTTAAATCTCATAATAAGATTGTTTGTCACCGCGAGGCTATAAATGGACGCAGTGAGTCTGTGGCAACTCCTGCGGCTGCTGGAGACAGAGCGCACCGTGGTGGTGGTTTTTTAGTGTTGTGTGAACCCGGACCACTTTCAGGTTAATGAGTGAGAGGTGTCAGCGACGTCACGAGGCTTTGAGGGGCTTATCCACGAGGAAACTTTTTCCCCACCCCCCTAGATCTTTCTTCCTTTTTCCCCTCCTCCTCGCTCTGAATGTGGGCTGCACTCTCGGCGCTGAAAGTGCGTTTGAATTGCTCAGTTTGGGGGGATGTTTAATGTGTGGAGACCTTTTTTCTTTCACAAAGTGCCATTGGTCTGACCAGCAGTGAAACCCTTCATTGTGGAAAAGAAATGTTTAAAAAGGGCGTTTGATACTTTAAATATGACAATAACGTTGTTTACACCAATATTGACCATATTGTACATACAGTATGACGTTTGGAATATCAATATGCAACGTGTGTAGTATGACGTCATAATGTACTATACTATGACATTGTAAATTTCTTTACAGGTGATATATATGCTGGCATGTTGACAAGAAACTATTCAGAATCAGAATAAGACATTAATTTAGATGATCGTGTTTAAATGATATGTTTACTACTGAAAACATTATAATTTGATAATGCACAACATCTGAATATGCCACATGTCTTTATCAGATTACTGCTTATTTTGGATATGACTATCTGTCTGATTATGGTATCCATATATGTTGTTAACACACCAATCTTCTTCTGTTCATGTGTTACCAAGAAGACACTGTGAGTCACTCAGTGACTCCCTGACTCACATGTATTTCTTAATCTAATTATTGCTTCTTTAGACCTTATTTGAGTTAAGGTAATGAGAAAATGCTGTTTAGATGGCAGTGTCTCACTCTGTTAGTTTAGATAGTCATTGGTAGTGTGTAATGGTGTTTGCATCCATAATGTTGCATAATTCTTCAGGGTTTAATGGTTGATTTTAATATATTGCCGTACATATAAGCACAGCCTGTGTGGTGCCCTTACAAAAAGTAATGTGTCTGAAAAATATGGGCCCTTTTTATGTAAATACCCAGAGAATACTGACCAAGTTGTGTAATTATAGTTAATCTAAATGCATAGGTTTACAGACACATGCCATGACAAAAGACAGGCACACTAATACAAATGGAAAAGCATTAATAAGCATTAAGCCATCTATAAATTTCAGGGTTAAATGGACGGCGTGGAGAGGAAGGGAGGAGCCAAGGCTGCCTCTGAAGTAGACCATACTTCAGTGAAGAGGTCAAGCCTCGGTCCATGTGATAGCAAATCAATACATATCAGTGATAAATTATAGAAAACAAGGAACTCCAAAAGGACCTGTGATTATGCTGTGTGATGCAGGACGGTGCTATTAACATGTTCAAAAATGTAGGTATAAGTTAGAGGTTTAATTGTTTTCAAATTGAAAATGCAATGTAATTAGCAAAGGCTGCAATTTTATCAACCAGTTTTTTTAATATATTGTATGAAAAATTGCATACCTGTTATACAGGTCATATGTTTAGCTTCTATCCTTGCATTTAAGTACACGTTAAGAATTTTAAAATAGTTCATGTGGCAATGTTCCATCCTCATTTGAATCAATAACGGACCAAATTTTGAAATAAAGCTTGATGTTAAATCTCATATTAAATCACAATATGCATCAGAAAAATGAACATTTAGATATTTAAGCCAATTTATTATACTTTTCCTATTGGGGTTAATTTTTCGCCTTTTGGGTTTTCACTCAAACACTGAAACCTTGGTGACCACAATGTGATGTGTCCCTCAAGGGTTAAACCCAGATTGCCTGTCCCTGTGTAAATGCAGTCCCAGATTAAATTTATGGAGAGTGCAGCCTGATGTGCTCTCTAATGACGTAAGTCTGGGGGATGACCCCAGCAAGCTGGGAAGTGGCCACTGCCAGGCTGCAGATGAGTGGGAGAGCAAGCGGCTGTGTGAGGACTTGGCACACAGACGCTGCAAAGTCTTGTCTCTTTGCAGCCGATAGATTGGAGCTGTGAAATGTGGATACAGACGCCCGGCCCAGGAAGTCACAGCACTGCAGCTGCAGCACTGAGAAAATCAAAGACTGTATAATGGTCACTAATACCTTCACAACTGAGGACCAGGCCTGAAAAATGACCACTTACATATGCTGGAGCCTTTGTGCCTAATCCTGCCACTGCACATCATCATGGTCAGTGAGGAGTGCCAGTGCGTGGAATTCAGTAACTGAGGAGGTTAAATTGCTTACAACATACAAGGCTTATCAGCACCTATAGCTGCCAACACTAAAAGATAAGCCTGTTGCGATGTTTGATGTTTTGATCATGCCTTATTCCTTATTCCTTCTTAATTGTATAGTAAGTGTTTGAATATGTATTTTGTATTATATTGTATAGGTATCGTGTGTTCTGTGCTCTCTTAACAATTTGTTATGCATATATTATTTATTACATTAGTGCTCTATCTAGTGTTTAATCATGTTTTTCTCTTGTAGATGCATTTTACTGCCTTTTTACATCATGGCCAGGGGACTACAGATGAAAACTAGCCTTTTGGCTAATTTTGGCTTTTTTAACCATGTGTAATCATGTGTTTTATGAAATTGCATTGTCCCCTTTCAAATAAACTAAACTAAACTAAACTAAACTAAACTGAATTTATAGTCTGAACACATCCAGAATACAGAAGTGGAATGATGTACCATTTGAACTGGCATGATTGGCAGGATTATAATAAATGACTAATTGTGGTGCAATTATAAATTAGACAAAAAGGTTCATTTGTAGCTTGTCAACATACAGCTCTATTAATTACATATAAGTGCTTCAAGGATGAGTCTGCATGTGCTTTTTGTTTGTAATGATCTCATTTAATATTCTTAAAGTTTTTCACTTGGAAAAACTGTCACTAAACACATGTATTATATCTTTGAGTCTACCTATATTTAAAGGACAGGTGAGTTAAGTTAGTTTTACAGCCATTTTAGGTTTATTTTTATTTAGTTCAGTTGTCACAGTTTTTTTGGTTGAAATTTTCATACCCTACCCCATAGTGGAGATAATGTTATGGTGTGTGTGTGTGTATATTATTATTATTATTATTATTTTCATGTTATTACTGGTGTAAATTCCAGGTAATAGCTCAGTAATGCAAAGTATTATACAATACCATCAGTGTAATACTTTGACGTGAAAGTGCTTAGAAATCCAAATTCGTATTTGCCATGTTATAAAGTTGTAAACCACCCTACTGTATTGATTGTCTTGCACAATGTTTTTAGTTTCAAAGTGACACTGTTCACATTATGTTTAATTCAGGTACTTTTTTTTCTGAAAACACCTGTTGTGGTTTCTGTGTAACTATAAGGATAGAAAAATCTACATGTTTCTTTACATTAAATTGCTGTTACCAAGCCAGGACCACTGTATATTACGCTGAAAATAAAACAGGATCCCCATAATGTTACATTTCAATTACAACACTATTGCCAGATCTGAAATGGAAAGTATTGCCCACCTCTACTTAAAAGACTATCCGAATAAGGAAGCTCTCTTCAGCAAAGAAACACTGATTATGGCACAATGTTCCTGCTTTGATTCTGAAACCTAACCTAAATATTTGTTCAGATACACTGGAGAAGCTTCCTTTTTTAGATCTTTTCTCTTCTCTCTTTGTTGTGTTTGTATTTTATTCAGACACAGCATGGGGACTCTGCACCTTTCACAGTGTAGCAGCAGATGGTTTGGACTTAATGGAGGTTTTATAATGAACCTTCTCAGCTGAGTTTCCCTTTAGGGCACAGCTTTAATGTTGTCCAGGTATGAGCTTTGATTCCAAATGGACACAACTGTCTTTGTTCATAATATACTAATGATTTATAATGCACAGAACTGGGTAAACATATGAGAGAATATGTGAAATGCTAGTGTGTAATGCCTTGATGTCTTGTCACTCCATTACTGGAATTATTGATATGCTTTCTGTTTGGTAAACTATATATGTGATACATAGACAGCCTTGCATATAATCCAATGGGTACATGTTTGTTCAGCAGTTTTAACCTGCACCTGAGCATTACTGAAAAACTCAGCAATGGAATTGTTAACACTAACATGCTACAAGCTACAGTGAATAGCTTTTTTCCACTCTTCTCCTCATGAATGAATGAGCAAAATCAAAATTATTATATACAACAGATAGTTTTTCCCCTTGATGTGCATCTTAATTATTTAATATTTTACCTTTTTTAAACACAGATAATATAAAATAAATTTCTCTACAGATTTATTTTAACTATACACTGAATGTATCCTCCAGAGAACTTTGCTGGACATGGATTTATTCTTTTGAGTCTTTGGTTAAGAACATTTTACTCAGTAAAATGTTCAGTCAAGTTAAAAGTAACGTAAGTTCAGTTTTTTTTTTTTGTAAGCAGACTATTTGACTTGTTTTGCATTGAAAAACGACTGGCTGTGCTTCATGTAAATCTGGGGGGGAAAATGCTGCAAATTAAAAGATTATATTATTATATTATGTCACTAAATGGGGTCCTGTCAGTCTCGGAGAGGAAGAAAAGATAGGTGGAATGTATTATTCAAATCCTTCATTTACTAGCTAAGCCAATTTGATGCTGAGTATCAGGGCTGGCAGTAATTCAGGGGAGTAGACAGTGACTGCCGCTTCATATAATGGAATATGTGCTGTCAGTGAAGTTGGGGAGATCAATCTTACTAGTGATGCAGTGTTATGTGAGAGAAATGGGAGGCTTCACTCGGAGGACTTTGTTGCCATTTAGCAGCTCCGCAACAGTTACATACCTTTTTAACGTCCTCACAAACACAATAAACACATGGGAGTGTGAAGTGATTGCACATGGCATGGCATGGCATTAATGTCTCTACAGCAGTGATTCTTGATACTGGAGAGACAACTAATGCAGAGATAAAACAAAAACAATAGTACAATAAAACAAAATAAAATAAATCACAGTGCAGCTGTGTTCCGTTCCTGGAAAATGACAAGAAAAAAAATGAATTGCACAGCTATTTTCTTTAAATAAATCATGAAATGATGTCTTCACAGCCATTACTCCTGCAAAAGCAGTGATACTACACTGTAAAGGTACTTCATGTGAATAAAGTATTAGAGAAAAATGGTTCAACAGAAAAGGCAGAAAAGTACCCTGGTAAAAATATATTTTAAATTATTTGTCTAATAAGGATATTGTACAATAATGAACATTTTCATGTCATATGCCAGATTATAGCCACTGGCTAATTTACTGTACATCTGTAGTCCCAAGGCAGGTTGATGGAACAAGGCATTTCATACATAAAAGTTAAGAAAAGGAAACAACAAAATAAAAAATATGTAATAAGATACTGTTCAGTGATTGCAGGGCTACACGGCGGAGTAGGAGCTAGCACTGTTGCCTCACATTAGGAGGGTCCAACACCTTTCCCATTGGGTCTCACATTCAGGCTCCACCCCCCCAAAAAAATATGTGCAAGAAATTATTGTCTGGTGTAGAACTGGGAATTTTGTCTGCACTTTAGCTGACATTTTTTGTCTGTTTTGAAAGCAGTGTTTTAATCTGATGCTTATTTTCCTCAATAATTCATTCATTCATTCATTCATTCATTCATTCATTAAGTAAGGAAGGGATTAAGTAAGGAAGCAAAGGTAGAGGCCTCGTGCTCAAAGATGTCTAGAAGTTTTGTCCAACCAATGGTCAGATATACGCACAAATAAAAAAATAAAACACGGTAGAAGCTTTTGTGTTTATTCTTTAAAATTGCAGTGCATGATTTTTAAACATAAACAAATATCTATCTATTCCTTTATGTCAAGACAGACAGAGGCAGCAGCAACATTTCACTAGTAAAGCAAAATGTTAAGTCAAATTGTTCTTGTCTCTGCCGACCCTGTGCTGCCGCTCTAGACACACAATTGCTCCCAGTCAGGTCTGATAGTATTGCTTGATTTAGCCTATTTAGCCTAGAACAAGGATGGAGTATACAAATAAAAATACATTGTTTCTGTTCACATAAACACTAGGTAGAGCACAAACTGGGACTAAGTTTGCCACGCAGATCCCCAGCCATGAGCACTTGTAGGAGTATCATTTGCATATATTTATATATTCAGACAGCACACGTAAAAGTAGATAACAAATCAGCTTGTATGTCACACTATGGATTTCCACTTATGTATAAACAGCACATGAATGGGAATCTTAGGTGGTACATAGGTTTTTCACTGTCAAAGGCACACACATCTTTTACTGATCCTCTGATCGACCACTTTGAGGTTTTATTCTATTACCAGTGGCTCTACAGATGTAGAATAGTGTCACTTAAGAAAAGGTTTTACTCTTGGTGTCTGCGATCATCATCCTGCAGTCAAGGGGTCAGTCTTTAGTTTGCAATTTCCCCAAGAGCCTAAATGACAAAATATAAAATAATGTGAAAGTCACACATCTCCTGTTATTTTGTGAAAAATTATTACTATCCCCCGCTCAGGGCCCCTCCTCCTCTACCTCCTCTGTGCTCTCTGCGAAGATATCTGACAGCTTGGTCACCAGGAGAAACAGACAGCTCACAATGGAGAGCAGAGCGTGGGCAAACTCAGGCAACAGTGAGCAGGGCCA
Organism: Brachirus orientalis; assembly: GCA_016785285.1. Classification (NCBI taxonomy): domain Eukaryota; kingdom Metazoa; phylum Chordata; class Actinopteri; order Pleuronectiformes; family Soleidae; genus Brachirus; species Brachirus orientalis. The sequence continues at coordinate 4,103,734 of JAFBJR010018220.1, read as the reverse complement.
AGGCCCCATGGTAGCTGCCTCAGCGTGACCGGTGGGATAAACACACCACCTACACGTCGAGCCTAACAAAAGAGAAACGGTTATTCCAACAGCTGTGACATACAGCTTGTAACCTGCAAGTCTGTTTTGAACAAGATTTAAATGGAGGAATGGCTGAAAATAACTGATGTTAGTACTTTCAGCTCTCCCAGCTGAGCTACTGTGGTTTCAGTTTCGGGTTGACCGCCTTCACCTTAACCAAGAGCTGTTTGTCTGTAAATAGGGTCCAGTGCATATTGATATACTTTCACAAAGAATGCACAGTGGGGGTTATTTTGACAGGCAATTCAAGACATATATAATTAAAATGGCTAAATGCCTTAGCGCCTGCTTGTTCATTTTTTTTAACCTATACTACTCCTTCACTGTCCATTAGCTCAAAGGCAAGAGGAAAAATAGGGCTATACCTATATTTTACACCTACCCGAGGAGAATTGCACTGCATGCATGATTCAGAGGCTTGCTCAGCCTTGTAGGCTCAATTTATCTCCTGTCAGCAAGTACAATGATCTAACTGGGATTTTAAGGTTCTGTGACAGATTGATATCATTTAAGAACCATGATAATTTGACAAAGCAAAGTGCTTGCTCTGCTAGTACTTTTCCAAGCAGTCCATGATGATAAGTTACTCTGACATACTTATCAAGAATAAGGAACATTTCTTAAGTTCTCCTCTAATAAAGGTCTTATATTAATGGCACCCCTGAATTTCAAGAATGTACTGAAATTCCCAGTACATACAAATGCCAGGAGGGGCACCTGGTATGGTCTTCTACTGCTTGAAAGTTTGTCACATTTTGCATTCATAGATGGTCTTCTGCATATCATTGTTGTGACCATTTATTTATTATTATTGCCTTTCTGTCATTTTGAACCTAGACATTATCCTCCGACCAAAGAAATGCTGCTCACTGGATATATTCTCACTCAGTATTTTCTCTGAAAACCCCAAAGGTGGTTGTGACCCAGACCAGATGACCCAGACCAACCCATGTTCCACCACCAACCATGCCAAGTCACGTAAATGACATTTGATCTCCAGTCTGATGCTCACTTTGAACTTAAGCAGACCATGTCTATGTGCCTAAGTATACTGAGCTGCTGTCACCTCTGCCTCGGGTCATGTTTTATTTTTCTTCATACTATTTTACTTATTTTACTTCATACTGTTTTATTTTGAAATATTTATTATTTTTTCTGTATTTGTGTGGATTTTCTCGGGCAACGCCTTCTTCCTCCCATTGTCTAAAGGATGTAGATGGGTTTTGTGGTTAACTGAAGACTCTAAATTGACTGTAGATGAGAATGATTGTCTCTGTGTGTTGGCCCTTTGAAAAGAGAACCCTGCCTTTTGAACAATGTCAGCTTGGATTGCCTCCATCTCCCCCCAAGACCCTCAGAGGTTAAGTAGTATATAATTGATAGATAAGACTGTGGTGTTTTTGCAAATATTAGTCTAGACCTTTATAATCTATCTTGGCCTTTAGAGCCAAGAGTTTGGTATGCACCTTATGGATGAAACCATAAGGTAGGGCAATTCAGTTATAACTACTCTCACTCTCACTCATTTTCTACCGCTTTATCCACTAGGGGTCGCGGGGGGGCTGGTGCCTATCTCCAGCTAACATAGGGCGAGAGGCAGGGTACACCCTGGACAGGTCGCCAGTCCATCACAGGGCCACATAGAGACAGACAACCACTCACTCTCACATTCATACCTACGGGCAATTTAGAGTCTCCAATTAACCTAGTCCCCAAATCTGCATGTTTTTGGACTGTGGGAGGAAGCCGGAGTACCCGGTGAGAACCCACGCACCACGGGGAGAACATGCAAACTCCTTGCAGAAGGCCCCTTCAGTTATAACTAGTTTGTCATAAACATATTTTATATGTCGACCAAAATCCTGTACTTCAGTAAAGTGTCTTTTCTTTATAAGTCCCTGCTCCAATAATGATCATTCATATCCATAACTCACACTCACCACCACAACTACCCCTCCAGTTCACCTCTGGTCAGCCTGAAGCAATTTAGATTTATTTATTTTGTTTTCCTTTTCTTTTATTGACAACCAACACACACACAAACGTGTTTTTATACATTAGTGAGGACACATTATAGACATAATGCATTCCCTTGCTGCTTACTCTAACCTTAACCATCACAGCTGAGTGCCTAACCTAAACCCAAGTCTAACCCTGAAATAGCACTTTAAAAATTTGGGGCACAGACAAAAAAAATGTTCCCACAAAGATAGGTTTAGGACCTTGTCATCGTTTCCATATTCTTTAAGAAACTGTTTTACACAGTACAAACATTATTTGTAGTTCAATTCATGTCAAGTGAAGACTCATAACAGCATTCATTTGACATGTACTGTACGTAACTGACTCAACAGAAAATTGCAGATATTTGTTTGCTGCAGGTCTGATTAGCAGTAATGAAAAATATTAGACAGTTTGTTTGTGCAGCCCCAAAATATCCTACGTATTTACTGACCAAATCATCTCAAATGCACCAATGGAGCACTGATGAGATGCAACTGATTCATTTTACAAGTCTGCCCAGCAGCTAACTCACTCTCTGCCCTGTTTGGATCCAAACATTTTTTTTTTCTCAGAAAGTCATGCTTATGAGAAATGGTGGTCCACTGTAGCCTGTAGGATAATCAAATGAAATGCCTTGACCGTAGAAAAAGTATGCATAAATGTTCCTAAGAGCAATAACTGGTATATGTGGCAAATTCATCAAAAAAAGGGTATTATTTGTTTTTGGCTCATTTGAGAAACTAATTTAACTTCATCAAAACCAGTGATTGTGCCCTGGATACATTTTGTGTTTGAATTATTTTTCTATAATGCAACTTTTGTCTCCTTTGTTTTTGGTACCCCATGGAATTCTATTAAAACATTCTGTTTATATAAAATTAATTTAAGTTTTTTCTGAACATGATATTGATATTGAGGGGTGGCTAGAATTTTACATGATGTACTACAAGAAGAGGAGTACAGGATGCACGACACATTGTAGAATACCACTATATTTGATTTATTTAAAAATATTCTGAGTAATTTGAATGGAGAGCAATCCCCTACGAGAAGCCTTTATTCAGCTTGGCTGCATGCCTGTGAAACCATGAGATTCTCTGAATCAATGCCACCGTTTATACAGTCAGCAATCCTCTAACCTGTCTACACTCATACTGGCAGCCACGTTATGCCCCACAGGGGTAAAAATAACTAGTTAATTATTAATTTTGTGGAGGTGATGCCACCTTTCATCACTTGAAATGTCTTGAGAAACATCCCAACCCAGACAGCAGACGCACAGTCTGTCAGTAGAGATCCAGCAGCATGGAAAACTGCTCATGAAGGATGTGCTGCTCCATCAGGGTCTTTAGAATGAGATTTATTATGAAAGCTAATATGAAGACAGTCCTGATAATGTTATGTGATGTGTTTCATCAGACTTACATTTTCTGGGAAAGTGCTGTATTTAGTACAAACATAATTTCCAGAAAAGTTTCTTTTCCAGAAAAGAAACACTTTCTAAAAATGCAATAAAATCTAAAAATAAATAAATAAAAATAAAAAATAATTATATTTGCTAAAGAAACTTTACCTCTCCAACAGTCATCGACACATTCAAAAGTAGTTGGGTCAGAGCCAGGTTTAATACTGGGTCACATCAACCTGTTTTGAAAACAATTTTTAAAGAGGACATTCACTTGAAAATCAAATTTCTGATGTTTTTTGCTGTGTCCCAGTGTCCTCCCATATCTAAAACATCACTAAAGTGTCACAATAAACACTTCAGCCACTTCTGAGAAAGAAGGGCTTCTCTGTTTACCTGCGCTCGAGCAAGCGGTTTTGAAAAATTTAGTAAAGTTACGTAACTAGCACATTTGCCGTGCAAGGAACCCTCCTCCAACAGCTACCCCTGGTTATGGACGTGAACATTCAACCTGAAGAAGAAGAAGAAGAAGAAGCACTGCGGAGCAGTCAGTCAGCTGGTAGCTGGCCAATCACAAGCAAGTGGGAATGCGCTTGGTAGCTGGCCAATCACAAGAGACTCAGTGCTCGGGGGGGCGGGCATTAGCTCAGAAACAGAGTGCCTGTTCAAAGTCTGGCAGAGAACAGCAATAAACTGTCTTATTCTGAAGAGACTATGAGGTTTTTGACCATAAATATTATTTAATTTATCTAAATAGACATCATTAATCTCGATTTTTTTGTTCAAAAAGACGATTCTATGTGACCTTTTTATGTTTTGGAAGTGAATAACTCTGGATTTTTCCACTCATTCTTGCTTTACACAAGACTTGAGACCTGAACAAGCCTCTTGGATGAGAGGTGAAACATCTTCAACTTAACTCAGTCAAGTCCACTGAGTGAGAACCTTTACAAACACAGGACTTGAACTGCAAAGTGGTATGGAGGTTGTTGGAAAAGCTAAACAGAAGACTGAAGATAATTCGACAGCAATTAGAGATGCTTTAGATTTAGGAATCTTGGGACTGACTAATTTGTGTTCACATCAGAGTCATTCGATGTCATCTTAGTACACTTTTTTATAGACATAATCAATAATAAACTAGACATAAATGTCTAGTTGGAATTTTATATTTCTGAAAATAGAACCCGATGTTTGTTTTTCCCCCAAACAAACTAAAACATAACCTCGTCTGATAATCTTAGATGAGCTCAGGCTCAATAACCTCATTTCTGTGCAACATTGATATGGATTCCACTTTGTGGACAGTTTCTGTTTACATTTACTGACGCAATGGTGGATTGAATTATGTCACGTGGTCATGTGGCCACAGTACGTCATAACAGTAGCATGATGGTTCCTTACACAGTACCACCTGAGGGCTCGATGTTCACACACACTCAGCAGCAGTTTCCATCCTTCTTCTCTCCTGACTACCTGAATCTTTTCACGACATTATGATATGTTGGTGGTGAAAGACCTAAATTGTCTTCAATCATGCACAGAGAAACATCTTTGAACTCAAAGATAATTGTCATTTTCTTTGTACTTTTAGCTGTTAAAGGTATATGTAAAGGTTCAAGTGGCTCCACAAATTAAAGATGGTAGTAATTCATTGCATTTGCAAAACAACATCCAAACTTTTCTGGAAATGGGATTTGTAAAAATAAACCACTAAGATGTTCAAATTTAGTTAAAAACATGAATATATACCATAGAAAAGTGTATTTTAATTGATGTTAGTTCATTAATCACCCAGTGAAGTCATTAGCTTCACTATACTTCATCCATCCATGAAAAAAAAATTTAAAAAAGGAACAAAGGCAAATATGATATTTTATATGGTAACTATGAGGCTACATCCACAGACAGTTATCTTACTTGAATACTTGAATTGAATCTACTTGAACAGAAATACCTGCCACAAAATCCACTCAGTACCAGCCTGTCTCATGCTCACTACATAATAGGAATTTGTCTTTGCAATAAGTAAATAAATTTATTAAAATAAATGTCATTAAACAAATGCTCTGTCTACCATTTTTTGTATACCTATGTATTGTTTTAATTTGTGTGGTGCAAATGTGTCATGGCAACGATGTACTGTATATGCATATGCTGTGATGAGGCATTCCTCCTCCTACACAATTTGGGTTTTTCATTCACAACATCTGACTCATTCTGTGAGATGTAAACGGTCTGTAGGGTCAGAGGTCAGGGAAGTGGACTGAGGCCTGCATCTGCTGTAGATGCACATCACTCTCACAGTCGTCTTTAACCGGTTGTCGTTACATGCTTGTGTGTTTGTCTGCAGGCAGTGAGCAATGAGGCGCCCACCAGTCTGTATCTGTGTGACTGCAACAGTGAGCCTGGGTCTTCCAGTGCCACATCCATAAGAGAGCTGAGCCCGTCAGGCAGCCCACACAGATGCTGTGCATACCGACAAAAGGACACTCGCCTACGCTGTGTTGTCTAAATGATTCCCTAGCTCACGTAACAGTAAAAAAAAAAAAAAAAAAAAAAAAAAAAAAAGCTGCAGATTGTGAAGTGTGTCATCAGTGGATGTTGGAAAAGATGTTAAGAGAAATACTTGCCACAGTTCCTGTAAAACTTTTCATTATTGCACACTAGAGTTTCTTGAATAAAAAGAGGAATGTTAAAGGTGACACGCTGGTTTATGGTTTTTGACGGCTAGTGCCGACAAAGGGATTGTTTTGATAAACTCAGTGTTAAAGTGCTTCGTTCTTGCACGTCAATGCATCTGTGCGGGTGAAAAAGGAGGGCAAGTGAAGTGCACTCACACACACCTGGCACATGTTCAGCTGTTATTGCAGGTGGTGTTATTAAAGCGATAAAGCAATAAAAGAACCACACTCATAGTCATGCTCACACACGCACACACGCACACACACACACACACACACATACTGGTTTCCATGGCTTTAGAGGACATTGCATTGACTTCAATTCATTTCCTGGGGATTTACTCTAACATTAGCCATAATTACTGGTTCCCTAACACTGACCCTGACTTTAACCTTATTCTTGCCCTAACCTCAGCCTAACTAAAACATGTCTTCACTTTAAAATGTAGTAATTTGTGTCATGGGGACATAAGGAAGATAAGTCCCCATAATGTGACTATGTAAACAGATTTAGGTCCCCAGAACATAAGCAATAACAGATACACACACACGGGATTAACTTCATGAACGCAACTTCAAGTTAGTATTTATTTGCAATAAATTGATTGATTTTATGTATTTGGAAACATATTACAGGATGTACAGTCTCATTTAAAGTGGTTCTCAAATACACAGCATGAACAGTCACAAAGCAAACAAGACAAGACAGATATACGAAAAAATAAGAAACCCACCTAAAAGTTTTGTACATATTAATTTGCAATAAATGATCTTTTAGAAAATAAATTGAGGAAAGCTGTTAATAATATCTCAGAATTCCATATTCTGTCTCTTACCCAACATCTATGTCTGCATTTCTTAGAGGATAGCGTGTCACTTTGTATTGTCCTTAGTGTCCAGTGTTGCATTGTTATTAGTGTGTTTATACCAACCTTCTCCCTTTTGACCATGGTTTTGCCTGTTGTCTTCGGATACCTCTGCCAGCGCAATAACCTTGAGACCTTTTACAACATATTCATGCATATTTGAACTCAACTTATTTTCTTTCAGAGAACTGATGGTGCCTCCATTCACACATGTTGATTCTTCATTCCCATAGACTGGGTTATGACCTACATGTACATATGAGTCACAAGAGCTAAATAACCTTTTACCTAAGTCACAATTATCATCATAATACACCATGAAATTAAATTAGGATTCATTTACTGGACATTGTAAATGCTGGATTACCTATTCAAAAGCATATTGTTACAGAGAAGGTCATAAACACTATTGCTGCCCACTCTCTCTGGACCAACCTTCTCCAACAACTGAAAAGTTCTCCCTTCTCTTAAAACACACCTTTTTTCAGTGTGTTTTTAACCTTTGATCCTGCTCTTTTTTGTCACTGTTAATTACTTTTTTTTTCCTTCTACAATGCAGTTGGTTTTAGCTGGACTGTTTTTGTATGCGTTTTAGTGATTTCTGTGCTTTTGAGTGCCTGTATCTCACTCAGGAAAGTTATTTTAGGCTGTTAGAATATAGAGCTATTTATAAAGCAAATGTTTTAACTAAAACTTTTCACTGACAGCTACTTTCACCAATAAGGACAAGGAGACTGACAGTCTCTTTATTTGCAATGCATTTCACAGCCAGAAAATTTAATTTGGGCTTCTGCTGCTTATGTAAAACTACAGTAGCTTATCTGTGTTCTTGTATAAAAAAGCTGACTAGATGAATCTGTTCTTTGGAAACGCAGCTACTTTTCACCATGGTGGATGTTTGGAAACAACCTTATTATGTAGATGATGTAATAAAAAAAATACACTCCATGTGTTTCTTTACCTATAATGTCTAATGTCGTGTTAATTACAACCTACGACTATAATCCTATGTTTGGCTGCCTCACAAAGTGTAATGAATTTAAATTAGTTTGCTGCAGAGGAAAACTGGTTACATCCTAGTACTATACATCCTGAAAACTTAATCATGTGCATGTGCAGTTCAGTGATGGTCATGTTACCCTCGACATCCATTGGCTAATTTTGATTGACTGTGTACATCATAAAAAGTAGTTTCCAACACAGTCTACTCATCCTTATACTTGCCAAGTCATTTCAAATATTGAAAACATCCATTTGCTTTGTCTTCTTCCTGGATTGCCAAGTCTTTGTACTGGAGTGTTTTTTGGAGAAATTGTTTTTCATTATTCTAAAAATTATATATTTTTTTCTTTTTTTAAATTAACAAGCTCTTAGCTTCCATTTGAAAAAATCCAGCAGTTTCAAGCTTGTGGGCACTTTATTTAAACTAGTGCACAGAACTTAGGACAATTGTCTTCAGAAATCAGTGCTATTTTGCAAAATCGTATTGAAGTAAACATTAATTGTATTACCTAAATTCTGCTCAGGCTTTATCTCCTGATCCTAAACAAATGAACTGCTGCTTACAGTCAAATTCAGTTAATTTTCTATCATGCAGATGCCTTGTACAGCACTGCTGTTATCTGGCCACTCAGGCCTTTGTAACCACACAGCGAGCTGGCACAGAGAGCTCTGCAGGCTTTTTAGATAGTTCCAGTTGCTAAACTGTGACATTAGCATTAAGGCTGGTTCATTCATAAAGAACAGTGAATTTAGGCATAAGAGTTTTGAGCTGCTGTCACATGACACACACAAATAACAGTCAAACGCTCCAGAATTTAAACAGACCATGCTCCCTGTGCAAGTCAGGCATTTATATTGAATCCATAAACGTCACCGATTTAAGTTTCTAAATCAACTCGACCATCTCTTACTGCTCTGACACAGAGGACGCTGTGTGTCTACAGCAGCTCCACACTGTTTATATTTGTTGACGGTGACATGAAATATTGATTATTAGATCCCAGCTGTTTAGCTGTAGATTATTTTATGATGCATTTACTCCCCTGCCAACCTCTGCTACTAATACTCCTAATACTAATATTAATAAAGTTTCATTAAAATCCTCATGCACATTAAATTTTAGATGTTTTAGATACACTAGTCTTTCATACAAACACCGACTCTTGCCAACTGAAACATCTGTGCATCCCCCCAAAATGCTCACGCTGTGGTAGGTCAGACCTTTATTTGAATTAGGACTATGACTAGCGGAGATAATTACACATCAGGTTTTGAAAAAGCAGCTCCTCGAGAAGCACTCTATGAATCAAGTGACTATAGCAATGGGGGGTCCCTTAAAGAAGAAGCCTAAGAAAAAAACAAATCAGAGTGTCTCCTCATAAAAGACCAAACATTGAGGAATCAAAAAGCCACTACTGTAAGCTTGCAAATGGAGCATTTTTAATAATTACTGTAAGCGTTAATAACTTACTATAGCTCCATATTTCTATTCACTCTTCCAGGAAGGGTGATGAATACTACTACGAGCAGTGTTTACAAAGGTATCCAATATGCAAGTGTGCATGTATAAGGGCAGCAGCTGGTAATGCTGTAATGATCTGATAAATAATTTGCTGTTGGCAAAAGCTTCTTACGTCACCGTGAAATAATGACATATTTTCCTCCTCAGTGATCTGGCAGGATAAGCTTTTTTTATTTTATTTTTTTACAGGTGTGAATTTAGGCAATCAATTTATGATAAAAGCATTGTTTTTTTCCCCATATTTTCCCATTTTTTTTAGCATATGTATAAGCCAGAGATTTTATGTGGAACGTTAAAAAAGTGTGGTTTTAATGCTGTATGAGTTTGGGCTCACATACGCAAATCGTACGAGCCCCAGAGACAGAATCAGCATGCAGGGAGGGCCACAGAGAACAGATCCTGCCTTGTTTTCAGCCTGCAGCTTTCATGTGAGAGGCATGCAGCATATGGAGGCAGTCAAATGAAAAGCCCACCGGCTCCTTCAGCAAACTGAACATAAAGCTCTCTTTTAGTCTGCATGTGTGTAACCATACCTTTATACCGTTATTGAAAAGAAAGCTAATTCTAAATAAAAGTTTTAAAATAATGGAGAAATTATATACATATATTCACTTCCTTGACTTTGCTAAAAAGGTGGATTTGTTAACCTTACTCTGTCTAAAACCCAACATTTAATTCGGCTCACTGATTAACATGTATTTTGTTCTGCCATCAGAGTCATATGGGGTTATTTAAAAAGGTCAATCCAAGCTGTATATCAATATATACAGCACAAAAATGCAAATAAATCAAAGGTACATTTCAAGGCACCCTCACTACAGTATGCATGCTCAACATCTAGCAACACTGGACATTTAATAGAATGAAATAAGAAAAGAAATGGGCACACTCAACACTGAAGAAGACAATGTACTTTAACTATATCGCTTTATTAGATGGGGCATTCTTTAGGATTTTATTGGAAACAGTCCCAGTCATACTCTTGCCTTTGCAACAAGTAGACCTGGGATTGTGACCTGGTCAGAACAAGGGCCTTTCTGCATGGAGTTTGCCTGCTCTCCCCGTGTGCACGTGGGTTTTCTCCGGGTTCTGTGGTTTCCTCCCACAGTCCAAAAACATACAGACTTGAGGATAAGGCAAAATGGACACTCTACATTGACCATTGGACCATAGTGTGAGAGTGGATGGTTGTTTGTCTCTTTGGCCCCGTGATGGACTGGTGACCTGTGCAGGGTGTACCCCACCTACATCAGCTAGGATTAGGCACGAGCGCCCCATGACCCTCATGTGGAGCAGAAAAGCAGTCCCAGTTACACATTGCTTCAAGCTGTGTTGTTTTATTTGTACTGTAGACAAGATTTTAGGTTACATTGTTTTTTTGGTTTTTTTGTTTGTTTTTTTCTCCATGCACCCCTTGACCTAAACAAGATATTCAGATTCTGAACATTTAATCCACTTTTCAATGGGAGATTATCAGTAGAAACAAAAGCCGGCGTGAGACGCTACTGTCAGGGACACATTTTTGTTCTTCAGACTCAGACGCGTGTGACCCTGCGATGCCACCACACAGACTGATATCAGTGAAGCGCGACACGGTTAATCCCTCCTTCTGTGTCACTGAACTGCTCCTTATGAGGAAACCATTAAAAATGATTCAGGTGTCTCTGCTGATTGGGGAGGTTTCAGAGAAGAGTGATGACGACCTCGACAACTCGAGCCACTGGGGATGAAGATGTCTGCTTGCCCCCCCCCCCAAAGCCAACATCTGCTTGTGTTCCGCCAGCATGTGTGTGTGTGTTGAATATTTCATTCAGGTGAAGGGAAAAAGAAAAACACTTGTTCGCCAACACGAGAAATAAGTGCCACACTAATGGCAGGCATATGGGTGGGAAAAGCAGGCTTTTTTAATTAATGAATTCAGTTAGTGGTTTTTATTCAGCTATTTAACATTTATGTACACTTTTAACTTATTGATTCTGCCAGAACATAATTTCAGTTGCCCCTGAACAGGGAAAACTGAGTACACAAATAAGGCCATTTTATTTTCAAGTAAAGGTGGCTGATGTGTAATGTTAGCCATTTGTTCAGTACCCCATTAAAAATGTTGCTCCCACATATTTAACATATGCATCACTTGATGACATTCCAGGGGAACAGATGTGTTGAAATGAACTCATAGAGCACTGTGATGTGAGAGGGATGGTTCTTCATTATTTTCCTGTCATTCAGCTCAGTGTAAAGTCATCAGCTGTACTATTACTATTACTAAGTCTTTTCACATTTAAACAGCATGTAACAGGCTGCACAATAGCACGTGAGTATTCATTATTATGCAAATTACTATGCACTCTTTAGGGAGCTCCATGATTTCATTTTCAATTACACAGTTTGTTTTTTTTTCTGTTACCTTTTCATTCCCCGTTTATTGTTTTTTTGAACATTAAATCCGTAACAGCCTGGGCATTAAATTGAAGTTTCAGAGGGTGCCTCAGAGTATTTGGTTCTGCTCAGTCGCCGAAAATGAATTTAAAAAAAAATCAAAATAAAGAAATATAGAAATACAAATATAAAAATAAATGAGTGCATGCTTCTTGATTGTTTTGATTTTATTCTTTAAGCCATTTTTTAATCCTGTTCATTGCAAAATGAAAACTTTTATTTGTTCACACAAACCTCCATCCCATTTATGTTTTTCTGAAAACCAATCAACAAGCAGCCCAAACATCATTAACCACATTGCAGTATACAGTTTTTTTCCACAATTTATTCAGTCAAATGGGGACTTTTTGCCATGAGAGCAAATCTATCTATATACGTTCTATGTCAGCTGGAAAACAATCGGAAAACTATTAATAACTAAATTTATTACATGCACTAATAAATCAGCTTTCCTTCACTTGTTCATATCTAAAGTACAGGAAGTAGTGTGTTATCAAGTTTGGGGTCACTTTCACTTCAGCAGTCAGTTCAGTGATTTATGAGTTCATCTGCAGAATCTGAACAGCCCAGCTTGAAGATGATATGCATGTCGACTCAAGGTCGCCTTAACATCCAACATGTCACTGAGCGTTCTCTTCACAGTATCAGCAAGTCATCTTCTGTCTTATAATCAACCATTAAGGCCTGTATAATTCTGATCGTAGTTGACAAAAACACTCAATTTACATTGCAGGTCTTGATGTGCAAATTTTAATATGTTGCCTTTAGTGAATTTTTTTAGAGGACCTACATTGCCTTTAAAAAGTGACTCATAATCCAAAATCTAGATTTACACTGGTCAACAGTTGGGTAGACAACCCATAAGGTGGGCTTGGCTACTGAAATGAAACTGGTTAATAGCCTAAAAGTAAGTAAAGTAAGGAAAGAATTATAAAATTTAGAAATCCTCACCTAAAAGTATTAAAAGGCATGAAACCTCGGCAGTCATGTGATAATTTACATTTACAATTTACAATTACAATTTACATATATATTTATGTCATTCTTCTTATTTTTAATAATGCACATCACACTGAGAGAGGAATATCTACATATAAGTGAGGCCTGAAACTGATCAGGTGATATCTGAACCCATCATGGGTCATATCTGATTTGTGCCACACGGGAGAAAAGGGTCAGAAACAGGTCCCTTTCACTACGCAGTGTAAATTCAGCAGAAGTGTCATACAGTACAAGTTTTACAGGGCAGATCTGATATAAGAACACTATTATACTGACAGTAAGCCATTTTCTGTAATCCGAGGCTCCCCTCCATCTTGAGGATGAGGAGGATCACACTGACTTGCACAGAAAAAAAGGCAAACTTCATGTGAATATGAAAGAAATAACTTTAGATGATAGCGACTTTGAAAGTGTTACATACATGACCTAATGACATCCTTGTCTTCCTTAAAATGCCAGAGGAACCTGTTAACTGTTCATGCTTCTATTAGAGGGATCAACCTACACACCAGGCAGCCCCTGACGCAGGAGCGTCATGACAGCAACATGAGCAGTGGTTAACCTCTGGTGACTGGAGTCGCATAATGAGGAAGCAGCAGTATTGGTAATATGAATATAGAGTGATGCTGTAAGAGCTTTGTGGTGCAGTTACTGAAGATAGGGAGCAGAAAAAGAGAGACCAGATTAAAAAAGTGAAGAAATCACAAACTATTTTACCATAAGTCTTGCTCCATTTAATCATTTCCATAAATGACTACAATTTTTTTGGAGACTCCTTTTGTAAATTGATTACCAGAGCCAATGTCAGCATTATGTAGAACAGGCTCCTGTGCAATAATGTATAACAGTATACAAGGCACAATAATAAGCTGCACCAGAAGGACTAAACTACCATAAATAAAGCAACAATATAATGTTTTATTACCACATGACTATGCTCAGTTTCTTTAACCCATTAAATGTACATCAGTGGTTGGATTATGAGTGAGATTAGGGACGTAATGATGATGTGCACACACAGTATGACTTTATTTATCAAAGGCAGAGGAATGGGGATAAGATGGTGCAACACATGCAGTGATAAGTAATCACAGTACAGGCTGTAAACCATCTGTGTCATGTCTCTCAACTTACAGCATTGCATGCACACTGTGCGATCACTTAAGTGCATTTTTTTTATGCTGTGGAGGAAAAAATACCCAGGAGTGGTGTCTGAAGACCCGCTGAGAGTGACATGTGCAAGTATGCAATGCTAAAGTGTCAGAACTGTTTTGCATATAGGTATATAAGTGTTATCATATTTTTGTGGCTTTAATGATGGTGAATATGTTAGTGTGTGCCGCATGTGCGAGTAATGCTTAATCTTTGAATCAAGAATATTTGAGCCTGCATCAGACAAAACACTTTCCTGCTAAAATAAAAATGATACACAGCTCTAACTATGTTGTACATAGATGAAATTGTTGACTGGTCAGATAGCCCTACTACTTTAGTGCACACCAAAGAGTGTACATAATTATTGGACATATTCTCTGAGTCTGTTATTGAAGGAAATGTAAAAGTGACTGAAACATCAGGGTGTGATGTCTGTTTCCACTAAGAACTCTGGTTGTGCAGTATGTTGTGTGCAAGTCTGTGGGGAATTTCCTGACTTGGCACTTGATTTATAATGACAGCAAACATTTTAAAGCGGATTCATAGTTCTTTTTCAGTATGATCCCATTTAGAGTAAATGGACAATTAAGATGGTGTTTGCTTTCCGGTGTGGCTATGGTGCAATTGACAGCAGATGTCATACACAGTCACTCTCTTATCCATGGTCTCTTCTGGTTTATGAAAATAAGGCACTGGATAAATTACAAAATGAAATATTTCTAAATTGCCAGTACCCAAAATAAATTTTGTGACAACCATTCGCTCTGTACTGAAATATTTCAGCAACTACAACATATTAATGGTCTTGAAAAGTTCATGGTCTCTAGATGATAAATGTTCCTAAATATTATGGTTTACTTTTGGTATATTTGGAGGAATTTTTTAAAAGAAATCTGCTTAGATTTTGACAAAGTTTAGCAAACAAATGTTTGTACCTCTCAAGCTGACCTGTAAGCACTTTCTTGTGGGTTAAGATGAGGGTTATAATTTAAAAACAGCAAGACTAATGACAATGACATCCCAGCGGGGGGAAAAAAACTTGGGCACCAAGCAGATATTGATCAATGACACTTGTTTTAATGTTTACTCATTAAAATAAAACGGGATCTTAATTTGAAGCAGAATATCTCTAAGATACAGCGCAGTCTCATTAAATCCACCATCAACAATTCATTTGTGCATTCTGACTGTGAGTGTCTGCCGCCCTTTATTCTGAGGAAATAAATCAGCTGGTCAACTTTTGATGTTCACCCATGCATGGATAAGAGTTAGAATCCCAGAAATCATTAATAATTTACACTCGAGTGATCTAGTCATCGGCAAATCTGACTTTACCAGGTTCTCTCATCTACATATAATCAACCTGTGCAGTAAACCGTTCAGGAGGACAAGGACATCCATATTGTCTTGACCAACAAAGGCATGAAATTAATCAGTCAGAACAGAGGAGTCGATGAGCTGCCTGTTGGTCTTTTCTGTCTGCAGCCAAGTTCAGACTCAGGCTGCAGCAGCAGTAGTCAAGGCACACTGACTGGCTGTGAAACTGAAGCTAAAGCATCAGTGTGTAAAGACAAAGATAATGTTCTCATGAAAGAAAAACAGACTCATTATTTTGATGAGAAAACAGCTGGTGTGCTGCCAATTAGCTGCTAAATTTACATTATTAGTGAAAATTTGCTGTCAGCAGTGATGAGGAAAATTGGCTCTCAACAAGAAAGGCTTCCATGTCCACTTACTTTGGCAATACTTTGCAACTGCAGGACAAAAATGTATGCAAAAGAAAAAAGCAAGTTGCTGTGTGAAAGTTGGCAAATCAACATGGCAGATGGAGTGAAAAATATGGGATGTGATTGCAATCTTTAAAGAGACTGGTCGGTGTTGTATCCAGTTTTTTTCTTTTTTATATCTGTAAATCTTGCACAGATGGCATTTCCATTGCATTCAAAATAAGCTGTACATTTCAACGAACACTTAGAAGTGACACAGAAAAGTTTCACGTCATCACTGCCAAGACTTCAGTGGTCTGCAGTGGAATCCACTCAGAAAGTTAGTTTGATAATAATAACATGGTAGTCCGACTATATGAAAAAAAAATGATCTCCTGACCTTTTTTATAACACGAATATAATTATATAACAAAATTAAAATTCACAGGACATTTTCACTCTTTGGGTGAGGTCATGTAGGTGAGAGAGAAAATGAATGATCATTTTATCTCCCAAAAACGATGTTGCCATTTCAATTTATCATCATGATAAACTTTGATGAGTTCACCATGTCAGGGAACGGGACACTTTTTTAAAACGTTTCCATTGTTGAAGTGAGCTTTAGATTGTGTGTATTTCCTATCAGATGTTCCGCTGGTGATAAAAATGGCAGAAACAAATACTCGGGGGAAGCCTGTGACATTTTTGAAGCTGAGCAAACGAAACAAGAGATAAAGAATATTATTAAATACATAATTTATATATTCTACTTGTGTAAACATATGGTTTTAATGATTTGGAATAAGAGAGGGCTTTTTATGGTGCCGTGAATTTCTGATATCCTATATCAATTGCTTTCTCCGCTGTCTCCTTAACAAAATTTTTTGTCTTTATAAGTCAAAACACAACAAAAACGTCACAAAGGCACATCTTTTTTCACTGGCATTGTGAAGAGGTGCAAGGTGGAGAAAGCTTAGGATTTTGCATAGCAGGAAATAAGAGTAGATAAAGAAAAGAAAAGAACATTAGGAAATGCAGTAAGAAATAAATAAGGAATCATGAAATGAATGAAATGTATATTTCAACCTCTAAAAACTTAACAAAAGAGAGGAATATACATTAACTGTTTATTTGCAATGTACATATATATGTGTACTAAATGTGCCAGAGTTTAAAAGCTGTGCTTTTTTCTTGGCCACTCGGCAATTTTTTTTCTGAGTCACGTAAACACTAGGTTGCCAGGCAACCGGTTAGAATACAGGATGTAATAGTTTGACATAGGGGTCTAAGTGAAAAATATGTCCTGTTTGACATGAGAGCTGACAGACATGCCAGTTTTTTGTGAATACTTCTCAGCCTTTTGAGTGGCATCATCTCAAAACTGAGATTGTGGTAAATTAATTTCATTTCTATTTTGTTTTTGTTTTTTTATTTTGTTTTTTTTTTTTTTTAACTGAGCCATAATATAATAATAAGAGATTTCTCCTACAGCCTTTTGCTCATAAAACGCTTGATTGGTTGTTCCTTCTGGAACAATGAACTCATTTTTACAGTGCATGCTTCAGGATCTAAGCTGTGTTGCCATTTTCCTCTGTATCTCCATGGGCTGTTACTCACATTACATGTGTCCCTGGTCCCTGCACTTTATAAGTAAAATTAAATTGCCTTGTAGCTCCCAGTGAATAGAGTACACCACCGCCCAAACATTTGTCTGTTTTAATTTTAATTAGTCACATTAATGATGTCACTTTATGATGTTGTGAAGGAAAAATATCGCCGGTTTATCAGCCCATAAAGTCTCCATAAACCACACAGAGATAGATATTTGCAGCTTTGTATAAAGTTTGTTGATAGATCAAAGACATCACTGAAACTTTCTCTCTACCTCTTACGGGAGTCACATAAACAGTAAATAATATATGCATTACTTTTTGAACTTTAGCTTTTTTTAATCTCTCTATAAATCAGTAACAAATTGCTATGTAGTAATTCTGCAGAGTCACAGCTAACAGTCAGATTGTGCAGAGTTCGAAGGGTTTGGCATTTGATGGAAGTGATAAAATGTCCCCTTTTGAGTCACATATTTAAATATTGCCTTCTTCTTCTACACTTTAAAGAGTGCAATCTTCCTCATCCTTTTATGAAAAATATTCAGCAACATCATGAAATGTGGGATCAAATGCAACATGATGCATACTTTTTTTTTTTTTTTTCATTTTGAACCATGTGCAGCTGAGGTCAAGTATAAAATCCATGTCCTTCTCTTTGAAGTATTCTGTCAGCTACTTTACTGTATGAACAAAACCTTTGAGTTTTTGTCAGTACAGTCCATAAACACCTCACCCACACTATGGAATAAGATGGTCATATTCAAATCCCTGTGTGGTCCCAGGTTTTCCTGATTCCCTGGCATCACTGGACCCGACACTTTTCACTCCTCCCACATCACCCTCCTCGTCTCGGCTCTCTGATAAACTCTGCTCTGGTTTGGTCGCAGGGATTCAACTAACCCATCACCCTAATTCAACCTTGGTTTTAATTGCATACTCCATCTGTGCTTGAGACCTTGCCAGCACCAGCAACAATCAGCATCGAGCCAAGACATTCAGGTTGTCTGTAAATAGACATAGTTCTTGTGCAATATCTTAAGAATTTCTCAATGAAACAATTTGAAATTTAGCACATATGTTCACATATGGTCAAACACCCAGGTCACAGTGGCCTCACAAATCACAACACTGGCTGCTTCAACGTTAAATTCAGTCTTTGAAAAAGATTGTCTGTGGAGGTAAACAACTATTGGCAGGTAATTGTGATTTGATTCAAAAAAGACTTGGTGGCGCAGAAAACTGTCTTGTTCGCCTGATCATGCTACACCTCCAAGTAACATCAGGATCATCACAGGCTTTAAATGGAAATGTTCCAAATACGTCATTTACATCTCACAGGCTTTATATGGATTGATGGATTACAATATAATTTTGTAAATTTGTGGTTTATTGTGAAATTGCTTTAGGTGTAACAAGTACAGGAGACTCATCGGAAGTGATTTTTCCAATGGGATTATACAGTTAAATACCTTACAGTGATTTATTGTAAAAGTTAAGAATAACCCACCCTGAATATACAGTATTTCTGACAAAAAGATTACTCTAAATTTACACACCCACATTTGTTGTGAAAATAATGCAACCTGTAGCAAGTAATTTACTGTGAACATAACAAATGAACCATTTTACAATGTACACATATAGTGTGTACACCCAAGTCTATGTTATTCTGATATTGTGTCTCCTGTAGTCGTATAGATGTTCTTAAGCCCTATACTCTACAGTAGTAATTAAGATTTATAATAGAAAAAATGGTGTAAGAATTTGTTTACAAATGGTATATTTAACTAAAGGGCTCCTAAAAGGAATATTTAACTAAATCTATAAACACTATGATCTGCCAAAATAAATATTTAACTAAACTGAGGATATGTTACATTAACATTTAACTATTTTATTAGTGTTGTACTTGCCAAACAAGATGTTTTGTTAGCATTTAAAAGTAGATGTCCCTTTATTGGCATAACAGTAGTTTCAGATTCCTCCACAGTGCAGTAATTTAATTGTTAACTCTGAGGAAACAAGGAAAAGACAGAAAAAAGGTGGTGACAAAAAGGTGAATACTGTTTAGTGGAAACAGGCAGGCCTAAATAAAGCAATTAGTCAGCATTTAAAAATAAAAGTCTCTGCTCCACCGTACCAACATCAGACAACTTCATTTGTTTCTTGTATTTAATCAAAAAAGAAGAAAAGTGAAGGGGAAACGTCCATATGCTGGTCTTTTATTCGGATAGCAGTCTTTGCACAGAATAACATTTTGACCTTAAAATAATATATCCCTCTTCTCAAAAACCTTGAGAAGACGGATATGCCTTGAGATTAGAGGCTGCCTCAGGCGTTTCTAAGCAAGACACTTTAATTAGAAAAACACTTATGTGCCCCCCCCCACTGATGATTATGCTCAGTGGCAGACAAAAGCACTAAGCCCCTTTAGTATCTACTAGTTACATTAGACCACATTAGAAATGTTCAGTACTGAATATGTAAACATCCCTTCTTCACAACAGAGGAACACATTTTCAAATCAAAACAGAGGGCACATGAAATCCTTCTATCTAAACATTCAGCATAACATTCATTGATGTTTCTTTGACTAGATTTTTTCTCAATGGTCTCAATGGTCAGTGTAAGAAGAACTACTCTGTAAGACCGACTACTCTTTAAATGGTGGTGGGCTTCTAAAAAGTGCCAGTATGCTGTTGTAGCTAAAAATAAACCCAATACAATCATACCAATGTGGCATTTGTTTTGTTTAGTGATAATGCTGTTTTTAATGTGGCAGCACAGATGGTGTTTGAATATTTATGCTCCGTCAGTGTCCATCAACTCGGGGCATAATTTCGGAGAGGACAACAGGTCGACCGCGGGCATCCCTGTGAAAAGCAATGACAGTACTGACGTGAAAATGGAGCACTGCTGTGTGTTATGTTCCACTATTAAAGTTCCAGTGTGTAATTTTTGGGAGCATGCATGTAAATGCACTGATGGATTCTTACACACCGGACCTTTTAAATGATTCTAAACACAGATTCTAAACACAGACACAACAGCAACGAAAAAAGTCTGTGTTTACCAATAAACCTGCAGGAAAGCAAAGGAAAAGGTGAAGGCTGGTGTTTTGTCAGATCGCATGCTATTAGTCATTTGTAGCAGCAACAGTATACTAAACACAAAGCAGTGGTCAGGTACAGAATTACTTTGTACTGAAAAGAGTGACATCTTTTCTGACATCTGAGTTTCTCTCACTGTATGCTGGCTGCCACTGCATGTTGTTCTTTGGCTGAAAATGATGAGTCTTTTACAAGGAGGACACAGAAGAATGTTTGCAGGTTACATTATTCCATAACCTTGTCAAAGTCTGTGCAGCAGAATTTATTTATAATAAAAAAAAAATGTTCACATAACCAGCCTAGCTCACCAGTTCTTGTAAAACCACAAGTCTGTTGTGTATATCATAATATTACTGTAACACCATTAAAATATAATGTGTACTGTAACTTACGCTACATTTCTTTTGTTGACATATTCGCTTTTGTACACAAATCTAGTGTTTTTAACCGAGATGCAGGTGTTCTGTTTGAGCTCTGAGGGCGATCCTTAGGAACTCAAGGTCCATAGGTGCTCTGGAAGAGTCTGAGCCAACAACTTTAAATTAGTTACTGCATCAGGTGCCAAAAAAGCCTCATAAAATAGATATTGGATGAGTCTGTGCACCTGCACCTCCCTGCCAGGATACCAGCCACGAAAATTCTGAAATTATACTGTATTATTTAATGTTATTTAATGGTTGAACACATAACTATAGCCAGTTTTGCATTTCTTGTAACATTAAATAAGGTACATCACAGGTTGTTTTATCAAGATTTGCTGTGCAGCTCTGCATGACATTTGAGTTTTCACTTTTCTTAGGTCCTCGTAATGTTTTGCAAATCGCATCTACAATAATGGATCAGCTTTCCACAATATACTGCAAGCTGTTATTCTTTTTTTTTTTTTTTACTTTTTTGTCACAGTAGCAAAACCTGGGTCTCCAAAAAACATACAGAGACTTTGTGTACATGGACGCCATCTGTGTATTTTCCTTCTGTGTGAAACAATGCTGGTAATCATCCACATTTTGTATCCTCTCAAACTGGTGTTGTATTCAGATGCCAGTCTATTACAGGGCCAATATACAAAAAATAATTCACTCCCACAGTCATTTTATTGACGTATTTATCTATTTATTTATTGCAAATAGTGACTGTTAACACACATGGGTTGATGTAACATATGAACAAATAAATACACACAGCAGATGAACACATTGACACATGCAATATTGTCTGAATATAATAACTAAATTTCACAAATCTTCCAATATAACATTTGTGCCTACAAATATTATATATATTATAATATATTACATCTTCTACACTTACTCTAATTTCAAGTCTGTTATTTTGGAGATAACCTCTGTAAACCACTTTACCATGGACATCATGTTGAAAGCTCTCAAAAGTGCTGCTTGTTTTCATTTCATTTTTAACTTGGTTCTGTGTTTATAACTGTGATTCATTAGCATGCAGTGCTTGGAAAGTGCTACAGTCAAGCATACACACAGATCACCAGCACAATAACCTGCAAAAACTGTGGCCAACATGGTGATTTTGTTGTGTTTGCTTAGTTTTATTAATAAAAATGATTAATTGGAAATGGTGTCCTTACTTTTTATTTGCCAAATAAGAAGTACAAATAAATAACTGACACACGTACGTCCTGAAAAAGTGACTTTGATGCCATGAAGCCAAACAAAGTTGTGTATTACATGTGACAAAACAATACCAACCAAAATTTTATTCGATTTAATTCTACTTCTCAGTTTTCACCTATTCCTTAAACCATTTACATAACAAAAACTGTTTCTCAGTATAATCAGGTTTGTCTTAAAAGCCCATGTAGTAACGATAAAGCCTTGAAGACTCAAATAATTCAAGTGTTAATTACAGAGAGACAGTTGCATAAGGTTGATGGTTTAATTAAGAATGTGATTCTGACTCTAATCCTTCAATTAACCATATCAACAGAAAATGCACTGAGGCCTTTATGACTAACATATGGCTCTCAATATGTATATTTGATTTTGTTTAAAGGTTTCGTTTCACCTCTCCCAAACATCAATTAAAAACATTAACAAAAAACTGTGCTTGTTATAAATGTACTCTAATGAAGAGACTGCTGTTATTATGTTGTGGCAAATTTCTGCCCACACAGGGCACAATGAAAAATACAAGCACTATAGAAATACTGAACTTACCATATACAGCCAAATACATTAAGTTACTTTAGTAAATGTCTCTAGTTAAGAAGGGTTCATTTAGGATGTGCAGGCAGCAAATTTACAAAGGCCATGTGTGTGTGGGATGAATTTCTCTTCAGAGAATGGGTATCTTGACAATTTGATGTGCCTACAGTAATTCTCCTAAATTGTCTTTTTGGAATAAACCCAACACTGAAGCCCAGTACAATGTCTGAACTACATTAAAACTGGGCTTTAACCCTTTGGCACTGTGTCAGGTTATGCAATAGCTAATCATTGTGAGTGCTTAAGAGTTTATTAGGATGCCTCTCTGTAAAACAGTATGAGGGGGCTTCACTGCTGAGTGTGGCTGGCTCCTCTCGTTCATATGTTTCATAATAGTTTGTTGTTTCTTGTTTAATAACATATTTGTCCTATCAGAGCATCTACACATTGCAGCTAAACAGATCTTACGAGTGATAAAGCTGCATCACAGTCATTGAAAGCAGTGTTCAGTTGAGTCTTAAAATGAGTGTTTTTCAACTGATTCTTCACACTGTCAATATGTAAGAACGAAGTGATGACTGTGATTGAAAAGGCAGGGGTTCGAAGAAAAATGAGGATTATAAGGAACAGCAATCATGTGCAGGAAGAGACATGATACAGATGGAAGCCATCACTTCAAATCAGTTTCCTTCACAGTAGCAGCTAGTCAGAGGGAGAGAAAAAACACATTATTGTGCTGCAATTTTGGCACTTTTGATGCAGTGCACTTTTCTAATTGCATCTTTCAGTGTTGTAGTATTCCAGCCCAGGAATCTGACTCCAATCGGACATGACTCATCTAGGAATTGAGCACTGATGACTCACACTTGGACATAAGGATTAACTACGTTCAGATTTCTGACTTTTTTGTTTGTTGTCAGTAGAAGGCCATTTTAATTTGGGATATGATGTGGAAATATTGCTATATCAATATTGCTATTATGCTGCAATATTATTAATTGTATAGCATCTCCTGTGCTTGCAGGTGCATGTGTTCACAGCTCACCCAGGGTTAAGATGTTCATAGAGCCATCCCAGATTCAACTCCAGTTACTATCTATTTGACAACTGTGTCTTTTGAGCTCAGCATGGATTAAATGTTTTTATTCATATGTCATATGCTTAGACTTTTTCTTTTTTCAGTATTGCTTCCTTCTGCTCCTGACTCCAGTTTACACAGCCTAAGGAGCAGTGAACATAAAAACATGTTCAGGAGAATCCACTAATTTTTTTTTTTTTTATTGTATTGCTTTTTAGCCACTGAAGCACTGAAATGCTATTTTTTGGAAAATGGGTCCCAGAGAGGGAAAATCTCAAAATGCCACCCTTGTGTTTTCGTGTAGACAAGCAATACAATAATGTCATAGTAACACCTCTTTCTTGTGCTTGCATTTACTGTTGCGCTCTTCAGTGATGTTATCTTCTTCTCCTTGTATTTGGAGTTTGTTTGGTCAATTTGCTTAACAATTTATTTTCTGTCTTTGGTCCAGTCTGTCTATGTTTCTGCAATTGTATATGCTTGTATTTACAGAAAAATTACAAAGAAAAATGATGTGGATAACATACATAACATGAGATATTATGTTATATTACCTATATGGTATGGTTTGTGTAGCACTGTAGGATTCTACCCACAATATGAATAGATGTTACCAAGTATTTTATCATTTAATCAAATTATTTTCCTTTTATAAATTACCCTACAAGAGGAGTTGGGTGCAAGGTTACATTTTCAGGTGTTACCCCTTAAACACATCTCTTGCAAACACACATGGTTTGGAGGCAGAGCGGGCAAACTATTTGTGATATGAGCTGAGTCTCATTCATGACAATATATACAACAATACACTGAGTTCCATGTCTGGCCAAAAAACAACAACAAAAATAAAAAACAAGGAAAGTTGTGGGAAGATTATGTTGCCCTTAGAGCTTTATTGATTTACCCACTTTGAGTCATATCAAATTGATAGATGTCACCTTTGCTCAATTTTTAAGTGTTTATGGGATCAAATAGCATAATCCTGATCATGTATAGGCTTCCAGAAATTGACCGGAACTAACCAGTTAAGTAAACAAAACTTGGGTGAGGGCACAACTTTTTCCAAGCTGTGTCTAACTGGAGGCCCACACTCTCAAGACTTTGAAAAGACCTGATTTAGACTCATTTTCACAGTTTTATTACTGCAAACACTCCTCTCATTTCTCCCAAAGCATTGTACTTTAGATCAAATAAAGCACGGAGAAATGGGATTTGAGCTTTGAGGTCGGATGGATGACAACTGCACAGACTTTGCCCACGCGAGTTTCATATCTTGAAACATAAAGAGCACCTTTTTAAGCCCTGCACCATAGCAACAAGACTGCTTCTGCTCACCTATTCTGCCCATACATGAGTCAGTCTCTCTTTTAATGATGCAATTAAAGAGCTTATAATATGACAAAGAAAACTAAGTGAGTACATGTGAAAAAATAGCAGTTCCTGTTTATTCTTTTTTAAATTTTTCCCTCTACAGATACTGGCATCTGCTGATTTGAGATGCTGGAACTATTGAATCAATCCCTCCTGTTATGTATTAACAACACATTGACAAATGTAAAACTATTTAATTTTCAAATGATTATTAAGAGAGGAGATAGAAAAATAGAAAATGCTGATACAATGATTTCCCACTGGCAGACAAGAACAAAAATATTTCCACAAACTTTGTGATTTTTGTTTGATCTGAGACTTAAAAGCAGCCCAATGCAAAGAGATTTGATCAGAAGGAGCTGCCGATAGGAAAATGTTAATAAGCACTGGCTCAAAAATAAATGACTGCAATAAAAATGATTACAATAAGCCTACGCCTTCTTGTTGATCTCATTTAAGGCTATGGAAACTCCTGTGGTTTGGGGCAACTATAGCTAGATCATTGGAAATCTCTAATTAAATGTTGAGGAGCTGTGGGCCATGAACTCACTTGGAGTTGGGGCAAAGTTGACATTTCTCTGTAGCCTCCCAGACATGTAGCGTTGTTAAAATGAGTTACAGAAGTTGTTGTCATTTTTAAGGCAGTCTCAAGTGATTTTTCAATTTTTGCCTAGTAACTGCACTGAAACAATAATGCAATACTGGACAGTGGTTTTTCCTGTGATGTGAGTTGTCAACCATAACATCCAGCCAAGCATAGCAAAAATTTACATTTACTGTCAGATTTTATTTAATCCTCCTGTATTTTGAATCTTTTCGCAGCAAATGCAGCATAGTTGAAGTTTAGGGTAAACAACATGTGTTTTGTGTCACTCAATGATTTCATAATAATTTTTTCATCATGATGTAAATCAAGGTGTCTGAGTTAGAGAGAAACTTCTGCCTTTTCTCTTTGAGGCCTTTTTCCAGTTTTTGAGTTCTGGTCCATGTCAAGAAGTTCACTGACCAGTCACGGGGTAGGCCAGAGGGATTGTACCATATTTCTAAATCAGCCCTGATGGACAAAGCAGCCAGAGCGAGCACTTCACATTTTTAAAAGTGAAGCACAAACTGAGAAAAAAAGGTTTGTGAAGACCATATTAGTTACATCACAGTATACAAGGGAAAGGGAAGGTTCAGTGGAAGAGCCCTCTAATCATTAGATGTCACTATTTCTTACACTTTGGACCTGTAAATTGATTGACATGAACCATAAATCAAACAACTTTAACATCAAAATTTATACCAAATGTACCCACAACTAATACAATATAACTGTGTGGTGCAATGGTTTGCACTGTATTCTAGAAGTGACCTATACCAATTGTGTTTTTGAAATAAATATTTGTCATGTCGGGTTTTAATTCTCACTTCATTTGTTTTCTGTTGTGCGCAAAAGCACCCACATGCCAAAATGAGTGATTTTCCCTCCCTCATATGTGGTTTGAGGGCTTCTGGTTAAAATGATATTGTTTGTGAAAAATAGTAAACAACCGTTGTAGCCTAAAGTGGAATAATCACACACTCTATTTTATAAAAACTTGTTTCATATAACATTGCAGTCTTTATTTGAATAATTTAATAACAAAAATGCCTTTCAGTGTGAAGTAAATTGGAATGTGAATGTGGGGCAGATAAGAACATCCGAAGTCAAACATGATGTTCCTGTTCAGTGAGCATATTAAACAGGCAGATTTTTGCCACTTTTATGGACAAATGGCAAATTCTCAAAGAAATGCAACCTTGACCATTTGCTGGGAGTCTTTTCAAAACAGAATACATAGCAAAGCCAACACTGCAGAGACTCGCAGAGGTACAGTACACACTGCTCTAACCTCAGTAGCCACTACCGTCTCAGTCCTTATACATCAAACAGGCGCACACACACACGCCTACTTCCACTGATGCTCTGATGCCTTTGTGAACGATGACAGGCACAGTGCCCCTGCTCCAAATTGCTCCTGTCATGTTAATTTAGTGGAGCACTTCAGGAGACTTTAGAAATCTGATTGACCTGCTGAGTAACACAAAATCTTAGTATCCATAACGATGACTTGAATGTAGGTTAGTGTTTATTCATGAAGTTCATGACTGGCAAGGAGCCATGGAATTCCTAAAAGTATTTCATTACATTTAGTATATTTAAAAAATGGACATTTTAAGGTCTAGTGTGTAAGTATGAGTGACATCTAATAATGAGACTGTTACATATGGTGGCCTTCACATACCAAATAGGATGTAATTCTTTTTGTGTGTGATAAGCTTCTCCAACATATAAAATACACATTCTGTTGATTTATCTATTTAGGCTATTTTTTATTTAGGCTATTAAGGTATTATAATCAGTTTTAGCCAGTAAACCCCTACTGAATGTTCAAGTACTGAAAAATCACTGAACTTATTGTTGAGAGCAGGTTTGTAGAACCTGCACAATGTGGGGTGCATACTCCATACTCTTAGAATGGTATAAAGAAATCCTTGTATCTTGTTTGTTAAAAAGAAACTAGGGCTGTTGGATAATAATCTAGTAAAGCTGGCATCCCTGAGGCTGCAGCGACCCAGTTATGAATTGAACTTGTGGTCCTTTGCTGTGTGTCTGCCCTCTTCTATTACACGTATCTCCTTATCAAATAACACCCCCCAAAAATAATTAACTGCATCATGGTTCACCTGTTTGTTCACATCCTGGCTACAGTTTTCTGCAATGGCCAGAGGTTTGCAACCCTTTGCTGTATGTCTTCTCCTCTCTCTACTCCTTTCAGACTACAATGGGTTCTCTCAGTAAAGCCCAAAAAATATTTACAGTTATAACAGAATCATTTTGAAAAAAAAAAAAAATTAAAAAAATACGTAAAGCACAGTAATTATGTTGTCAAATTTATCCCCTGGGTTTAAAAAAACAGCTCTGCTTACGACTCATTATGACAAATTCTTTTTTTATTGGTGAATAATACTAATGTTGACATCATACATGTGCAATACAGTGACTTTAGTGTTAAATATTTAGAGACTTGTCACAAGAGATTAACACTAAAAAAAATAGGCACTATTAGGCTATCACTTATTATGTAACAGGGAAGAAACACATGAATAATGGAACAGACACATGAGAAATTGCAGTCATATTTACAGATGAGATATCAACAAAGGTGATAAGAAAAGAAATTGGGCAATATGCAGCACCACAGGATTTCATAATATAAAAGGAATCACATGAAATATTATACAGTATATATTATGTTTGCAATGTATTGTCCTATACTGCAACATATGGACTGAGTGAACAGTCCTGGTCTACAATCACACCCCAGATGAGTTGCAATGTTGTGAATAAGGAATGCTAAGAGGGTATTTTCATCTTTGCAATTGCCAAACCTTTTCAATCATTCATTATGTTCTATTTCCCTTCAACAACAAGAAAGCCCAAAATGCAAAAACAATAAACCTGAGACCTAATTAGTCACTTGGAAAAAACAGCCTTAATATTTAAATCTTAACCTATTCATTCATTCATAAATGTCACTTCAAACATTACAAATATGTAGTTATCATTATGATCAGACCTTGACATGAACTAACCACTTAATAAAAAATTAAACAAGTTGCATTAATAATTCCATGACCTCTCACTGTTCCATTTCCCCTCAGGGAACTGAAACAGAGACTTTGTTGACAAGTAGCAAACACCCAGAGCAGATTAATGTAACCCAGTCAAAGTTCTCATCCTAAGTCAGAACCCATAGTTCATGTCGGCCCTCCAGTGTGGCAGACTGGATAACATATTGCTGCAACAGAGAACAGTAATGGAATGGAGAGGCAATTTGCCACTGTTCTCCATTTTTCTGTGTGACCTTTACTCAGGTGTGTGCAGTGTATCTGTGAGTCTCCCACTGCTCTAAATAATGCCAAAGGACAATCGCAGAGCTGCCACCGTACCTGCACTCAGTCTTCACCAAATGCCACCCAGTCATCAAACACAAGGGTTCAGATTGATGAATGAATTTAGGGGCGGGCCACCTACAAAGACTTTGCCATGTCATAGTAAAATATTGTGCCCATTACATCTCATGAATAACAAAACCCAGATGGTCCCATGTATTCATCAGACAACAAACCAAACAGCAGGCAAATGTGAGATTGATCCTGCCACTGACGCCAGAGATGGTGGGCAAAATACAAAAGGCTCAATAAAGGTTGGTATTTAAAAAAAAAATGGGATCTTCAGTTTAAACTCGCATAAATGTCAGACAGGTTGGCCTGTTGGTGAGGTGGTTAATTTAAGTGTCTCATGGCGAGAATTGAATCCCACTTGTATGGAGTTTGTGTTTTCTCCCCAGTTTCTGCACGACTTTTCCCCAGGTACTCAAGTTTCCTTCCACGGTCTAAAAACATGTTGACTGAGGATAAGGTTAACTCGAGACTTTTATGACTATAGATGCAATATGTGAGTAGGAAGGATTGCTTGGGGGGTGGTCATGGATTCAACTGAAAGGTCGGGGATAATCTGCATGCCGACGTGTCCCTGGGCAAGACACTTAACCCCAATCCGCTCCAGTGTGAAAAATTCTTATGAGATGGATCATAAAAGCCACATTTACACCAAGCGTTTGAGGTCATTCACTCATTCATCCGTTTACCACTTTATCCTCCACATGAGGGTGCTGGGGCTGCTGGTGCCAATCCCAGGGGACATAGGGCAAAAGGCAGGGTACGCCCTCACACCTATGGTCAGTTTAGAGCCTTCAATTAACCTCTGCATGTTTTGGACATGTGGAAGGAGACCAGAGTTCCTGGTGAAACATCCACACAAGCACAGGGAGAACATAGAAACTCCACACAGAAAGGCCCAGTCAGGGTGTGAACCAGCAACCTCCTTGCTGTGAGGCAACAGTGCTAGCCACATTCTCTACTGTGCTGTAGCCAAGTCAGTTATTATCTGTCAATAGCTATGAAGGGAAACACAAAACTGATGTGTGCCATCCCATACTGTATGGCACCTTTTTATTGGGGGAGTTACCAAGCACAGCGGTCCAGCAGCTAAAAAGGTGGAGCTAGACACACTGCAGTTTGCTGATTAGAAAACAGAGAATCATCTGTTCCAGGCTACCAGAGGGAACATAATGGAAAACCCACAAACCTGCAAATTTGAAAGGTCCAGTATGTGATATTTAAGACTTTTTCTATTTACTTCATAATTATACACAAACACATGTTTGTATAAGTGCATGAGTGCATACTGTAAATAACAATGTTTTGGCTTCCATAGCTAAAAAAAGGCTTTAATGCTAACATAATGGAAGGGCCTTGCTGTACGGAGGCCTCCATCTTGAGCCTACATGGATCTACAGCAGCCTGAATGGACATGCTTTTTTATATTTTGGAGCATGAAACCTGAAATATGAACCAACAAAGAGAAGAATGGATGAGAGGAGGGAACTGTTTTTACTTTCTGGTATTTTTTCTTTCTGGTACTCTACAGTCTCACCAGATGTCACCAATTCTTATACAGTGGACCTTTAAACTTACCACACTTACAAGAGAGAAAGTTTTTTAGGCTGTTTGTGTTTCTTCTTTTTAACACGTTACATTGTAACATTGGCAGGCTATGTTGTGTTGCGTACTGTATGTATGATGTCATGCTGAACTGCACTGGTTCAGCTTGGTTTACATGGATGGATAAATGAAACTTATGATGTATATTTCTGCTCAGTTTGTTTTATGTCTGATTTTAGTGAAATCTTCACACCATTCTCTATGTGTATAAACAGCCATCACACTGGTGGTAAATCATGCAAAGTGACACACACAACAGCAGCACTGAACCCCCTAGCAGAGACCTGTTCTCAAAAGCAGGTCTGTGCAAGAATGAAGAACGCCTGCTTGTAGATTACAGATTTAATTTCCCTTGCTCAGCCCAAAATCAGTTCCCACAGTGATTCCCACCTCTACGAATATTATATGAGGACCTGCAGCAACCCAAACATTATGAACCTGCTGCCGGCGCTCTCTTTTGAGACCACATCTGTGATTAAAAGGTTTTTTTGTCTACTGACAAAAAACCTTTCTCAGTTCCTCTCCACTTGTACACAAGGACGGGTGACTGACAACAGAGCTCCCTGAGACAAGCCTCCTCAGGCAGGAAGGAAGGAAGGCTATGGTGTTGATAGACTACTGATAAATTGTGTCCTGTACAGAGGCTGATGCAGGTGGAGAAAATTAAAAGCAGCCATTCTCACATCAGCTTTGAATGGTATTCACCCATAGTTTTGAGGCTCAAATCGTGCTGATAGAAACTGTCCCTGGCTTGCATTAAATCAATTGTACAGTGGATGAAGTTGTACAAAATGGAATCTATTCCTCACATTACTTATTCAGATGTGATAAGCCTCTGAATTTGTAACAGTAATGCATTGGTGACAACTCCCATAGTGTTCTAACTATGCGTATCATGTGTTTTTTGATCCAACATGAAATGCCACTCCTTCCCATGCCTGGATGTGAGAGATACTACAAGCTGCACTATCTTGTATTAATTTCCTCATTAACCTGCACTATGTCCTGTTTTTTTCTTCCTTGTTTGTTTGTTTGCACTAGTGTTCAGTGATTTAATTACAGTAAATTAAATGCTTTATAGTGTTACAGTATAGTCGAGGGTTTCACTCTGCTCAACCTTTTAAAGCTCTTTATTCTCTTTAGGGATTTAAAAATGTCTCAGCATGTTCAATTGAAGACCAAGTCATTAAATATGTAACCACCTTCACACTGACTGCATCATGTTGAGCTGCTATGGATTTGCCTGGTGTCTCAGCATACACAAATAAGAGTATGGATTCTAATTTCATTGTCAATATTCTAGAGGAATGAATAAAAACCACACAAAAATGTGGTATTTGAATTGTGAATTATTATGAAAGCAACCTGAAGTTGCATGGTAGTCACCAGAATCATTATGTTGCTTATGTACAGTGCGTGCACATTAAAGCTGTAGTGCATGCATTTCAATAAAAAACAATTTTAAATACAAACAATTGTCCACTGTCAGATCAGTTAATTGTTTAGATATCATGTCACACTGCATACAAGAAGTGATTAGATTAATGTCAAGACAGATGGACTATACAAAGATATGTCTGCAAACAGGATGGAGAACACAGAAAACACTAAGAAGTTTCAGATATGAATTCTACTGCTCAGAAAACCTCAGTTGAAGGGATAAACTCTTCTCAACCCTGTCCACCACTGAGCTCCTTCTGTATACACAAATACTCCCTCAGTCAGATCTGATAGTATTGCTTGACAGCCCATTTTCAGAGGCAGAATTATAACCTCAACAAGAGAAGTAAGGCACTACAGTTTTAATGTCAGACCGTTCTAACAGTTTGTGGTACTTTTGGCAAATATGAGAAAACAACCATAAGAATACTTAGTTTTGGATGTACTGTAAGTTAAGGCACAACAAGATCATGGTTTGTCCAAAAAGCATCTATAAAACACACTGTTATGTCCTCAGAACAACGTAACAATTGCACAAACATTCAGATGTTTGATATTAAACTGCTCTCAGACTGTGGTCTGCAGATGTCTCACTTGTTATTTTAAAGTCTAGGAAATTACAGTACATCACTTTGGAGATGTTGCCAATAGGAAACGTTCACATTTTCTGTACAGAAAGTATAAATGTTCTCTTCTCCATAGTTTGCTGAAACATGGGAGACCAGGTTGGAATATAAGACGTCAGTATATAACACAGCACAATTAAATATCATATTTTAAGTCTTCACATAATGCATGCATTCATGTGTGGTGAAAGAAATCTGATGATGAGGCGGCAGTGTGTTCTTCACAGTTCATCCATGCATTCATTTTCTCTCTCTGCACTTGCCTTTTTATTAACTCTCCTGTCATTTCTAACACAGCCACACCTTCCTGCCCTGCATTAATCCCAGCTTTTCAACCCCTACAGCTTTAGCTCCTCTCTGCCCACCTACTTACCTGTTCCCATCCCCCTAATCAACCCTTTCTCTTTATTCCAGCACATTACCATTCAGGTCTTGCCAGATTGTCTTTGGTGCTTTTCAAGCCACACAGCCTTCCAGCTCTTCATATCTATATTTGTATTGTGCTTGTGCTGCAGCAAATGATATTGTTAAAGTTATTTTCATCACTGATTGATCAATAATTTACTTGATTCAAATCCATCCATTTTAATACACACACTGGCTTCATGACTGTTTCATCAACAAATATATTTTCAATGAGTTTTTACTCATTTTATTTTACAGACGTGTCCATTTTCAGGGCATTTGTGTGTGTGTGTACAAGTGACAGAGAGAGAGAGAGAAAGCTCTACTTGTGCTGCTGTAACATAAAATAAGTTTTAACCATTAGAAAAAAGAAACCATGTGATATGTGAACTGTGTTACTATTGTGGCAGTGAATGCAGAAGAATGTATGTATTATTGCTGATTAGCGTAACAAAAGAATTAGAAACTGCAGTGGATCAGACAAATTCGCCTGAAGCAGCATTGTCTAATGCCTCCTGGGGACAAATCACATTCATGTGGCTCAGGAATGTGGCCACATACAGTTCATCCTCAAGTCACCTCTGAATGTGTTTTCTATCTGGAAAAAAACCACAACACAATAGGAAAATATAACATACCAACTCCCTGTTTACTGTCATAGAGAGGCAAGGAGTAGTGTAGTGTGCACACTCTAGCATGCAGTTTGTTTTTTATTTACAGTATTTTACTTTTTTTACGTGAAATGTGATGTGTCAAGCTTGTATTTTATTCTGTACCTGTATGGTACCTTCTGTCTTTCTATGAGGCTCTGAGTAGTGTCTGTGGAGTTTGAAGGTGTGGGGTGAATTCCTCATGGGACCACTCAGAGACAGTGTAGGAAAAACTAATGGATGCCATTTGAGTCCAGTTCCTGAGGCATCACAGAAAAAATAACTCTTCCCCATTACCAACTGTGAAAATATATGGGATACACTTTTTATACTTTCTCCTCTGCAATTTTTCTGTTGTCCTGCAGAATAAGTAAAGTACACTTTATTATTCCTGCTGCGACGAATGGAGTGCTTTACTGGCACGAAATTCAACTTTTTTCCCCTTTAACTTTACCATTGTTATGCAAGTAGTGATCTGAAGTTTTAACTCTGTCAGTGTTACTATTCAAATCAGGAATGATATTGCTACACATATCATTTTAAATTGTGAAGAATATGTAATTTCTCAGCCAGAGTTCTGTGAATGCCTTCTGGCTTTTGTGATCTAATGAGGTGATGCATCATGGAGTAGGCACATAATCAGTTTCACAAATTAACAAAGTTATTTGAATTAATCAGGTGAGCCTTTTGTGGAAGAGTTAACACTATAGGGCGCACTCTGCTTATGTTTCATTTATATGCCCGTGTAATGAAGTTGTTAAACTGATCACTGTTAATGAACTCATCAACAAAATATGCTCAACTATTTAGACAGTGCCCCAGAAAGCCATCAATATTTCCTGACTCTGGTGACATCTTGTATTAACTGTGATAGTTTCATAATTGGCCATGTCTGCACACCAAACATTCACGGACCCATGGAGAAAAAATGAGTTATGGCCTTATGATGGGCACTGCCAATGATTAATGACCATGAATACAAGACTGACAACTAAAACTGCTGCTTAGTGCATGTCATCTAAAAAAAATGAAATATCTCATATCTTAAGTGCTTGTGAGATGAGAGCAATTTGTTTAAAGTAAGCATTTTCTCATTGCTGCTAATTATTCAAATATTATTCTATATTCTTCAATAAAGAGAAAGACTGAGTCTCGGACTCTATCAGATATATACTTCAGTTTAGTAATAAACATGATCAAGCAGAACTCCTAACCTGAAAACATGATAACGTGGAAGTGGTGAAAGGTTGCCAGTTATGTAACAGCTTGCAACCAAAGGAGGAGGTTTCACTTTCAACATGATGGAAATATTAATAGTGCAAACAGTTCTCACCTCCATTCCTGTCTCTGGATATGAGGGTACATATCCAGAGACATAACTGCATAACTGCATCTACATCTCAGGCAATAATGTTTACATTGATATGATTTAACAATATTTGACAAGATTCAAGAGTTTTATTGTCACATAGTTTTACAAGCACAAATGTGTGAAAAACCTGTAGTAGTATGCTCTATTTGAATAGAAACATAAAATCGCATATAATAATATCACTAATAACAATAACATTAAAATACAAACAGTGTAATAAAAATACAATGTGAATAAGAAAAAAAATAAAAGGAAAAATATAGTATATTGTATTTTTATGAATCATTTACAAAAACCCTATACATTTCATATAAGTTACAGTTATAGAGAAACTTTTGCTGAAATTTGAGTTATTTGACTGGCTGGCTTAATCGGATCATAGCTGGATTAAAAGATTACCTTTGCATGCTGTTTGTTTTTTGCAAAATACTGAATTTATAACACCTTAGAGTGTAAATATCTGCCTATGCAGGACGTTCTTGCAAGCTGGTTAATGTTTGTTCAAGATCCACAGTCCACTCACTCATTGTCTGCTACTTTATCTTCCACATGAGGGTTGCAGAGGCCTGGAGCCAATCCCAGCTGACATGACATCAACATCGAGACTAACTCTCACACCTACAGTATGGGCAGTGTCCAAATAACCTCTACATGTTTTTGGACTAAGAGAGGAAGGTAGAGAACCCAGAGAAAACACATGTGGTGAACATTCAAACTCAACACGGAAAGGCCCTATGACAAAACCTAGATTTGAACCACCTACCTTCCTGTTGTGAGGCAACAGTGCTAGCCACTGTCCTGCCATTTGACCAATCCACAGTCTACTCATAGAAAAACTAAGAGCATTTTCATGAACTGAGACATTTTCTGTGCCTGATATTGTGAGCTTCAATGTATGTGCCATTGATGGAAATGGAAACTGCACATGCACTAATGCAATTTCTCCCATTAGCTTAATGCATTTCAAAGCAGGCATGTTTCAGTGTCATCTCTGTTTATGTGTATGATATGATTTAAGGGAGCATGGAGTAATTTTGACAAAGTGTTCAAACATTACACCAAAAGCCTGTATCAACTGTAAGATGTTCCAATCACGCTTAAATGTGTTCATTCCTGGAACAAAGCGAGGAGCCGAGATGAGATGGGGTGGAATGTGTCTGTGTCTCCTCTCTGATTTCTGGTTTCCTCGCAAAAATGTTTAGACTTGCTGCCTTTTGTCAGTCACAATCAGTTCAAGCCAAGGGACAAACCGAAAAGATGTGCTTCTGTTGCTTAATGTAAAAAATATGAAACTGGCAACCTCATACATCATGCAACTGACTGAATAATTTAACCATATTAAAATGCTTCATGGGGGGCTTGAGGGTGAAAAGTCTTACTGAACCCCAGCTTTTTGTTACTGGGAAGTGAGCTGCTGTTTAAGACACATTTGTATTGTGTTGTAAGTACAAATCATAACCAAATGATAAAGCTAAAAAGATAATAATAATTTTAGTTATTGGTGTGATCTACTGGCAGAAAAGAAGAATTATTGTCATTTTAAGTCAGTTTCTCTAAGAAATATCGTCAGTGTGACCTCCGTTGCTCCTTTGGTTTTTCTTTGCCTAAACACCATGGATAATCCCACATGACATGAGTGCAAAGTCTCTATTGAGCTCTATCTGTAATACAGCACAGCACTCTAGTGGCCACAGGGGTAATAATTGTCTATGTGTGTAAGAGTGTTTGACTGTGTGTGTGTGTGTGTGTGTGAGCGAGAGTGAGTGTATGCATGTGATTGGAAAAATACTGATGCGTGAAGGTGTCCTTGTTGGGTAAGATCCTCATGTGCGAGGACCAGTTTTCACTTCTGCTTTGGCTAACATAGTGATCACTGATAATCCAATCGGGAGGTAGTTATCATTTAAAAAACAAACCTGCTTTGTAGGCGATATGTTCAGTCTTACAAAAGACACTTGAAGCCACAAAGTCTATCTTGGATGACATTGGGACACTGAGACTATGTGAGAGATGCTTGATCAGTCACACAGACTTTGTATGAATTGAATGTCTTTTATAAGACTGAAGAGCTGTAAGCTCCATCAACTCCTTTAGAAAATAAGTAGCAGTCAAACTTTTGACCTCAACTTTCAGGATAGAGTTGGTGTTCATCGAATTTTCATCGAAGGAAATCATCAATGACTACTTAAAAATACATCTAGTTTCTTAAAGCTGCAGTGCATATGTTTTGTTGTTGATATCATTATTCTGCCTCTGTTAAGTCTGCATGAATAGAAATGTGTAACATAATTAGTATGCTACATATTTAATCTGAAAACAAGCTTGGTTAATACATACTGTCAGACTTGAGGGAGCATTTGTGTGTTTTCAGCTGCAGAGCAGGAGCAGGTAGCTTTTATTATCTAATTTATGGGTTTTTTGAGCACCAGAATTTACTTCTAAAACTTTTCACGGGCCCCTTTTTGTGTTTTCAGTCACACTCCAACCTGTGTGCAGTTGCCTTGTTCGCAATGTTGCTGTTGCTGTTGCTGTCCATCTGTCTTGACATAAAACAACAATGCACAAATGTCGGCTGCAACACAAAATCTTAACACAGAGAGTCATATTGAGCTGATATACTGATTAACTCATTTGGCATTTTTTGAATGAAACAGACATTCGTTTATATTCAAACACTTGAAAGTTTTGCTGCTGAGAAATTTTATGAAATCCTCATCACTGCATGAAATTTATAAGGTTGTCAGGAAAATAAAGTGATGAACATCTGGTTCTGGTCTGTAAACCTTGCATTACTGTAATAAAAGATGACCAGTCATTCAGTTAGGACTACATGGAATGACGGTCTGTCATTTACTCACTGACTTGCCTTCTTTGCCTCTGCTTCTCCACAGCCAGAGCTTAATGAGTGACATGGTTAACTTCAGGCACAATTTTCAGTGTTTTGAGGTCATGTTAATGAGATGGCTGATAGAAGAAGATGGGATGTACTGGTTGCATTTTGTCAAAGTGTAGCTTTAATGTGACTTGCAAAGTAATTAGAACAGAGCTATGTGCATCCCCAACCTAACCTAACATCATATATGAGCTTCTGGTGTAAAGGCTGTGCAAATTGATAATGCCTGAGGCCAGCAGAGAAATTGGGAAAAGGAACAGTCTCTGCTTTGGTGTGAAAAAAAAAAAAAAAAAAAAAAAAGAAAAGATTATTCTTAACTAGTCCCAGGTTACATAAATCATATTTTAATGAATTAGACTATTCCTCATTTCCCCTGGAAACAGCTTATAGAACCCTTGAAGCCATGAAGCAGTCACTTTACCCATTAGTGTGAGTCTACAGTAATTCATTATGCAAAGCAAGACATTAGTAATATGCAAAGAAAGAGTACATGGGATAAGTGAAATAGAACTCATTACAAAGCCTCAGTGGTATTTCCTTTCATAAAAACCTGCTAATGACCCACTGGATTAACCTGGTGTGTCCTATTTGTCTTCCTGGACATTTTCAACCAAAATCACTGACATTGAAATAGGATGAATTTGCAGGAAAAAAATAAAATGTGTGTCATTCCTAAACTGAAATGAGCTGAATCTTTAAAAAATGTCTCAGCTCATATGTCACTCTTGTTTTTAAATCCATAGAATGCTAGAAAATTAACACATGAAAGGGTCTCTCTCTGCCTCTTCAATTTTGGGAACCTGAAAATTCACCTTTAAAGCACAAATTTATGTAAAGCTTGACCTTTAATTAAAGAGAAGTACATGAAAGACTTTCTCAGAGAGGTGTCATCTTACGGTACAACAATGACAGGTTTAAACAACAACAACACCTTGAAAAAGAAAACCAAATCCCTCTTGGCCATGAATTCAAACAAAGGTTTTCCCAAGATAACAGAAAGATGACACTCTGTTAGGGAACAGTCTGAAGCTGCTTTGTTGGTCACAGGTGTCTTTCTAGGATCAGTCTGAGTATTAACAACTGTCGTGTTGAGCTCAATATTTAAAAGGCTCCATCAATTGTTGATGGGAAAATGTGTATCCTCTGTAATAGCTGCCACATTTTGTCTAACCCACCCTCACATTCTCTAAACTCTATTATCTCTCACATATTCTGTATATTCAACACACCCATGGCCATATAGTCCCACACATTAATGCTGAGATTCTGTATATTGATATTTCCCTTACAGTGTTGTTCAGATCGAAATGATCAGTCAAGGACACAGATGGTCGATAAGGGAGTAAAGGAAGTGGTCCATCCAATTTCATACCTATACTGCCGCCGACACAAAGTGCATAACAATTCAGCTGAGCCAGTTCTATTTGACATCGTGAATGTGTCATATACACAGGGACGCCTCCTGTTTGGATGAGTCTGATGCAGCACTCACAGACTTCAGTGAAACTTCAC
Organism: Brachirus orientalis; assembly: GCA_016785285.1. NCBI lineage: Eukaryota > Metazoa > Chordata > Actinopteri > Pleuronectiformes > Soleidae > Brachirus > Brachirus orientalis. Next base: position 4,064,035 of record JAFBJR010018220.1, on the reverse strand, counting down.
ATTTACCTGAGGAAAAAAAAAAACTGTTGTGCAAGCATTTTTGCAAACCGTGTAAAAATCACTCAACTGCTCATTTCTCCTGCAGCTGTAGAAACAGCTATACAATCTGCAGCACTAAAATGTTCTTGCATGACTCATTTTAATGAAATTTACATGTCAGGTTAATGCCATTGCTTGGCACTGATCTGTTGGTTTTCATGACACATGCATACAGTAAAAGTATAGTACATTCCGCTTATATTTTATCACTTTCAAGTGATAGAACCAGATAAAAACTGATTCTCCTTGTTTTTTATCCTCCATGTAGTGTAATGCACATAGGTGTATTCCAATATTCATTAAACCATACAGCTAAAAATAAAAGAAAAGCTAAAAAAGGAAAGGCAGGTGGAACTTTAAAGCTCCATTGACAGTTATTTAAAAAAAAAAACATCATTTTTTCTTGGTTTTATGTTTGGAAGAGCTATTTCTGTTAATTATTTTAACTGCAAGAAATCAACTCTTGATAGAGGTTGATTTAAAGTTAATTTAAATTACCCCAACTGTCACACCTGGGAGAATGACTACACAAATTACATGTAATTACTTTTAAGAATACATCGTGGATACCCTATGGGGAAAAAGAAAATTGCATTAGTAATCCCAAAATGGTTTTCGTTTATTAAAAATTTTAAATATTCACTTCTGCTGCAAACACTGGTCAGAAAACAAAACAAACTGCTTTATCGTGAAAAAACTCAAGGAAATGTCCAACAAGACATTTAAAACCTTAGTCTGACAGTAAAATAACATTGTGACTAAGTATTTTAGTTTAATTTGTTTGTAAACTTGAGTATACAGTAGTATAAATAATACTGCTGTAGCCATAGTGTATAAATGATGTGAACAAATGTTGCGTGTAGTCACATAAAATCGATTACAAGAACACAACACAGTCTAATAAAGTCTTGGTGGGATGCAACTATTAACTGGAATGAGACTCAATATTGTCATTTATGCTGACACACACCATTATACTTTTTTTTTTTTTGTCATTATGCAGCTTTCATGAAAATTATATTTTCAAGACAACAGGTAATAAAAAGCTTAACAAACACAATAGGCACAAAAGGCACAATAAAGTCAGAGTAAAAGATGGTATTTGTCAATTTAAATTATTGAAAAAAAGAACTGGCTGTGAAACTTTGATTGTCCTATGTGAAAATAAGCTGAACATATTACAGTATTACTATGTAACCATATTGCATTCAAAATAATATACAGGTAATAACTATGATTTGAGAATTTCCATTGGCTACTTTTATTGTAATACAGTTCCATGAAACCGTCAAATAACGCTGATTACAGAAATGTATCTTCCCCTGTGTCCCATTGTTATTACCACACTATTATTACCACATATTGTTATATGATGTCTTTATAATCATAAGTATGCTGTTGCAATACAATTGCAATTGATGCAATTACAGTGTTTACTGGCAGAATTAATTTTTGACTCACTACAGTTTCTTGAGTTTTTCCCAAATAAATGGTAGGTGTGCATGCCAAATCCCATTTAATTGCCAAGTTTGACTCTTCATTTTGACTCATCGCAAATGTCATTGCAACTAGCATGAATTGGAGTTGTACATCTGTGACTTCATTCTTACTAGTCAAAACTACAGTTAACCACAGTCAAACTTACGTCACAGATATCCATAATTCACTTTTTACTAGTCAGAATGACATTATTTTTGGCCATTCGTGTGTATGGGGTTTGTCATTATAGATATCTCTAATCCCAGGTTGAAATATCTACAACTTCATTGTGACTATCCGAAACTTAATTCAAGATATCTAAAAAAGACAATTCAGACATCTTTAACTGAGGACTAGTCATATTAACTTTGTAGATATGTGCAACTGAATTGTAGATATTTATAATGACAAATCCCATACACATGAATGGCAAAAGTGTCGTCATTGTGACTAGTAACAACGGAATTGCAGATATCTGTAACTGTAAGCGGTAGTGATTAAATGTAAATAACCGTTTGCCATATTATGGTGGGTGTATGTGACGCATGCTACGTCATTACGCAGTTTGCCGTGCGCACGCTCCAAACACGACGAGGTACGTTTGTTTCGTTTTTTTATGCTGAACACTGAATGACAGAGCGTTACAGAAGTCGCTGTTAAGTGCAGAACTAAATCGACGCAGAGCACAGACGAACACAACACGGTGAGGACTGTTTTATGTCACACAGATGCCGAAATCAGTGTCGTTTTGAGGACTTTAGCGAGGCTAACAGTAGCTGTTTAGCTAACTTTAGCGGCTAAAGTTAGCCCAGTGAGTTCCCATTGTAGTGTGTGTGTGACTTCAACAGGATCTTCCCTTTCTCTTCACCCATAGAATGACACGGAAGTAAACAAAATATCCCTCCATATGCAGTGGGAGGGCTTTAAAGAGGGCATAATGTTCACTCATCCGCTAATACTGCATTTTAAAGGCGAACTTTGTGAGCAACTGTAATGGTTTATTCCATATTTAATTAACTATTCCAAGCAAATGTTCATATTTGAGTCAGTATTTGGAGATGTACTGTAAATCGACTAGTCTAAAAGTTGTTTGTATCATAGATAGAGAACCTCATGTTTCAACAATAGATGTAGTGCGTCAGAAACTTAAGAATTATCATTTAAAGGTCCAGTGTACAACGTTCTGGAGGGTTTTTTGATAGATATACCATATACTACACTTAAGTATGTGTGTTTAAATTTGTAAATGCCTTTAAAAAAATTTATTGTTAAGGAATTTCAAACATCTATTCTGGTCATCTATCATTTTCCCTAAAGTGTCAGGAATCTTCGATGGCCTTTGCACACCTGAAAGGATGGCGCTGTTCTATGTCCTAAAGTTCCGCCTACATTATATGTTGTAAAGTTGTTGATACTTAGTACTGGTCCGGTAACGGCCAAAATCACTGGATCCAATTTCGAAAAGATATACAGTTATATGTAAAATTTGATAAATCCAAAAGTTGGTTTAATCAATTTGGTTTAAAAAGGTGTAAAATGACTGTATCAGACTTATGTTGGTATTGGTAGATTCCCAAGTTTGTCATACTTATTGGACACCAAAAGTGATTTGAAGTCATTCCTAATTTTCAGATTCTAAGTCTAATCTTCTTCTGTCCTGTCAAGAAAATCTTGTACTTTTCACATATGTCATAGTTAATGTTGTATCTTTTGATTTTATACAGTTGAAGCAGCAAAAACTAGTAATATAACCTGTTTCCCTGTGGGTGTATAAATTATTTGAACCATAAATAATTGTTATCTCCTTGCTTCAGAATTATCCTTATATACAATTTCCTGTCTTTTTTTCTTCCCAAGGATTAACAAAATGTCCTCCCCTGAGCCTGTCGTCAGGTCGAGACAGACGGAGAGAGATGTGAATGGAGTTTCAACTCAGGTTGTCTGTACAGAGTTCAGTAATTACATATTTGTAGTTCTCACTCAGTACGGCAAAATTGGGACACTGATATCTGTCAAACCAGACTCCAAAACCAATGACATCAGCACCCCAACGTTCTCCACCAAAGTGCTACTGGGCAAAGAAGAGGTAACCTGGATATGATATAGATCAAACTAAAATTGTATTAGTTGGATACAGGTTTGATCAGGACACCAGTCATGTTGCTACACAAGGTGACTCATTCCAAGGTGTCGAGGGGCAGATGTAGCAGTAAGTTGACTTTGTCATCTGTCGCTGTGGTTAATTTGGGAGAAATTAGATGTTTGCTGATAAAATTTATACATTAAAGCTTTTTTTCAGATTTTCATAATGGCTTTAGCAATGCTGGGGCCTTGGTCTCTTTTAATTATTAAGTTTAATTGGTTCCACAGGATTAGAAAACCTACCACAACCACATAATTCAGTTTAATTAAAACAGAATTGAGTCTGTTTTATGTCAGATGAGCAAACTCATTAAATCACCTTTCTTATATGGGTGGAGGAATACAGCCTCATCAATAAGACTATGACAGTTAACACATGTTAAAAGAATTTACCATGTGCAATGACAGCACTTTTTTGGACACCTTTTACAGTCTAAGATAATAAGAGGACACGCTTTCTGTCTGGATTCACTGGCCAGTTATTTAACATATTCAAATGACTGTTGAAATCATTAATTTTTTTCTGACAGACATATTACATAACAGCATTTCTGTTTGTAATTATTTAACACATGCTTTGTGTCTCCTCTTTCAGCCACTGACGCATGTCTGTGCCAAAAACCTGGCAATGTTTGTGTCGCAAGAATCCGGCAACAGGCCTGTGTTACTGGGACTGGCACTAAAGGATTCTTCCATTGATTCAATAAAACAAATGAAGGAGCTCATCAAAAGCTGTCAAGTCTGGTAGGAAGTAAACAAAATGGATACATATCCCTTTGGAAGCCCCCAACATCACATTTTCCATTTTGAGTCTTGTTTTAATTTCTTATACTTTCTTCTGGTAATGATTATAAGCAAATATTCAAAGTCATGGCGGGAGGAAATTTAAGACATGAACATGATCACTTCTAAAAGTCGTCCTTTTTCTGTCTTTGAAACAAAAGTACCTCAGTCAGTTCTGCTCCAGTGAATAATTGCTTAGGCTTAGCACCGGATAAACATTTTAAGTATCACAAATATCCCCATCAAACTGGAAAATTGGGTCTGGCCTTTTCTAATCAGGCCAGGGTCTTTGCTTCATTTATCAGTTGTGGCTTTATTACACAGGCTACCAAGCAGTTAAGCAGTAATTTAGACTCTGTCAGCACATTTCAAAGCAGAACATTTTGTGCCACTAGTGTTTTACTGCAAGTCTTTCACAGTAGTCTATGTATTCACATTACAGTACTTGCACTGGTTGTGTGGAATATTGATGTATCCATGTTTTTTTATATAATAAATATATTTGTAACTTATATGGCGTATTTGTTTTCTTGCAGAATAAATGGTCTACTATTTAGCAACTACACCTTACAGCAACAAACATTAACTGCCATTATCAATAAACAGAGCATTTTCTTGACTACTGTTCATAAAATTTTAGTAAATAGTGAGTAGTCATGTTGTTGTTTTTTGCCATGTTTAAGGTTTAATCCCCAATATTCACTTTAATATAAGAACCAGGTGAGGAAATTACTTATTTTCACTACATTGATTCAGGCCAAATATGAATGCACATACTTACTGGAATTATGCTGTCTGCAAAGAGTGTAGTTTGGGACTGTTTAATAAACAGATACATTTGTGAGTCTGAAGAATTTACTCTATACTTGGTTGAATTCCCAATTTGACATGCTCTGGCTATTCATTAAAAATACAAAAATACACCCCTGGAGTGTGGCAACTGAATTAAATCAAGAGGTTTTAAATGTAATATTTGAAAAGTTATTTGTACCTTAGAGTAAACCTCTTCCTTTTTGCGGGGGCACCACAAGACATACGGTCAAAGTTAAATATTATGTAAAAGTAAACACATCAAATAAAACACAGTAATACTGTACTTGTGGTGATTATACGCATACGCGATGACGTCAGACACGGGGGTGTGCTCGCGTGATCCCTTCACCTGTGCCCAACCTGTTTATCTAGTTCATCGGACTAACTGGCTGAAAGATAAATCCGCGTCGTTTAGTCGGAGGGTTCTTTCTTACTTTTACTCGGTTCCAGATACTAAACTCCACAGCTTTTCACCGCATCTGCGTTTCAAACGTTTTTATTTAAGTACTTTATTTTTAATTTTGCCGACTGTCTGTGTGTACTTCGACCTCGGTGAGGCACCTGTCTCTCAAACAAGGAAGTCCAGACGATCTGGACCTGACGTTAATGAAGTCGACGGGCCGTTTGCAAATGGCAGCAGTTGCGCTCGTTTGGTTTGCGTGAAAATAGAATTCATCCTCGACGTTTATTCTCCTGTAGCTCGACAAAACTGGATTGTTTGTGGTTAATACTATTTAAACGGGATAAATCAGAGTCTGTTTTCCTTCCGGGGACAAGGTGAGTATTGACTATAAACAGTGTGAATACCAAAGCTAACAACATTTGAAGACCAACAGCAACATGTATATTAAAATGTCTTTTTGTAACTGAATGTTTCCAGGTGTTATTATAGTATAAAAATGGGCTGAATTATGAAATTGCAACACAACGGATTCAGTGTATTTTTTTATGCATGCAACACAATTTTAAGGATTGCTAATAGAATTACTGAGATGCCATCAAACTATTAAATACTAACGTATAATATAACTATGATAATGTAAAAATATGAATTAATTTCTCTTATTTTTCTTTCGCATTTTTGAAAATGGTGTAGAGCAATCAATAATGTGTTGTTTTTAGAGGGAGACAGGAGGAGCAAAATTGGATTTCTACATTAGTTTAATATGAAAGGGAAAAGGAAACCTGTTGTAAAAGGCCCAACAAGCCACATGACTTTCCCTATGCAAGGCATATGTATATGGCATATACATATGGCACATGTAGTATATATGCCAAAATGCTGTCTCCTTGTGTATAAAATGTTGATATGATACAAAATTTTTGCAGATTCTTCTCAACTTGTGTGAACGTATCCAAAGTCTTTAGGTAAAGGGATTTATCCTTGGGTTTCACATGTAAGCCCTCCACTACTAATGTTTGTCCTTTCTCTCCATTTCAGATGAACACATCGGTGGAAGAAACAGATCCATTGGCTGAAAACACTTTTAATCACCTGCCTTCGCCCCTTCTCCCTGAGAGGTCTGCCATGTCCAATATGACCATCATTATGTCCAGCAATGGGACAATCACAGTGGACCAGATGTTCCTCAACACAGTGGCTGCTCAGGCCCTCACAGGGATCTTTGTCTTTTCTGCCTTGCTCATAACATTTCACCAGGTGAGTATGTCATTTCACTGATTTGATTATTCTTGCTTGAAGGAAACCCAAATCTCTGTAGCTCTTTGCTCTACAGCCTCTGAGTATTTGACACTCTGTGATGTAAATGTGTAATGTGATATGGCAGGGGTGTGTAAGAGTTCACCTCCCTTGCCAGGGGACAGAAATTAATTTTTATATGCACAAAAGTGAAAAAAATACCTCACTGCACAGTGCAGTGACTAGTGAATGCATGTCCCAGCTTCCACTGCATATGACATACCTCATCTAGTCATAAAGCATTGTCTTCAATCTCGATAGGTCTTTCTACTGTGTGCCTGCCCCAGTGCGTTGTGGGAATCTTTTGCTTACTTTATGGTTGACAGAGGCCATCAGATTAAAACGCAAGAGAAACCTTTAGTCTATTACAGGACAGTGAATACACAGGAAGTGCTCTTTGTTTGGGGGGGGATGTTAAGAAGAATAAATGGCTCAACACAGGCCACCTTTACCCAGAATCCATTTCATCACTGTTGTAAATGAGTGTTTCCTCATTTGTGGGAGAGCTGCCCACTGTGCACAGATGAGAGCTTATCATTACAGTTTTATCATTTGCAGAGAATAATGCAGTAGGGTGCAGTGCATTATCAGCAGGGAAATCAATTGATATTGAGATAGCATTTTACAGCATTATAAAAGATGAGGCTGTTGTTTTCCTTTTTGCTGTACTTTTAATGTGCTGCTCTTCTAATGGCTCCCTGATTTAGTTGATGATTTTATGTCTCTTCCAATGATGCTCAGGCTGAAAAATCTAAGCCTGTATCACATACTGTATGTTAACCATCATATGGCCATAAACAAACCTACATAAATATATGTGGTGCCAAAAGTTATTTGACACAAATGTATCACTTTGTAAGCATTTTGACATCCATTAAAAAATCTGCGACATGTTGCTTCCTGTGATCCAAGGAAAAAAACTATCCCTGTGAAGGGATTTGGGAGGCAGCATCCAGCAAATTGGTTTCTGTCTTTTTAATATAGTCCTTGTATGGCCAAACACTTTCCAGGAAGACATTTTAATTGAACAAATAAACAGCAAGTGTACCACAGGGAGAGTGGAGCAAGTTTGCAAAAGGCATCCTTCCTGTCACACAGAATAAAATGGTCTGCAGGACTAATGTTGCAATGCTGGTGGTGTCTCATCTGACTTGGCCCCAGAGGATTGCTATAGACTCTCAGATCCACATACTGAATACTAAACACATATAGACAATGACCTTAGATCCTCTTTGCTGTGAAGTTGCAGGCTGTTTTGGACCGGTGCTTCATTATTCTTGGAGGGTTTATTGGTCTTCTTGTGTCTCAAAGTGTTGAGGATTAAGAGCAGCATACTGGACTTATCTTCAGCATGTGGTACTTGAGATACAGTTAGGAAATCACCTGCTTAAAAGTTTTTTTTGTTTGTGTTTTCAAAATTACAATATTCTGTTAAAGCAGAAATGGAGTTTTACCTGAGCTTGACACCGCTATTCATCATAGGGCTATAAATTACTGTGCAAGCAATTTTATAGAGTCAGGAGGCTCATGGATAGCCAAATACACCACACCACCACCCTCACAGTAAGGCTTTAATGTATAGCCAGTAATGGACATTCAGTCAAATTGAATCTTTTCATTCAAGTTGAAATCTAGTAGTAATCAGCTGTTACAACAAATGTGAATGTTTGCAAAATCATTAATGGCAGTTAGCATGTGACCCCCAGGAATGAACAAAAAGCTTGACGTGTTGAAATTTAAATAACATGCTCACATATTGAATGTACAATTTAAAAAAAGTACTGCATAGAAAGTCGTTACCAGTGGTGAGATGATAATATTTCTTCAGGATTCCTAAAAGGTGACATTGTTGATGTTTTTGTGTTTTTTACAAAATCCAAATATTTTCAAGTTTTAATCACACAACAAATCTCTGGAAAACTGGAGACTTGTTTGCTATAAATCTACAACCTATTAAAACCTTTTAACTATAATATGTCTCTTTTTAGACTTGTGGTTATTTGTGAATTGTGTTTTGAGATTGGTGTGATTACTTTGATTGCACCCTGACCCACAGTTTGCAGCCAAATGGAGAAATAACCATTCAGGTCAAGTGAGAAACTAGTTAGCATTTTTAATTGTCTTTTTAATGAAGAATGAACCATCAGGCATAACTAGAAAACTATAACCATCTGTGGTTTAGCTGTAATATTTCCTAGTCTGATGTGGTCCATGTGTAATAGCTGTCTCCACACGACTACATTCATCTGCAATACTGGAGAAAGTGTTTGATTGATTTTTCAATTAAATCTGCTCATCATTTAGTAACAGATCCTTGAGTACTTGTCAGATGAGAATTTATTTATTGCCTGGTGTGTAAAATTGGCACTCACCTAAACTGTGGAGACATTTCTCTTACACACCTTGGATCATTATTTTGCCAGGTTATGACTAGTGGCATTATGGTGCAATTGCTTTTGTTTAACTTGTTAAATTACTAAATAAATTGTGGTAGGATTACAGTACCTGAGACAACTGTACTGCACTCAGACTGCTGAAAACATAGGAGCAAAATTGTTATGCTTATCCTCACCTAAGCCTCGCGACAGTGAAAATGTTTACATTTTTATTGAGCTTTCATTCATTCAAAATTCTTTGAACATTGCCCTATTATTATACATCTCCCACTACTTTTTATGTTCATGCCAACTGTCTTCTGGAATTCAGTCTGCCCTGGGAGAGGGTTGGGGATGGAGATGTCACACCTTGTTAAACCCTATGTGATGTGTAATTATGCAAATTGCAATGTCCGAGTATGAGCTGCACAAATAAATAAAAAATGATTGAAAGTGTTTCCTCATCTTAAAAATAATACCTAAGGAAAACCTTTTTTGTATCATTTTAAAAACAGAAGATCAGTGAAGCAATCAGATCTTCTGCCATATGCTGTTTGTGCTGTGCACCACAAAATGTTTTCAGCTTCAATACTTTGCTATATAGAGGCTGAATAGGCAAGCTTGTGTATTTAAAAATCACTGGCTAAGACCTTTAGTAAAAATATTTAATTGATTTTTCTCCTGCTCCTGTATGTGATGATAAAGCAGTACAATGTAAGATGATGCCAAATAAGGTGGTTAAAATGGGAGTTTGATGACAGATGACACAGGATGACACAGGGAAAGATTAAAATGAAGCTATAAATAATGCTATGCAGACAAAAACATGTTTTATTTTCTGTCGTCAGCTCTGAGGAGGCTGTCATTCCACACTAATCACATAGAATATCATGGTGTTTGTATTATACAACCAATGGTACTAATATTTGTCTTTTCTACTGCTTAAAAATCAGCTAATACCTACAAATGTTAAAGATTCTTTAACCTTTATGTTGTATTTTTTTTAATATGTTACCTTATGTACAGGGAAAAGTGATGAGGCTATTTAACAAAATGCCATGCACATGAATTAATGTATCCACCCATTTAATTGTAGTGTTTGTTAAGTTGTCAAGTTAGAGTCACAGAATACCATGTTTTATTTGAATCTTGTGTTTTCACTGTAGATCTATACACACCTTCGGTCCTACACAGTCCCCAATGAGCAGCGCTACATCATCCGCATCCTGCTAATTGTGCCAGTCTACGCCTTTGATTCTTGGCTCAGCCTGCTCTTCATCAGCAATGACCAGTACTACGTCTACTTTGATTCCATTCGAGACTGCTATGAAGGTAAATGTTACTTATTCACCCGGTCAGCTATAACATTTAAAACACCTGTTTAATATTGTTGATTTGTCAAGGCAGCTCTGAACCATGAACATACAGACAGGCATAATATATGTGAAGGTGTGCAGTAGTGACAGGCACCAACATGTTAGCAGCAGAGCCTTAAAGTCCTATAAGTCATTGAGTGTCGTGCCCATGTATCTGACTTTTTAATTTAGCTCATCCCACTTATCGTTTATTGAAGTGAGATGAAGGGGAATTTCAGGCCTCATCAACACCTTTTAAACTCACTTTAAAAGTTCATGAACAATTTTTGCTCTGGGACAGGACACACTTTCAGGGAATACCTATAACTTTACCATGGGATTGTTTTGGGCTGAAACAATGAGTTGCACCTCCCTTGATAGGGCGTAGCATACTGTATGTGCTCTGTGGCTATGTAGCACCATAATCAGCAAACCGGAGATGCATTATGTTGTCCGATGGATTTCACTCACAGACAGGATTAAAGTTTTTAGCTGTTTCACAATGGCTCATTTTTGGGATCTTTCCCAATGGACTAACCCCACCTCATTTTCAGGAACTATTATTTTACTGACTAACACACCCCACTCATTTTCATAAGCCATAACTGGAAAACAAATCATATTCCCTTGACCTTTCTGAGATTTTAATGTGGCTGATCAGTGTGTCGACTTCCTGCTGTTTTCATATTTTAGGTAGATGTCAGGATAGAAAGTAGGACCTTGCCAAACTAGTCTGTCACACCAGTTATTCTCCTCATGTAGCTATATCTCTTTTGTTTGAGGTATTACATTTCTAAGAAGAGTAATTTTAGGAGCAGCAGTCTTTGTGGTTTGATGCACCAAATGTCATCTATAGTCAGGAACTGTCTACAGTAGGACCTGCCTTGCAGATTGTAACATTATTACCATTTACAAAATGTAATCATGATTATATGGTGAAGTTTTGGCACTGAAGCACTTAACCAGTGGCAAAGGTGAATCATATGCAAAATGGATTACAAGTAATTTGGGAAAGGGAAAAGTCGGCAATACATTATTCATGAGATTAGTTTCTAGTTTGCAGGCCAATTTTGTGGGTGATTGATAGGGACGCGCTTCAGAGAGCAGTGAGACTGGAATATTACCAGCAGCCACGGCTAAAACACAATGAACCTTCTTTTGACTGGACACCATCTGCATTAGCTAACTTAATCCTTCCTTAAATAGCAACAAAGGATTAGGAAAGGATTTCCTCGACACAGACCCATTGGAAGCTTCGTAATGTAAGGACTGAAACATGTAGTGTTCCAAAATGTAGGACTAATTATTATTATTATTGTTATTATTATTAATCTCATATTTGTCTTCTCCCCTGATTATTAGCCCTTTTTAAAATGAAGTTGTTAAATTATTCCACGGTTAAAATGTGCCCATCTTCCTTCTTTTACAGCATTTGTCATTTATAATTTCCTGAGCCTGTCCTTCGAGTATCTGGGAGGAGAGAGTGCAATCATGTCCGAGATTCGAGGGAAGCCTATACAGTGAGTTTTTCCATTTAAGCCCTGTGTGCAGTCTCAGCATATACAAGGCTTTTAATGTTATAACAGTTTGAGTCAGGAGTAATAAATACTTCAGATCCAATGGGGCTAACTGTGGTGTGGTTTGAGCTTCATATTTACAATCACAATAGGTGCAAGGTGCATGTTGCTGCTCCTAAATTAGCATTTACACTGAACACCACTGTGAGAGTGCTGGCAATAAACAACTGCAGTATTAATGTGTGGCAGTTATCCGTTATCTCAGAGCTTTTGACTGCCCTGGAATGGCTGTGCTTTATGGCTTACTCAGCCACAGGGCTGCAGCTCTTGGCCAGGTTCTTAAGACATTGGAGACATTAATGTAAAGTCCTGATAAGTTATAGCCATGCTTAGCTACAGCCAGAGGAGACAAGATAGACATTTCTACAACTCTTTTAGGATTTTCATTCACAGTGAGGATTTTCTTCCTTATGGGTCCAGTGTTTATTGGTGAAAATTGAATATAATACTCATTTATGTTTGAATATAATTTCTTGAATATAATAGTGTAAAAAAAAAACAAATTTCAACAAATATTGTATGACATGGGGCTGCAAACCAGCGTGTATTTTATAGCAGATGCTTATTATGCTGTTTGTGAAAACTTCACACTCTCAACAAATCATTTTAAAGTTGTAAAACTCCAGAAATCCTTCCCCACAAACCGTGAATGGAATAAGGGTGTAACTTGTTCTTGTCACTCCTCCATTTGACGTTTTTAATTTTCAACATGACAGCTGAACACATTAGTAGTTATTAAGCCCATTCATATTTGAATTGATATTGTAATATGGTTAATAAATTAGTGTTGCTATTTTTATATTGTCCTTATGCAGGTGCCAAATAAACCACAATGATCTGCCTGTTACTAAAGTTAGCAGTAGAAAGAAAAAATAACTTGGAAATTATACTGGTGTGAGCAGCTCAGATTTAGACTGGTTCTGTGGAAGTGAGGGCAGAAACCAAGATTTAGACATTAGTGGAGTTACTCTGCAGCCAGAGCCCAATTTGTTTTTCAAATGTATTGTGACTCACAATCTACACTCTTATTTGCAAGTACTGAGGTTGCCTTTTACTAAGGAAACTGGCAAAGTTATAGATTAATACATAAATAAGTGTGCAAATGCATAAATGCTGTATGTAGTTATGTATTTGGTAGGTAAGGTGGTGATACCACTGTGCACTCTGGGTGATGAGGCTGCAGGTGCTGTGCAGCTGCATCAGGCTGATGTTATGAGCTTTTTTTAAGGATGAGGTTAAGTTTAGTCCTAATCTCTCTCTCTCTTTCTCTCTCTCTCTCTCTCTCTTTCTCTCTTGCTCTCTCCTGCTGCTTCTGCTGATGATTGCTCCCAGCTCAGTCCTGGAGCACAGACCAATCTCTCTAGTTTATTTGACAAAGCTCACCTGCCTTTTAACACTGACCTCTGACCTACAGTAACAGCAAAATAAAATAAAAGATGTTCAAATCCCTGTTGCTGAATAGCACACCCTCTTTCTATTTTGTGACTTACTGCAACTTAATCCATTTTGTCTTTGAAAGACCAAATATCACTCGCACCAGAGATAATGTAATATACGGAATCCTTTAAATCCACTGCCACACATGACACCATGACCTGCTCTACTTGTATTGTTCTAATAACAATATGATTTAATATGTTAAATAACAGCATTATTTATAGAGATGCACCACATTATTGTCACAATTTCGGTATTGGCCGATATTGGTTTTAAATGTATTATCAGATATCAAAAACGCCAAGATCCCCTGATATGACTCTAAGCAGTCAGCTGCATAGAGTGCTGTCTCATTGACTTCTATGCTTGTGCCCTCTCCAGCCATTTTTTGGGTTTATTTATTATGCACAATGAAGAAAATGTATATGTACATCTGCAAGTACAAAAGATATTATGATAATTTCACTGCAGAAGAGACTAAAATGACCTCTGCATTTGGGCACAGAAAAAAAAGGTATATATCACACGCTCGTGATAGCGTCATATTAGATATTGGCAAAAAGTCCAGTATTGTGTGTCCCTAATTGTTTATGTTGCATTATGTTTATGCATCAGAGCTCCAAACACCAGTATTCTAAATAAGAAAGTAAGTACAAGTAAGTGATGTGGTTTAAATATTCAGAAGAACTTAAATACATTACAGTCAATTAGAACACAGGCTGGAAAATGTGCCATAAAACTGAGTCAACAAAAACCACTTGAGCACTGATTTCTATTTGGCCTGCAACATATAGTTGTTGTCATCATAGTTTAATCTTTTACTTGTTTTTGTTGTTCCATCAATTTATTTTTGTCTTTATACTATTTAATTATATTAAAATATAATATCACTATTCATAAAAAACTGTCCAAAGTTCCTCAGAGCTCAAAGTGACATTTCATAATATCTTTTTTTTTTTTTTTTTTTTTTTTTGTATCTGACCGTTCATAACCAAAAGATATTGAGTATAGTATGAAGTACAACTGAGAAAAGCTAGCAAGGCCTAGTTATTTTGTTAAGAGTTCATAAGTGTGTTTGTGTTTCCCCGTCTCTGTGTTCTTGTACTTGTTATCTGATGTTTCATTGCTGATGTGATTTAATAAGACTGTTTCTCTTTGGCTTTGCAGGTCAAGTTGTCTCTATGGTACCTGCTGCCTCGTCGGTATGAGCTACTCCATTGGCTTTTTAAGATTCTGCAAACAGGTGAACATCAATCATCCTCCTATCTTTGTTCTGTAGATGCTCTTTTCAACCACTGACATAAATGTACACACTTTGGAAAACAAGGATACATTTAATATATATATATATACGTATACACACACACACTGTACTCCCTAAAAATGACAAGTACTGCAGGTGTGTTTTCCATGTGATATCATCCACTGTTTTTAAAAAAAAAAGCAAAATAAAAGCAATTGGGGGCAGGTGAAAGCAGGTTGATAATACACAGAGAGATGATGTGAGCTGCCAGTGTGGCCTCTCATGACGCTGGCAGGCTCCCAGTCTAATGCTGATGGAAATTAGAACTGAGCATTTTATTTTCTAAACAGTATACAGAGGGATATATATATATATTTTTTTTTTTTCTGGCAAGTGAAAAACACTCTCTGTGCCTGAGCAGGAAGGACAATTTAAAAGGTTTTTTTTTTAGTTTACTCTGGTGGTTTTTCTAAAAGGACATAGTTAAATAATATTTCTCAGGCAGAGGACAATCAGCACAGCATTGCACTAGAATTACTTTGACTGGCGTGTCGTTTGTGGGCAGAGTGTATCCCTGGAACTTAGCAAAGGTTTTCTGCCTTTGAAATGGTACATCCTCAATGTCATTCATGGAGCAAAGTTTCAGAAATCAATATATTGAACACAAGATATTAAATGCTGTTTTGTGGTTCAATATTCACAGAGAGCAGTGATAACTCAATCTGAAATGGTGTTACCTCCTGTCACACTAATTTATTCAAAACTGTTCTCCATTATATTGATCATATGGTCATGTGGCTTGGACTGAGATTCTCCAAAGAAAATTTCAGTTGAAATAATAAATTCACATCAAGGATTCTTTAGCACGCATCACAGTTCAACAATTGTCAAGACACCATCATTAGAGCTACAGTAAAAAGCCTTGATACAGTGGAAAAAATAGTAAAAATAAGAGGTTTTAGCACCTTTTTTGAGGTAGCTTTAGTGTATGATTAGAAGAGGGGTTAAATGACTGATCTGGAAAAGCAGCTTAGAGTTATGGTAGTTCTGTTTTAAGTTTTGAGGATCATCTCCGTTATTGTATTTTAAAACACTGTCAGGCCTTATTTTTCCTAAACTGGCTTAAGTTGAATCCTTTGGACCCCAGGGTTCAGCTTTTACTCCACTGTGTGACATGGTATGATCAACCAATAAACCTGAAGCTATAACTGAAACTACAGTTCACGCAACACAGTGGTTAGTTAGTTAGTTAGTTAGTTAGTTAGTTAGTTAGTTAGTTAGTTAGTAAGAGGAAAGAATCAGCAGGTGGAGTTAAACAAGAGCTCCTCCCTATAAAACAAACCAACATGAGACTTAAAAATAATGCAACTGTGTCGAGACAAACACAACAGTAACACATTTTTTCATTATTCTTTCTGTTCTGTTTTGGTTGTTTATACAGATAATCCTGTTGTAGTTATTAATAAACAACAAGAACTAGAAATTGAATAAACAAGCACCAAAAACCTCCCTTGCTTCTGCCAAACTTCCATTGCAACCTCCCTTAAAGAAAAAAGTTTTGTTTTTTTTTTAAATTGCTTTGTTTTGTCCTTATAGGGAAGAAAAGCAATAACTATACTTAAATAAATTTTATCAAAAGAGCCCAAGAGTTTCCTTGGAGAAAATAAAGATGCAGGATTGGACAGCAGCACAGTGGCTGGGAGAAGAATGTGAGGCCACAGGACAATTAAAGCAATGGCCTTATGATCCTATACACAGATTCATAATTAAACAGTAAGCAAGTTAGACAGACTGTTGTTAATACACAAAGCATAAGAGTGTTGGTATTAATTGAGACTCAGGAGAAATTTAGTTCTGTCAATAGTTGCCACCAGTGATGGATTGTAATGAACACGGAAGTGGTAAAAACAAATTAAAGCAGAAAGAAAAAACGCTTTGGGTCATTTCAGGCTGTGAACTCACAATGAAACATTATTTTGCGTCTTGGTAGAAAATGTCTCTAGGTTGCTAATAAAAAAGGCAATTCTTATGAATCTAATAGATTTCTTCCTTTTCTTAAACGTACGTGAATCAGTGATGCACCAGGTTGTAAAGCTTTTAGTCAAGGAAGCATAACATAACATGCAGAATTTATATATCTTTCACTTGTATCATGCAGCGTACACTGACACTCACATGTAGCTCAGCACTGAACTTCATTTGTTGGTGTTTATAGAGTCTGTGTGCATGGATGCATTAACTAAATTAATTTGAGGCAGAAACTGCAGTTGACTTTTAATTCACTGGAACTGTGTACGTGCATTGTTTTTTAAATTTAAAGCATGTGAGAAAGTATAATTCTTCATTATTTGTTGGCATGAAATGTGCAAAGAGCAGGCAGAGACTGTCAATATTACAGATAAATCATTTATATATGCATTATTATTGATGTCATTTTGTAAAACCCACCACTGGCCATTTAAAACAAAGTGTCCCTCTGCTTATCAAGTCAAAATGTCCTGCGGTTTCATTTATGAAATTAATATTATTGATATACTTTAGGCTGAAACTGGAAACTTCACAAAAACATTAAGACTTAAAGATGTGCACACTCACAAGCAGGCAACATTCCTTTTATAAAAAATGCACATATAAATCAGCCCCAGTACTCATTCACTTAACATCAAGATATCAGTATCACATGAGTTACTTTATAGGATTTTGTTTATTTATTAACTCTTAATTTTTTTTTGTCTTTTTAACTCTTACACCTCACACTTTAACTCTTATGCCTCACAAATAATAATTGTGCCAAATAATGTTTTGTTTTGTTTTTTGTGTATACAAAAATACACTGCTTCACAGACTTTCCAAAGTAATCAGCACCTCCAAAACTCAGAAATTAACAATAATCTCATTATCTAATTGTTTAATTTATGCTTCAACCAAAACTAATTTGAAATCACACTTTTTGATTAATTGGCAGGTAACTGCTGAGACTCCAGGGAATAGGCAAAGAACTGTAAAGCCAAGAAATTAGTGCGTGAGCTACCGAACTGAAGATAGGTGAATTCCAGTGTTTATGCCATCAGAAGCTAACCAGCAAAACTAAGCCATAGTTCTGTTTAACACATAAGAGTGCTTTTTTCATATGTTGCATACAGCCAGCTCTAACCCCTAAACAATTAGGTCAAAATATCCCTTTACATTTCAGTCATTTAATGACTAGTACGGTTTTGTTTTGTTTTTTAGTGTATTTACATGTAGATTTTAGCCTCTAAACAAAAGGCCCACCTTATTAAACCTATACCTGCTTAAGTCTACAATATCTTAGTAGTGTGTTTGCCTCAGCTGGATAGTCTTTCCCAACTGGAAATTGGAAAGTTTGTCTACTGCACTCTCCCCCAAGAAAGTCAATAGAGAAAAACAGCAAACTTACAGACAAAAACTTAGAGGAAAAGCAAAAGAGGAAGCAGTAGACCATTTTCTCCTGTGTCCCCCACATGGTGCAGTAGAGCGAGAGAGATTTCAAGACTTCAGTTTACAGTCACATAAAGCTGTTTAATGGTGATATTCTAAACATAAATGTAAACAGGCACAGATTAGGTGAGAGGTTTGTTAAGTAGCTAAAATCAATTCTACATTCTGTCACTGCTGGCAGCCATTTTATCAGTGGGAGCGAGTCAGAGTCTCTCTGAGTGTGAGAGGTTTAAAAACCCGAACTAATCCTTAAGACAAATGGTCGATTGTAACAAAGATCCCAGAAGAACAATGGTAGTAATAAACAGATATAATGGGGGGAAAAGAGAGGAAAGGGATACACGATAAGTTAAAAAACATCCAACAAAATGGACACATGCTTGTTTCCATCTCTTTTAGATGTACAAACTCATTGTGACATCCGTCTTCCTCCGCCTCTTTCATGGTGTCCTTGTTTGTGTGAGTGTCTCATTCTGAATTGTAATGTGCTCTCCAGGCAACTCTCCAGTTCTGCGTTGTCAAACCCATCATGGCAGTCATCACCATCATCCTGCAGGCCTTTGGCAAATATCATGATGGAGATTTTAAGTGAGCATCATCCACACTATTTCACACTTTATGTATCTTATGAATACATGCCATTTCCAGCATGCTTATGTGCAATTTGTTTACATATGGACATTATTTTTCAACCATAGATAGCACCTTCTCACAGCAAGTGTGAAGAAGCTGTTTGGAAGTAAAGGATGCTATATCAGGTTGAAAGTGCTTGGTGCTTGGTGCAAACTGCGCAGATAAATGTCACCCCACTCTTAATCGCAGCCTTTGGTTATTGTATTGCAACTAAAGAAATTATGTTTTTATAGTTTTCTCCAAGCGTCTTGAAATGAGGCCCTTTAGGTCTTATCATATGTTACCCTTTATGTTATAAAAAGAGATTTATCATTTCATTTTGTACTTTGACTTTGGATGTCAAAGGCTGGGGATGAATTGCAGACAGAATTTTTTTTAAGTTCTCCAGATGAGTCAATAAGGGTCTCAACAGAATATGGAGCGGGTTATGTACTGGGTAATATTGTCTGTATATGTAATCAAAGGCCATAAAATCTGCAGCCCATAAACTGCCTGACTTCTTTTCACAAGCTTCTCTGCCTCTCAGTTCAGTATGTGAAGATTCAGCTGTGACAACACTTGTCTCTAAACTACTCAAGAAAAGCATAGGCTTTAACAGCAGCTTGAGACAGAAGAAGGAAATCTGCTTTATTCACCCTCTTGATAGGCATGATTCAATTTTTCCTGCTTATTTCTCTATACTTCAACAGTAAAAGTAGCAAGCAGAAGGAAGAATGTTTCAACAGCTTTTTTAAGCTCTTTGAATGAATCTCTTTTATGATACTCGGATTGTTTACTTAAATACTTTCATCCAACAACGCATGCCTGGGAGTAATTAGTGTAGTCACAGCTGAATCCTCAGAGATACTCTCCAGAATGCAAAGACGGAAAGAAAGGCAGGCTAACAATAAAATATAGGCAAATCTGTGTTTATCAGACACCTCCTGAGTTAAGAAGCATGTTTACAAAACGTCTTTATTACTGCTTGTTCAAAAAGGCTGCATTTCAGTGAGATACGGCTGAAAATGTGTTATTAAGTATATGATGGTGATGTTTTTTTTTTTTCATATAGCGCAGTGTGATTAATGCAGTCGCAGCATTAATAAATTGACGCCGTCAAAGGGACGTCAATGTACTCGTCTTGTCATATGATCACAGATGGATGAATGTCACATTGAGTTAAAATTACTGCACTTGTAAAGATGCTGAGTCATCTGCTCTGTGCTGATCTCATCTTCTGTTGCAGTGTGAATGGAGGATACCTGTATATCACAATTATCTACAACTTCTCAGTGAGCCTGGCCCTCTACGCACTCTTCCTCTTCTTCTTCGCAACAAGCGACCTGCTCAGGCCGTATGAGCCGGTGCTGAAATTCCTCACAATTAAATCAGTCATCTTCTTATCCTTCTGGCAAGGTAGCACCTCTATTGTTTCATATCAATGCTGATACATAAAAATACATAGTGATGATGTTTTCAATTTCCCTTTGGGTGGGATTAATAATGTATCTCCTACTCTGTTTGTTTCTGCTTTGTAGGAATGGTGCTCGCCATCTTGGAACGCTGTGGGGTCATTCCCAACGCACTCTTTATCGATGGACAAGAGGTCGGGGCTGGGACAGTGGCTGCAGGCTGGCAGAACTTCATCATCTGCATCGAAATGTTCTTCGCCGCCATCGCCTTGCGATACGCCTTCACCTGCACTGTCTACCAGGAGAAAAAAAATGAAGTGCCAAGTGAGTGTTCTGATGTTTGAGCAGATGTTTATTAACAAAAAGAGGTAAACCACAAAACAAGACGCTTAGTAGTGAAGTGAATTGAGAAAATAATTGATTGATAATTGGTGATTATTTTAATGAAGGAACCACACAAATTGAATGAATCATTGTAAATGATCC
This sequence comes from Brachirus orientalis, assembly GCA_016785285.1. Taxonomy (NCBI): domain Eukaryota; kingdom Metazoa; phylum Chordata; class Actinopteri; order Pleuronectiformes; family Soleidae; genus Brachirus; species Brachirus orientalis. Next base: position 4,043,124 of record JAFBJR010018220.1, on the reverse strand, counting down.
CTTTCCAATGACTTCAAAACTCTCTACTAGAATTTTGGCTTGTCATTAATATACTCACTAACAACTTAGGTACACCTGTTAAACTGCTAATGCAATTATCCAATCCAACAATTACAGGGCAGCAGCTCAGTGCATTTCATCATGTAGGAATAGTCCCATTTACCTGATAAAGTGACTGATGATTGTAGTGTTATAGTATATTTTGTATTTTGACATGTATGATTATATACAGTTTTTACAGCCTGCTATAATTGGAAACCATGGCTGCTCTGTGCTGAATGAAATGTATTGCTGATTGATCTGATCTTATAGCCCACCAAATTGTTTTGGTTGTAGTTAACATTTTCATGGTAACACCGAGCTTCATCGTTTAAAGATATTGCTATTACCTTTGCGTATTGTGGATAGTGTAGCATTTTTCATTGACACTGCAAATGATACATGTTTTCTTAAAACTCAGTTGCTGTAACATTTATTTCATAATCTAATAGCTTGTGGTGGGTCTACATTAACTAGTTAAATAATATGCTTGATAATAGAAAATTTTATCCAGAAAATAAAGTGACATTTTTGCTGTGCTGTGGCGAGCTGCCTCTCAGTCAGGTTGGAAGTCAGCAGGTGACGTCTTCAGCCTGAGGGAATACGTAGTTACTCATGGCTCACAGGGCAGATGCCATTAAAGAAAGGCAGCAGAAGATGAAGAGGAATTCAAAGTACATTACTGTAACTAGCAGAGCGTGTGGGGAGCCCCCTTTGACGTCAGCCTCGTGTGCAAGTAGATGACAAATGGAAGCCAAAGGAAAAGTCCTTTGCAGTGATATCAATCATTTTTCTGTTTTTTTCACCCGGATATAAGAAAACCATACATCCCACTGAGCTGCTTAATATGCAGAACTACTGGAAATAATGTGAAAACTGGAGCATTTCTCTATCACCTTGATGTTAACCTTTATATATATTTTTAATATAAATTTAAGATGGAATTTGAAGAGAACATGAAGTAAAATTGATAGTTTTCATTCTCAGTCAATTGATTGAGTGCAAAATTAATTGCATTGTTTTGATAATTGATTAATCAGCCTGAGTGGGTTTTTTTTAAATTATGAAAACAAGTTCTGTGATTTTTCAGCTGCTTAAATGTGAATATTCTCTGGTTTCTTTGCTCCATGTAACAAATTATTTATTACCTCTGACAAGGAGGTTATGTCTGTTTGTCTCAAACTCAAAATCCCTCCATAACTCAAAAAGTTATGGAGGGATTTTGATGAAAGGGAAGGTGTGTAATGAGACAAGGTACAGATTTTGGTGGTGACCCGGATTGCCGCCTGGGTCCAGGCATTTTTTGAAGAACTCTTTATCATTGCTTGGCGGAGGTCGGCACTCTCCGCGTGTTCCAGTTTTTAATTTTGGTTTGTGGACAAAACAAGACATTTGAGAACCTCATCATTTTGAGGTTTGGAAAATTTCTCAGGGTTGTCTGACATTTTATGGGCCAAACAACTAATCAATTTATTGAGAGACTAATTGAGTTAATCAAATATAAAAATAGAACTGATTTCTCCACAGTGTTGGCCATCTCATGATGACGTTCTAAAATTAACGGTCTAGTTCTGCTGCTGTGCCTCCACCCTTAGGTGTTGATGTATGTGATTCCAGAGGTTGCAGCACCTCTGTCTTACTGCTCCTCCACTTCAGCCCTGTAAACCAGGAAGGCAAGCTGTAGGGAGAAACTCAACAGACCATAACTAACTCCTTTGTGCCCCCACCCCACCTTTCCCTTCCCACCACCACCTCCAACTCAGTCCAGACAGCACAGCCAGTGACCCTGAAACAGAAGGGCTGTGGGTGTCTGCCAGCTCTCTTCTTCACTTTAGACACCATTTTTAGTTCTGGGGCAAATTCAACCTGGCTCACTGTTGGGTGTTAAGGGAGCATCAGTGGAGATGATGATGGCTGTGACTGAATTCATTTCAGTCCATTTATAGACCACAGTCTACGACTTTAACTGTAATAAAAGAAATTATGGTTTCAGTGCTTGGCATTTTGTATTTTACAACAGCGTTTACCAGACTCCAACTTTTTGAAGGTAACAAACCATTAGGGCTGCAACTGATACTTTCATAATCAATTATTATGTCAATTATTTTCTTAATTAATGCTTTTGTCTCCCAGAAAATGTCAAAATGTTGATCAGTGTTTCTAAAATCTCAAAATGATGATCCACATACCAAAATTATTCAGTTTTATTAATTTGTTAAATGGAGCAAAGGAACCATAAAATATTGACATTTAAGAAGCTGAAAATTCTGAGCTTGTTTTAATTCTTTAAAAAAAATCAAATTGATGAATCATTTAATAAAATAGTTGACAATTAATTAACTGATTATTTTGATTTATTAATTGTTGTGTCCCTAATCATCAGTAGACAAGAGGCTGCCAGGATGTTCCACTCTCAGATGCCTAGATTGATCTTTAATGCTCTATTATTTAACCACTTAAAATCACTGTGTCGCTTTTTCATGTGCTGTTGTTGCAGACAACATCCCCCCAATGCAGAGCATCTCCAGTGGCCTGAAGGAGACCATAAACCCCGGAGACATGGTGCAGGATGCCATCCACAACTTCTCCCCCGCCTACCAGCAGTATACCCAGCAGTCCACACAGGAGGTGGTCCCACCCAGCACGAACGGGAAGGTGGTCACAGGCAACAAGCCCTCCCGCAAGTCTGACAAAATCATGCTGATTACCTCTGATGATGAATTCTAGGCATTTCTCCAGCAAGCTCCGGGTGTTTATGTCCTTGCCACCCCCCCGTCTCTGACCCCCTGGTGGAAACAGCTGTATCGTACTTTGCACAGAGCTGGATGGAATCCAGATGTTTTCATTTTCATTTTCCCAGTATTTAAAATGGACTGCTTAATTCCCGTACCGTGTTGCAGGGAATAATTTAAGCATCAAGAGGAGTATAAAATTGATAAGAAGTTTTAAATTATCTCAGTGATGCAAGAACTAATTGGCCTGCATGTTGGCAGCAGCAACAGGAAAACGGTGTCACCTGAAGTTTATCAGTAAAGTCTGGAGTTATACGTTTTCTTTAAATCAAGCTGCACGATGTTGAGCAGTGTCTGTGATCTCCATTCTGTTTCTGTTATTACATCAGCACTCGCCTCCGGCCACCTGAAGCACGTTCCCTCTGATGCGTGTCAGTTTGAAAGAGGAGGTGATTAACTCAATATGTGAATCCAGGTAAAGGAAGCGGGGAGGCAGATGATGGCTGGGAATGACACTTCACTGACTCTCATCTGCATGCTTCAAGTATTTGCTGAGAATTCCTCTGCATGATTTTCTGACAAAGGGGAACAAAAATCTCAAAGATTCATGTGTTTTGGTGCAGCACCCGAATCTTCGCACTGTAGACACGGACAAATTGGATAAAACTCCTCCTCCTACATTGGGGTGTTGTATTATTCTCATTCATTTTCCCAGCATGCTAAAGAGCATAGTTCAAGATAACTAGACCATACAGCCATTTAATGGAACCTAATTATTTGTCTTTTGCAGTTTATGATGTACACTATAACAAATGAGAGCTTTTTGATGTGCTCACAGTTATTCATGATACAATTTAAATTCTCACAGGGATTTAACATGTACAGAATTTAATTGTAAGTGTGGTGTTTTTCTGTTTATGCTTTTTAAAACAATCTTTCTTAATATTATGAGTTGGGAAGATTTAATATTATTTAAGTGTGCACACTCAGACCAAAACAAATTCTGCGTGGAGGAGAGTATAATTACAAACTCTATGCTTTCACAGACTTGTAGCAGTCTCTTCTACCTTTTTATTCACTGTTTGTCACATGGGAGATACACATATACTGTAGCTTTCTTGGAAGGTAGTTTTGAATAGAAAGTTATAGTTTGATGAATTTTGAAACTCGCTTGTGCCAATGATAGCCATCTTTCAGGGAAAGCATAAATTCATTTTACAGTTCAATATGTACAAAATAATTGTTAGTTTGGCAAATTAAATGATGGTTTTGCCTCTGCAACTTGCATTGAATTGAGTACTGGTGCATGTTTAGATGAGGGGGGGGGGAAAGCTTTATTTTGAAGTACAAAACAAGACACAGCAGATCTATTTATAGGAATAATTTACCATATTTTAAGTCAGAGCAGAAACAAATACAGATTTTTATTTGTACATGAGGGTAGTTCATCAAGAAAACATGTAAATAAATGAATGTAAAATAAAAATAATTTAGGTGTTTTTGTTTTAATTACACAAATCAAGGAAATAAATATAAAAATATATATGAGCAGAATAATGACAAGCTGAAGGGTACATACTCATGGATGTGCTGCCTTATTACTATCCTACCTTACAGTCTCTCATTGAAAGCCTCATTAAAATTGCTATGAGAATAAAACACAGAAATCCACTTATCTCTCAAGTACAAACTTAACATAGAAACTGCTTCTTTTGAACTAACATTCAATGAATTCCATCCGTTATTTCACCCACAGCCATACACAAGCTCCACCTCTACTATCATGGAGCTTTTTCTAAATGTATATGCACAGACAGTCTCATCAATCGTCAATAATAAATCTGACTTTCCACATGGCTAAAGTTAAACACTGCAGCTTGTAGAGCTGGCAGAGCTCGTGTCTGAAAGCTTATCTACTACAGAAAAAAAAAATTTAAGTCCATAATCTTGAACACTTAAGTGAAAACCTCGTTTGTGTACATAGAATTGCATTGTCGTTTATGAAAACAAAAAAAAAGTGATATTTTAAACAGCTCCTGGGTTCAACAAGCTTCAGTCACTTCACAGAGGAAAAAAAGGCTGTTCAGACCAGTTTTAGTAAACATCCACAGACGGTAATGTTTCTGCCTCTTTTCACCCATAATATATTCATATCTGCATAATGCTTCCTAAATTGGTTAGAAAAAGTTTTTCGCAGCTTTGCTTTATTGAAAAAACTCTAATTACCGTGTCTGGCAAGTATTCGCTTGTGGTAAGATAATTTAATAACAACACATCTTTTAACAGACCTTTACTGGGTCACACAAGAACAAAGTACTTTATTCACCTGCAGGGAGGTTTGTCTTTAATTATGGCACAGTTTGTGAAACACTCACATACTAAGTGTATTGTAAGGTGTACAGCTTTCACCTATGATCCAAATACAGTATTAAAAAAAAAAAAAGATGAAACAATGCCACTTCAGGTCATTGTACTGTTCTCAGAAAATGCTGAAAGAATGACTTATGTAAACATATTCCTCTAACTCGTGTTACTTTAAACTTTTAACAGGTCAAGGTGGACCGTCTTCAGCAGCTCCGAACTTCCTTTCAGGTAAGCGATTGCTGGTTGCAAAAGCATTACCATCATCGTCATAGTATGAAATTGTCAACTAAATCAAGTGTCATCATCTTAACAATAGCTCACCAACTCCACGTTAGAGTCCTCAGTAGTGGCGGACTCTTCATCGACATTAGGCAGTTTTAATGTGCTGTTCTTTTGAGTTATGCAAAACCACTTTCTATATTTAACATCATTGATGTCTGCGGTGAATGAGTATAGATTGTTTTGGCAAACATTTCCATCTAAATGGTCTTTAAATTCTGTGAAGTATTCCTTTGCATAGATTGTTTGATTTGCAACCTTTCACTTCACTATAATTAATCTGCATTATCTGTTGTTTTACTTACTATTGTGTAAAAATTCAGATTGTCATTTCCCTGTTTTTAACTGAGTATTGTCGGCATCTGATTTGTAGATTTACTCGATAGTTAATGTGTTGAGAACGATTCACAGGGGACGTATATACTCTCAAAAAAGTTTTAAGCTATGAGAATAGTTTTTCAGGAAAAGGTCAGCATCAACATAGTTAGACTTCAAAGAATGATTACATATTCACACCACTCCCAGGATAGTAAAAGACATAAATATAGAAAAATATGTAATATATATATATATATTTATATATAATATACTGTATATGCATATAAAACTAAGTATCAGAAAGAGGACATAGGTTGTATCTACACAGAAACATACAAAATGAGAGTAAGAACACAGCAATGCCCCTGCTTAAAAATCACAGCAGGTCATACAGCAGCAAAGTTCCCCACACTGTTCTTTGCAGCTATGGAACAAGGGGAAGAACAGTCATGTCCTCTTAGCCAAGAGAAAATCCTGACATGAACAATCTCTATTCACTTCACTCCAAATTAAGGAATGGATCCTCTGTAAGAACGGCTTGATTTCAAGTGAATTTCATATTTAAATATCTCAAAACAACGGAGACGCACAACGGGAGGAAGTGTGTTTAACTGCACAAAGTTGTCGACAAAGACGCCGCTGTTTCGTAGAGATGGGCGTCAGGAGTTCTCTTGCAAAAGAGTGTGTCAAAAGCAAAGTGAATGGCTACTGTTTCAGAGTTACCAACACCGGCAGCAGCGCGTCTCATGACCCAGCAGTCGGAATGATTTCTATGTGGACGGAGTACTTCACATAAAAAGTGGGAGGCAGTGGGAGTTTTGTCATTGTCTGTAATATACAGGAAGTCAGCTGAATTGCATTTCACTAATAAGGACTGCTCACGTACACTATATCCAATATGGATTACCTATCAAAGAGTGGCATTTAAATGACAAGGCAAAACATCACCCAGTAAGTGCTGTTGCAGAACCATTCCAAGTTACATAAGGCTGGACCTCACAATAGGTGGTCACACCATCTTCAATCATGGTGCACTTAAGCCTCAGTATCTTCAGAAATGCAAGAAGAGCTTCTGTCTGCCATCTCAGTTTCTCGGGATCAGTTTCCCTGTGGCTGTTTTCTTATATACTGTATCCTAACAGTTTCCTCATAAGTGCTAAACAAGGAGCGATGCCGGGCATCGTCGTCAAACCAAAGAAATCTGGCCCAAAAATGATCCTTAATCAACCGTTACATTTTACATTTTAGTCCTTCCAAGTCAGCCTTCAGTTAAATCTGTTGAAATCGAATATAATTCAACTCATGCACTTCATATTAGCAGAAAAGGTGAATTATTTCTCAAGTGAAAATGGCTGCAGAGCGAAACCATGCAGCACCTCACCAACTGCCTCCAGTTTTTTTTTTTTTAACACAGGTCAATGTGAAATTCACTTCTCAGTCTCACTAACAAATTCAACAACTTCTCAACAAAACACCAGGTAAAGTTGAGTGTTTTGTGGATGAGCTATTGTGACAGCAAATTGAAATGAATGAGATTTGCTGCTTTGAAATCAGAGCTGCAGAAAACACACCCTGCAGGTGTGAAAAGTATTTTCTTTCAGTTTTTTTTTTTTTTTCCATATTTGGGCAGCCGCCAGTATGTTGACACAAAGGCACAAAACAACCTCATTCTGTACGTGGAGTCAATATCATCTAGCAAAGATTTGCATACAAATTCTGGTCTGATAGTTCTCAAACAAATGAAAACTTCTAAATTCCAAAACTGAGTCACAATGTCTTTCCTGTGGAGCACTGGCCATTAGCTCCTAAATAGTACATGCACAATTTAACATGACTGACCACTGAGCACAACTTTGCATAATCAAGACAGTGATATGATCACTAATGTTTCACTGCTGCAGCCCATTGGCTAAACATTGGTCAGTTATCAAGCTGAGTTCTAACAGAGCGTGAAGAGCCGTGAGTAGAATTTCTTTACAACCGTGGTCGTGAAAAGACCTAATTCCGACTTCAATGATGGAACGATAAATCTGCAGGGGCTTTGCATCAGAATTGGGGTGGATGGCGGGGGGGGGTTTTGGTGGGGGGGGGGGGGGGGGGGGGGGGGGGGGGGGGGGGGGGTATTATTGATTCAAACTGAGTTCTTTTTGCAAACACTGGGGTTGCCCCCTGGTGGCTAACTTTTACTTGCAACCTACTTCCTTGGCTTCACTTTTCAAACTGGAAGGCTGCATCCATTGTCATCAATAACAGATCCATATTAAAGGCTTGTTTTACACTGAGGCAATTTTACCATGAAGGAAACATTTGGAAAAAGAGCTTTACTGTCACTTATGCAGGATACTCAAACCTCTTATGTTCCATCTCTGATAGCAATTGGAGCTGTCCTTGGCCAGTGCTGCCTCATTAAAGGCATGTCAAACTCTTTTTTTCACGCCTAAGTAGAAGCAAATCTCTGCTCAGTCAGGGAGGTCGGGTCACTGAGGCCCATTGCCCTGCCGGTGCTGGACGGTGCGGGAGGGGGATTTGCACAGTGCACAGACAATGTGTGAATCAGACAGAAGGAGGGAGACACAGTTGTGAATTCAGAATAACATCACATAGAGCTCGCCGCGCCATCCCATCCCTCAGTCTAACTACTGAGCGTCCCCTCAGTACAGGATGAGTGGGTTCAGGCAGGGTCAGAACCGGGAAGGACCAGGCAGGAGAAGAAGAGCCCAGTCCTGTCGACACTAGGACTGAGCTGAAAATGGGGTTGGACTAGAGTTGCTGTGGTTGGCGGACTTCACGATGGTGATGACGCTGGTGGTTGCCACCTTGCCCGGGGAGAGGGGCCCACGGGTCACAGTCCGGGCAAAACACTGCAAGGCCTCATACTTGGCTCGCAGGGCGTCCAGCTCCAGCCTCATGCTGGCGTTCTCCCGGGCCAGCTTGTCCACCTCTTGCTGCAGCTCAATCTTCTGCCTCTCTAGCTCCTCCTTCTGGGTGACGCGTTTGATGCGGCAGCTGGCAGCGTAGCCCCGGTTCTTCAGCGTCCGTCGCCTCTGCTTCAACCGCACGACGTCCTCCTTGGTCAGCCCGCGCAGGTGCTGGTTGAGCTCGCGCACGGACATGGCCACCAGCTCATCGTCGCTGAGTGCCGGGGCATTTTCAACCACCTCCCTCTTGACCTGTAGCACGTGGACAGTGTAAGAAAGATAAGAGCACATCTGGATATGAAAATGAATAATTAAATCAATAAAGAAAAGGGAACACTTCCTCTCACTTACCTTTAAAGCTTTGCTCGTCTTAAAATGAGTCGTCATTCCCTGCATGCAGACAACTGGCCAGGATCTCACAGAAGACACTGAAAAGTCCAAGAGGAAGAACGCTGTGACTAAATCTAATTAAATGAAATTTGCTTTTCTACTACACCATTTGCTCAAGGCCTGCACTTGCATACAATTTAGAGACAATTTCACTTTATTTAAATATTCAACTTTTAATTCATCCATCCACTTAATGTCATGAGTAGTTACACATCCAAAGTTTTTAAAATTAGCCTCATTTGTTTTAAAAAATAAAACATTTTTCAAAACAATACAATATACATTACATCATATGACATAAATTGGTGTGTCATTCACAAACCACAGTTGGTGTCGTGGTGAGCACTCTTGCCTTTGCAGCAAGAAGACCCAGGTTCGTGGTTCATAACCAGGGACTTTCTGACACGAGCATGTTCTCCTGGTGTGTCTATGAGTTTCCTCCCTCAGTCCAAAAACATGCAGATTGTGGATTAGGCAAATTAGTCACTCTAAATTAACTGTAGGTGAGTGAATGCCCTCTCCTGTGATGAACTGGTGACCTGTCCAGGGTGTATCCCACCTCCGGCCTTATGTAGGCTGGGATTGACAATAATTATTATTATCATAATTTTAATTAAATAATGTTCTTTTGGCCAACTCTGCATTGAGCACATTTTGATGTACTTTCAACTGTAGCAAACATTTTGTATGCATATTATGCATGACTTTTACTCACAATGGAGTAATTTTAAATTGCTGTATGAATACTTTTCATTCAGTGTCAGAGCTGAATACTTCTTCCTCAGTAAATGTCACTGTATACTGCAGATACCGATTGCTAAAAAGGAGAAAAGTAGCATCTGTTTTGTCACTTCTACACCTTAAAAAAGTAACAACAACAACAAACCAGTGCCATGTCATGAGTCAACATTTGTTTGCATGGTAGTTCTCCACAGACCAGTAGAGGGCAGCACAACATCATTAAACAACATAACTGGAGGGTGCCTTTATTTACTTGTAAGAGGAGGCCTTGACAATGTAGTTCACTAGACCACGCAAGATTAGAAACTGGCAACCCGTCTCTCCCTCTCTTAATACCACTTTGACCATGTGCGATTTTGTTTTTGCCAGTGCAGTTTTTAGAAAAGCCTCTCTATGCTCATCACAGCGAAGCACATGCTTTCCAGACTGCCGCCATGGCCAAAAAAAGCGAGAGCGCTGAGCTGTGATCCTGTGAGAGGCACACATCCCCCCAAGGCTCCATTTCAGGACCTACAGACCAGCATGACTACGAGTGCACTGTTCCATGCTCGCCTGCTGCCATGGAAACACCCTTCGAATGGGTGTGGGAGTGTGAGTCACATGGTCAGCAAAAGGATAAACAAGTCTCATTCATAACCACAACATGGCCTATACATAGTATGAATAAGAAGCACTAACTTGTGCTGATAACTGGAAGGCACCTTGTATCTATGATCTTTTTTTTGTCTCATTATCCTGTTGCTTCCCTTGAAGTCTCTGGGTCCGCAGGGACACCGTAACACCATTCCACCTCCTCGTCAAAGACATTAAAACTAACCATCACATCATCATAACATTTACAGTTATGCTGAACTTTACAGGGCCCTATGTGCATGTGGAAAAATTCCTGGAGATAGAGTGTCACGCAGAAATACTTTCCTTTATAGTCACTGATGTATTTTCTGCTGTGAGACAATGTCGTCTATCGATTCACGGCTGTGTCTCGCTGGTTGTATCCACTTACAGTGGGCTTTCCTGAGCTGCTCTATGCCCTTATTTAACTCGGGTGAATATATTTAGCCCTCAGTGCTGACACAAGTTTCTGCCAACTAAACAATTTAAGTGAGCATGTGATATGTCAGTAAGAGGGCAATATTCTCTGCAGCTCTATTAGCCGCAGCTTTCAAAGAGGAAAAATACCCTGGGTGTGGCTGCTCCTTTTGGGACATGCATCATGTTTTTGCAAATGTTTACTGAAAGCAAGTTTGCTCGATGAAGGTTAAAACTGTAGTCTGTGACTTTTAAATATTATGTCCATTAGATTCAATGCACAGTTTAATCGAGCTAAGACTGCAGTCTAACTAAGACAGGTAACTCGACAACTTGCTGAGTCCGAGTGTACATGCAGAGGAGAAAATTGATTTACTTTCCATGTACACCCGCCTCTGCAGGTGGCGCCGTATCTCTCCCTAAGCTAGTGCGTATTGAATCAGTTTCCTGTTGACCTTAACGTCATAGAAAAACAAACAGTGAGATGGATCGTGCTGTGGTTCTTTATGTTTCGCACCTGCTGTGCATGTTAATTGTGATTAAAAATTTGATTAGATTAATGCTATGCGAAGAAAAACGCCTCTGCCCTATGTTTTTCCAATAACAGTACTGCAGTTTATACATCAGCTCCTTCTACTTCTGGGAGAAAAGACCAGGGAGGAAATTTGGTGCATGCGCATAACGCCAAGTCTGACTAAGAATTGCTCAATTTTAGTCAGACTAACGCTTATATACAGACGTAATGCTTATAGTCTGACTTTTAGCATGCCTGTAAACACACAGATTGTTCACACAATGCTGATTAAGCCTGCCACCTCCATATTTCTGAGCAGTGTTTTGTGTCGCCCCAGTGAAATTCCTTTTCTGCACACAGGAAGTGATGCATTTTATATGAAGCCAGGCAGAGGCAACAGGTTACTATTAGCTAGCGTAAGCAAAACCAGTCTGTAAAAATTCTCTACATGGTATTTTGCAAACACAAATTGCTTAGCGTGCACAAAAACCTTGTTTTTTCCATTTATATAGATAGACATTTCCATTATAGAACAGTTTGGTTTGCTACAGAACAGTCCAGTTTGGAACGGTAAAGCCATAGGTTAGGCTTGCGTTTCAACTGGGAACAGTATACCTATACTTTGTCCGTGTGCCTGATGGCCAGGAGTTACGTAGCTTCAAGCTTTGTTGAAAACAGACCGCAGGCTTTGAGAAAACACCTGTCACAAAGGAGTTACGTTTTCCTGTCACCCAATCGGCTGACTGTCGTGACCATACCATTTTACTCGGGTATCCCAAGGGAAGGGTGGCAAAAGATGGAATGGTTGAGGCTGGTAATTTTTGGTACTATTCCTAATAGAAATGCAAAAACATATTTAATGTGCCATACCTCATCTAACCGTTCCACTCGGTGGAAACACAGCCAAACAGTAAGGAGGTTTGACTGAAAACGCACACAAGTGCCCACGAAAAGCTGAGGAAGGGAATTCCACAGCTCAAAAATGGGTCGCTCAGCAGTTTGAATATATAAATGCTTCTTGTCCCTCTGCTCCCTCAGTCGGCTCTGATAGTTTTGCTTGAAAGAGCCCATTTTCAGATGAGGGACACAGCATACACATGGTGTTGCATCATTTCTATTCACAAAGACCAAACAGAGGCAGAACAACATCAACAACAAGAACCACCAAAAATTACGCATTGCAGCTTTAAAAACTTTATTTCTGTTTGTCTTTGAAGGGACCCTGACTTTAGTCATTCTCCACACATAATAGCTTGAATTCTGTCTGTAGAATGTGATGTGGTGTTTTTCCCCAAGCCGACAAACCTCAAAGACTTCTAACTTAGGAGAATAAACAGATGTGAAATACATAAAACAACCAAACAGCTAAACCCAGAGCCAAATAAACTCCTGTTTGGGGATGTAAAGAACATATGTTGCTCTTTCTGTCTTTGAGTCATTTTGCAAAACAAAACGCAGCAAAGAATTGCATAATTTGAATTTCTAATAAGGATGAAGATCTACAAATGGTCTACAATTCCTCGACAGCCAGTTGGTCTAAACAGTCTTTAAAAGTGGTATTGCATCAGAGGGGGTCCCTGGGTCTATTCCTTTGCAAAGATTATGGAAAAGCAGTGTGGGGCCTCCCTCTCATCATACAGGAGGCCTTCGGCTTGAACTGAGAGGCCAGGTTGATTCCCTAAAATTCTTGAGGCATGTGCTTATGTTTTTGTAACTCACACATGGACAAGGTTTTCCTGCTCACAAAGTCAAAAGTGTACTCAGGAGGAAACACAGTAAATGTATTACACGGCCAAATCCATGCTTTAAGGATTTTGCCACGCAGACGAGACAAACATGTTTCACAACAACTCGTGGCTTCTCATTCTAGCACATAATGGAGCTCACATTCGCTTTTTTTCCCGTGGCACTGAGAAAAGGAGTCTGCGAAAACACGTCAAAGAGAAGGCCACAGATGTCGGGCACGGAGAACAAAACCACATTCCTGAGTGAACACACATGCACAGAGAGCAAATCTTCACTGCAGAAGGAACATGCAGCCTGAATGTGTCCTGTGATGCACTCAGCCGTGGGGGTGGAGTTCAGACGATCCCACTTGTAAAACAGCAGCAGCAAAATTCACAAAATGTCTGGAATTCAGAAGAGTCTCGCATCTTTCGCTTGCCCAAACAATTCAAAGGCGGCCTGTGTGCACATGTGAGAAAGTCAGAAGTCAAACACCTTTTCTTTAATGGAGGGGATTTCAAGCAAAACAGCTCATGATCGTCATCAACAATAACTTAATTCAGCTTTTTTTCGCTGTAATATTTTTGTCCTCTAGATGTGCCTCACTGCGAAAAATAAATTGGCATTATGAAAAATCATCACAATTAAGCTTTGGTCATTTTCATTGTTATGTAACCTGTTAATTAATTAGTTGATCCACAAAAAGTTTAAAAAAGTGGGAAAAAAATAACTATATCCTTAATTATTTGTTGTTTTGTTTTCATACATCAGGGATATTCACACTTAAGAAGCTTTTTCTTATTGAAGGGGAAAAAAATTTAATGGGTTAGTAACTAATTGATTAATTGTTGCAGCCCTAATCAAAAACAACAGTAGTTCAAACCAAGGGGGAAACATGAAAGTAATTTCTTAAATAACTGTCAACCACAAACAGTTTGCACACATTTCATGGTTATGCCTCATTGTTACGCATCTTATTTGATGTGGGAACCATGAATGTGTTTTATGGTCAACCTGCGACTTTGTTCTTTGTGCACATAAATTTCTTTGAGGATGAACTGATCCCTTCAATGCTATTTTTTGCTAGAAATGAGGGAAAACAAGAAAAGGCCAGTTTCAACATCTGCACAAACCGACAATTATCTAAAAACAGCTGGTGAAGAAAAAGTTGGTGACACTCTGTATATACTAACTCCACATAAACATGTGTACCTTTTTGTTCACTGGTGCCAAGTGTTTATATATTTATTTTTAAAGTCAAATGGTCAAGTTCAAGGCTGCCCTTCAGGTAACTGTGGGGCCCAGTCTTCTCCTAAAACAAACAGCACATCAAAGAGCGACGTGCTCATGCTCTGCTGATAAAGGCAGAGTTGGCTTGTGTGGCCTCCTTGTTTTTCTCCCCTTTTTTTGTTTCATGTTATGACTCGATTGAGGAGAAAGCAGAATTGTTGATGCCCTTGACAGTCTGGTACATTCCTGTGAGAAAGCTCTTGCTTTTCTTGCATATTTTTGTTCTCAAAGTGGAGAGACTTTGCCACAGACTGGTGTGCACGCGGCACTCTCTTTCTCCAGCGCAGCACATTTGGTGGGATATTATGTGAAGGAAATGGAGAGCATAGCTGAGCTGTGAGTCATGCTGTTTACTGGTAAAAGCGACGACCAGCGGCAGGGAATCACACCCTCTCAATCTGACGTTTCCTGGAAACTCCCGTTGTTTCATTTGGGAGGAAGGAAAAGTACAGAGAACCTTGGAAATTGTTGGAATGACCACCGGAACTTTTGTGCGGAAAGGGAGGAGAACTCTCCGAATATCTCAGCAATGATATTCTCCGAATCAGGGATATAAGGATTCAAAGAAATGTAAAGAATGCAAAAATAACACAAGCACATACCTGTCCAAGATTTCAATACCTGGGAAATAGGAAATAGGAGCCCGGGGAATCTCATGTCTCAGTTTTGAAGCCAAACTTTTGTACTGCTAATGACAAAAATAGTCAAATATCTCCCTTAAAAGATCTAAATGAGGCGGTGTCTCAAAGAAAGTGACAGTAAAACATATATTTTCAGTGTAATTGTGCTTTAATGTGTTTGTTTGTGTTGCTGCCAACATGCAGTTTGAGTCATGGTGGAATTAGCGACTGTTACTAAGGAAGAACATCAGCAGTTGAATCAGCAAATCCACGTCAGTGAGAATCAACAAGGAAATTGACACAATCCTGCTAAATAAACGGATGGGTTTACTTTATTCTTCTTGCCACGTACACCTCAGACACATGGGAGCTGAAATCAACGGCTTATTTTGACAGGGAGGCAGGAAAACACAGGGTGCAGATCACAGTGGGTGGCAGGGTGAAGAGTGTGCAGATATGACTGTCACACAGGGGCGTTTCAAATGATTCTGGGGGGCCCATACAAAAGGAAGTTGGGGGCCCTATACTGAACCAAACTGACCCACTCCTGGACAAACACATGATGTTACTGACTTTCTGGTGTTACAAAGTTAAATCCTTGGCATGATTAATTTATTCATCTATTGGCTGTCTCCTTTTTTCCTAGGCCCTCTTTTTACTTCCTAAGGCACAAGTGTACCTTTAAACCTGATCCAATAATTTTAATGGCTGTTGAACCTGGTGAAAGATTTCAGCTGTTTCCATGGTAACCTTTGACTTGTACTTTAGGTTACATTATCTGGGTCTCTATATCCCTTTGTCATCTTCTTTATTTGCATCTATATCTGTGCTACTTTTTCTTATGATTGAGTTTTAATGAAATCGCTCTCAGTGTGAGCACAACAAATTGAGCGTGTCCCAACTTTGTGTTCTCAGACCATGTGTCTTAAATGTATTTAAATATGGATTTATTATTTATCTAAAACAAATAACATTTTATAGAGGTTGATGTAGTATTTTAACAAAAAGAAACGGAGGTTGTCAGTGTGTCCATATATGTTTTAGTGCTATAATCGTGAAACAAAATGCTTCTGTCCAATTTAAATCACTTCATATTATGCGGAGTATAAATTAGGCTTTAGAGGTTCATGACCATGATATTGCTGCAGCCTCCACAGAGTGTGTCATAAAATTCATGGAGCGTTCTCACAAAATTGTCACTGCTGTGAACTAATGCAATCTGTCAATCTTAGGGGGGAGCCCCACCTCAGGTCAGCGCCAAGTGGCAACAGTCGTGATGTCACCCATAAAATTCTGAACTCCTTTTTTGAAGCCTCAAGATTCACAGTTTGGCCAATGCCATGTTGAGGCTTCACAGACTTCACCTGCACCAGACCCCTATTGGACAATACCAGCTGTCAATCACACTGGAATCCACTCATAGGTGCTTTAATTAGGGCCCAAGTGCATCATCAGGGGCCGAAACAGCAACGTTAAGTTACACACAAACTGTTGGGAGCTCGCGGAGGAACGGACCGGGGCAGTTTCTCTGTGGGCTCGCAGACAGTTTGTGCTTCCATGAACAATGACATTGACCTGAACAAGATTCAACTTGTCTGGAAGTAGATCATCCAAAACCGAAAATGCCCTGTAACTTCACCGTGTTGAATGAAGGAGACGGTGAGATCAGACTTGAAAGAGGGGACATAATGAGGACACACCTTTGGACCACATTAAATGAGAGGGTGTGTCCAAACTTTTGACTGGAACATAATTTACTAAATTGAGAAAAAGAGGGAAAAAAGCTAATTTCTTGAGTCTTCCATTCAAACAGACCAATTTTGCAACCAGTGGTGTTGCCCCCTGGTGGCTCTTCAATATATTTTACTTCTGCTTTGACGCTGTGGCTACCTGATCCCAACTGAAAACCCAAGTTGTTTTAAATATATGTAAAAGTGCAGCTACTCCCTGTTGTGAAGGCTGTTTCCAGGGTTACAGTTAGGGTCTTCGCACATGAGTTTCCGGTACGGATCAGGCAGCGACAGAAATTCGCAGGAGACTATGTCCATTTTTTTTTTTTTTTTTTTTTACATACTGTCTATGGTCAGGGCCTGAGGCAAGTGCCTGCTTTGCTTTTGCAACGCCACCTACTGTCAGGGAGTCACTTCGGATAAATGCAACACACATTCATCTGTTATTGCGGATGTATGAAATAGTCAGCTTTCAAAGTCAATAAACAACACTCTGCATATTTTCTTCCAGTCAGAGGGAGCGAAACACACCACAAAGGAACGTGTTCCCTGTGAGTCATCACATCACTAACCACAGCTATTGCACTTTGACAATACTCCACCACAAATACGTAGTGCATTCTGTGTGGCTTTCATTAATCACTGCTGGGCTGGTTGACCAGTGAAATGCAAAAAAACCTAACGGCAGAACTGGACACGATCAAACCATATCCAAACGGTGGCTCCAGAGGGAATTTCTCCCCATGTGCCTTGTCACTGTCTCACACACACACACACACACACACAGTGGTGGTAAAATGTGTCAGCCAGTCTTATAACTTCCCCATCTGAAGTAGACATCATCACTTTGGAGATGTAACCACATGTTAACCTCATGACAGAGGAGTGCAGCCGCTCTCCCACCGCCTCTCAGACACTGTGCACCAGAGACAACAGTGAATCAGGGAAATAATAAAAGCCTCTCTGGCACAAATCTGTGGCTATCAAAGTGGAACAAGTTGCTCACAGACAAATATGTTCCATGTATTAATCACAAAGCTATTAAAGGCTACATTTCAGCAAGTGGGAGCAAAGGACAAACTAACTGACAAACTTTTTTTTTTGGTTAAAAAAAAAAGATATTTCTCAGGTAAAATTTGATATTGTTTGTTACAAGTATCAAAAATGACTAATTGTTCTCCCAGGACACGGCTTCCTTATCTTTAGCCCAGTCATTAAGATGGATTTGGCCCAGCTAGATAAGATTGGGCTTTTTCTCTGTGCAGAATGATTGATTGTTGGTGGAAATATGCAGCACTCCTGCTGTTGTTTCTCCTGTTGTAGGCAAATCAGCCCCGGTGGTCTGACTTCACGTCGTGCCCTTTGTCCCACATGTCTAAAATGCAGACCACGTGTTGTTTCCAATGTCAAAAGTAGGCTGGTATTCCTTTCTTTCTTTCTTTTCTTTCTTTCTTTCGCCATGTAGCAGCCTGTACCCAAATCCCGCCTTCAAAATGAACATCAGCGCGAGAATTAAAATGGGATTTAAAAATCATTTAGTTGAACTCATGTAACATTGAATTACTTTCAGTTCTCTTTTTACCAAAAACCCTAATCTGGGTGACATAAAGTAGACCATAAACAAACAACAACAACAACAACAAATCATTCTCTATGCAGTAACAACTTCTGCTCGGTAATAAAGTGCAGTTGCGACGTTTTGCAACATTAACCTTAACAACGTCAGTTTTACTGGCAAATTATCGTCACATTTAATTTGCCCTTTAACATTTAAAAAAAAACAAACAAAAAAAAACACTCCAGCCCCGAATGCGTTCATGTTGCGTTGTGTTTAAAAAATATACAGTGACAAAAAAAACCTTTCCATTTCGCGAATGTGTATGCGAATTGATAAATAAACAGAAGAAAGAGTGCCCATTATTGTAATATCCGTAATTTGTAATCCGAATTTCCTTTCAGTCTTCATCGGAACCACGTTAACCCACTTAAACTGTTAACACAAAATAACCATTAGAGTAAAAACATAGTTAATAGTTATTCTGTCTAATATTTGCCGATTCATCACTGTATTATTTAATTTTTTTTTTTTCTGGGGGGGGGGGGGGGGTCATTGTGTTATGTGACTCCAACACAACACGTGTCCGCGCGAAACACCCTCACAAACCCCGCACCGACATCACGAACTCACATTTCTGCGCGTAAACATGACATAAACAATAAATAAAGTGCCCGTTTAAAGTCCGTCGGCGCCATCGTGTCACCGTGAGAACTTAAGCAATATGGAAAGGAATGTCAAAACATCTGCCTCCCCCCCCCGCCCCCACCACCTCACTTAAAGAAGACAGAGAAGAAACAAACTCACCTCTGTGGACGCTGTGGACCGGAATGCGTGAAGAAGAGCGAAAAAGACGCGGAGTCGCGTATTTTCCCCTGTTTTCGGAGGCGACGCAGAAACTTTGACACAGTTCGGCGCGACGCGTCCAGCGGTGTCTCGTCGGGCTCGCACTAAATTAACTACAAAACAACAACAATGTACCAACATTCCACGCTCTGCTTCCGCAAGCGCTCACGTCACCGATTCCTCGTGACCGCCCCCTCCATTCATGAAAATAACTTTCTGCTGACGTCAGTCTGCATGGGGAAGGAGGGGGGGGGGGGGAGGAGGGAGGAGAGGCCATAAATAGAAGGCAGATACGCTGCTGGCGACCGTGTTTTGCTTACTTCACAAAAGTCAGCTTTATTATTTATTTTTTTTATCTTGTGTTTTATTGCTTTTATTAATTAGGACCCGAGCTCATTGTTTTAAGCTTTTGTTATACATACATATATATATATATATATATATATATATTTTTTTTTTTTTTTGATGGATACTTTATTTATCCTTTAAAGGAAATTAAAGTTGTTATGGCATTTTATTTTATTTAACCAGAAATAAAGGTCGTTGAGATCACAAATCACTTTTGCAAGACTGTCCTGGCCGAGACACTTATCAGTACTAAAGGTTAGATGGCTGATAAATGATTAATCTGACGATCATTTTCCTCAAAATGTTGGAAAAATTTTGATTGTTGACGTCTTTATTATTCAGTTTCGTTATATGGAGCAAACAAACCTGAAAATATTCACATTTAAGAAGTCGAATAATCAAAAAAATCAAAAAAACGTTTCATTTATTGAAAAATCACTCAAACATAAATGAATCAATGTTCAAATTAGATGACGAGTAATATGGTAATCGGTTACTAGTTGAATATTCTTTGCAGCCCAGCACAGATACACCAAGCATACAGCCAGAGTCGACTGAGACAGGGAACTAAGTGGCTGCTTGGGGTGGGAAGAAAAACTTTTTAAAATATTAAGGAAATCTAGATACTTTTACGTTCATATACTGTATCTAAATAGTGTTTAAATTGCACGTTTAGTACAAATTTGTGCATCTGTTCCAAGTTTTTAAATCCAAGGCTATTAAACTGGTTTGCTAGTTTGCAGCAAATGCAATTTCTGCATTTGTGTTTTGCAATTTCTTTTAATTCACATTACAGCATCACCACATTTAGTGCTTCACTTTGATTAATTTAAACTACTCTCTAATGTAGAATGACACTGGTTTGGTGTAATTAACACAGCTATGATATAATTAATGCAGGCAGTCCATAGCTAATGGAAAAGGAACTTGGTTTGTAACCGGAAGGTTGCTAGGTCCCAGGTCCAGGGTTGGAGTGCCCCTGAGCAAGGTCCCCGATTGTGGCTTATTGTTAGCTGGTCACTCTAAATTGATCCCAGTGGGTTGCATCAATGAGGGCATCTGGTGTAAAAATCATGTGTGTGGAGACACAGGGAGAAGCTGAAAGCCAATAATAATAATAATGATATAATTAATGCAATTCATAGTGTTACATTTGTATCTTTAATAGTTAAGCAAATACAACTCTCGGGTGGTGGGAAGGGGCCCCAAATCAAATTCAGCTGAGGGCCGCATAACAGCTTGGGCCGGCCCTGCATACAGCATAAACAATGCAATGAAAAAATAATAAACTGTGCATAAAATCTATGTGCAATTAGTCAAAACCCAGAGGAAGCTCACATACCACTGGTGGTACATGTACCACGGATTGAGAACCACGGGTCCAGCTGATTGGGGAACTTTCTCTAGAGCCACACAGTGGGCACAGGAAGTAACTACACGTTCATTCAGTTGTCTTGCCATCATGCATGTGGGAGTGTGAGCCCATTCAATTTACACTTTAATTTAGGGCCAGAGACTCAAGTCATTGTTTTTCCTCTTCCCTTATTGATAAATTATCTCAGTTTTTGGCTGCATGAACAGAAACAAAATTCCGACACCCGGCATTGTTTTGTACACTAATGAACTTTTTCTATTTGTCTTTTTCTTTTGTTATTTATACTTGTTAATATATTTAAAGTTTCTTAAAGCGGGACTTTTTGTCCTCCATTAATAAAATGCATTTACATTTCCTCATATATCTTATGCCGTAAGTATTTGCAGAACACCGTTTGATTTATTTATTTATCCTTTTTATTCTGTGTTCTGAATTTTGTAGCTGTACCTTCATGTTTTATTTTAAGTTTCTGTCCCTATGTTTTTTTTGTTTTTTTTTACTTTGTCCACTTAATTACACTTACTACGCTTGTGTTTTTAAAGGTACCTCATAAATAAAATTATTATTTTATTATTATAGCACAAATTGTGTCAGTTCAGGGTACAAACATCTGCCTTAAGAGGAACACAAAAGCATTTTAAAGTTGAAATAGTTAATCATGAACCTGCTGCTCTCTCAGTTTCCTCCACTTCCCCCTCCTTCCTCCTCATACTCATTTATGGTCACGTCTACCCTACGAGGTATTCAAAAATGTGCATTAGCTGAGGGAGAACCTCCTCCTCCTCCTCCTCCTCCTCCCTCGGCAGAAGCAGCAGCATTCCATTCCTGAGGAAAGTATGTGGTGTAGTAGCCCAGCAGTCGCAGGATTTCTCTTATTTTGGCTGCACTGCTGCCAGCAACGTCACAGGTTATTCTGGACAATTAAGCACCAAATGTAAATATGTTAAGTCAGGAGCCGTTTTAAAGGCAGCAGCCTCGTAGGCTGAAATAGGTTTCCCACATTTCATTCATCCTCGTAGGCTGCAGACAAGACAAAGCTCGGCCGCGAGGTTGCCTCAGAGTAAAGCTGCCAGTTAAAAACCAATTGATGCGTTGACACATAAACACTGTGGGTGACAAAGTTCAGATGAGACAATGGATAAAAAAAAAGAGGAGGAAAATGCACTTTCCCATGTTATTTTCTGCTGACTTGACCTTAAGATTACGTGAAATAACTGGTTTTCGAGCCATGGGTATTGTTGTAACACTTTTCAGCTTTGTTATTATGAGTAATAATGTTCCATTTTAACATTTGCTCAAGGTGAGTATGGGTTTTACATGCAGTAGACAGGATTAAGGCTACAACTAACAATTATTGTCATCATGATTATTTTCTCGATTACTTATTTGGTTATAAAATGTCAGAAATGTTGAAAAATGTTGATCAGTGTTACCCAAAAGTTAAAATGATGACATTCTTTGTTGTTGTTTTGTCCACAAACCAAAAATTATTCAGGTTTTCTTTGTTATAAGAAGCAAACAAAGCTAAAATTCAAAATTGTTTCAATTATACAAAAAAAAAAAAAAAAAAAATAGTGGGCAACCCAATAATCAGAACATGATCTACAGATCATTTTGATGAATTTGGTGAATGTGAATAGCTGAGAAAATCTGTTACAGGAGGACCAACTGGAAACAAAAATAATATTTTAATATTCTAAGCATAAACCAAACCAGCTGATCTGCTACATAGTAACACAGCTTCTGCGTGCAACTTAAGAATATGTTACGCAAATACTGGGCCTAAAAAAAGCTTAAAAAGTCCAAGTTGAGTGTTCAGTTGGACCGGTACTGTTCTCCTTTCACATGGCTACAACATGCAAATGTGCAAACCATGTATTGGTTCTCCAAAGAGTAAGCTGTCAACTGTTTGGAACACTGCAGTGATGAAATCTCTGCTTTTAAATACTGAAAGAAATGCAAGATGTTATCATACTGTATATCACATACAGTATGTCGTCACCAAAGGAAGAGCTATGTCCCAAGAAGGAAGTCAAAGGAAGTTAAATTCATTTTTTTGAACTGACCTTTTTAGGACAAAAGGAGCATTTTTTTTTTTTACATGACGATTTTCATCTGTAATGCTTCTATGTTTAGACACTGTAGAGACAAAAGAGGAAACAGAGACACAATAATAAGGTCACACACCATCTCAGATGCGTAATGAAATCATGATGACAAGCAAACATATACACAACGTTTAATTAGAATGTAATAGTGAGACGTTCTTTAACCATTTCCTGCACAGACACACAGATTAAGTCAATCTTCCTTTGGCAGTTTTTCCCACAACACTGGTGTTAGACAAATAACACTGGTTATTGACTTTTGTCTGAGTCACACCCTGAATACTCCTTTGTACAAACCACAAAGTCCTGCTCCAAGCAAAACTGACTATATCCTGAGTTTTCATCTGTTTTACCTGGGCTTTGTGTCCGATGACTCAATAAACCAACCTTTACCTCAAAATCACATGTGGAATTAGTCATTTAACCAGAGAAGGATGGTAAATGGACGTCATCAGATGCATCATGTGTCTAATCTGCTTTGCTAAACTTGTGTTTGATTAGAAGTCTAACTGATTAGAAGAAAATGTGTCAGATTAAACTAGATTATAGTGGAGATAAAATGAGGAGTGAAATGAGGCAGTAATGGGTGATAAATAAAATAGAATACCTGAGATTAGATCAGACTACCAGTACATTAGAACAGATCTGTATCTCATCCAATAATATTGGATGAGATACAAAGAGACATAATTGAGATTACAATGGAATGCGATGAGACAGCATTTGGATTATGTTATAACTTTGAGATGAAATTGATTTGCATTTGTTTTTTTTATACTGAGAGTTCATTAAATCAGATTATGTGAGATAACACCTGACATTAGATAGCATTATTTATGTAGATTATAGATAACAATATAGATATGAGATTAAAATTGACTGCATGGCACTTGACAGGAATAACTCACATTACATTACAAATGTGCTGAGATTAAATGAGATGTAATAAAATTTGATTACATTAGATACAATCTAAAGCTCCTATTACAGTAAATTGGAATAGAGATGAGTGACTGTGTTACTGGTCAAGGGATTAGAAATGACAAGACAGTTCATTAAATGAGACTAGATCAGATTACATTATATTATGGCATACCGGTTTACATTAGATTTTAATAAGATATATGGCAATAGTTTACAAAAATATAAAACAAGATACAATATAAGGGGATAAAATTAGATTATTTAACACTTACTGTTAGATTGGATGGGTTTGATGAGCATGAGACTAGATTAGCACATCATAATCGGTTTGAGTTTTTTTGAGATTTTTCAGCTTCTTAAAAGTGAATAATTTTCTGGTTTCTTTGCTCCATATAACAAAGAAATCATTAAAATGGATTAATTTTGGTTTTTGGACAAAACAAGACATTTGTGAACAGGTCTGGAAAAACACAGATCAAGTGAGAGATCAATTATGGGAACAATCGTTAGTTGCCGTCCTAATTAGTAGATAATCTGGAATTAGACTGGTTCACCTTACGTTTGTTTACAATGCATTAGATCAGATGTCATCAAATGATGTAAGGTTAGTAAATGGATTACATTCCAGATTAGCCAAGGGTAAATGATAGATTATGATAGAGTGAGGGGGAAATGTGGGATGAAGATCAACAGAAAACAGAGAAATATAGTTTGTGTATCTGCTGTGTTTCTTGCAGAATCTGTCAGGAAAGAAAAAGCACAACTTCTGAAGCAAACTCTCTGCAGGATGAAACTCTGTGTTGCTCTGAATCAGTCAGACATCCAGCTGCTCAGTCAATGCCATACCTCCCAATTACTGTCCATCTGGCAGCAGTGTGCACAGATGACCTGCAATAAAACAAAACAAATACAGCCGACCATGTGCAGCAGACTCGTCAGGGTTTTTGTCAGATCAGCGTGCTGTGGGGTCCAGGTTCCTTCGGCCCGTGTTAGATTACAGGAAGTTACACTGACTCACTGACTTGCTTCTTTCAAACTTGTTGCACTAAGAAATCTGATCTGCTGCAAAGAGGCCTCCTGTTGTACACAGATCCGCTTTTATTTTATTTTCCCAAAGGCTCCAAATGATTGGTGAATAGAAGGGTTAATATTGGCCACGCAGAAATGAAGTCATGGCACAATAATAAATCACTAGATAACAACGTTAACAGTGCATTTTCTCCCTCAGAGTGTTTTCTCATTGTTTGGGAGAATACCTAAGACATGAGACAGCAGCTTCTGGCACAGTGTGTGCAGCTTCAACTGTTTTCGCAGATTTGTAGACTTCCCATATGACACACGATTTAATTTGGAACATCGACTGGACATTCCACTGACTTCATCGAGATGTGTTTCATATGAAAACACTTTACGTAACCAGCTGGAGAGTTGAGAGCTGCTGCGTGGAAACCAACTTGTTGAAGTTACAGTGGTGGTGAAGAGGTCGCGCTGGACGTCTTCACACTGTGAAACACACTCATACCTTCAACAAACTGAAAAAGCATCTTCATAGCAAAATAAAAGTGTGTGATTTTCTTTTTTTTTCTCAACAAACAGCAAGTCTGTTTGCTGAGATTTGCTCATTTCTATACTTGATAGCCTTGTCAGAAGTCAGTAATGTATAAGGGATGAGCAAATCTCTGCTGCTGAATATGGATATTATTATTATAAGTGTGTTAAATGTCTGCTGATGCTCAAACTCTTTTTTTTTCCCCTTCAAGGCTTGGACATTGTTGAAGAACAAAAACAGCTGCAAAGATTAAAATTCACACACTGTAATTTATCAGAATAACTTTCATCCACTTGGCTTTTGTGTGTGACTCATCATGAGTCTCGGATTCACGTCTGTTTTTGGTGACTTCATACTGAAACAATCTGCATCTTGTTACCTTTTGCTTTTGATCTGACAGCAAAGTGTTGCAGCTGCTGTTTCAGTCTTTTATCATCTTACAGCTGTGATCAGAATTAGAACCTGTGTTGTCAGGAGCTCATTTATGTTTTATTATTATTATTATTATTATTGTTATTATTGTTATTATTGTGCAATTTCAGCTTGTTTTCTGGTCATCTAAGTGAAATACCAACCCTGTACATGAATGAATGAAGACTGCACTGCCACCTTGTGTTCAAACTCTGAGATTTGTGTACTTTGATTTTACGGACAAAACATATTGAACCATAATAATATTAATAATATCTTCATATATAATCTTATTTCACCACTTTTGGTGGTTTGATTTTATTTTGCAAACATTTTCAACTCTGAATATACTCTAGTTAGTGTTTACCACAGCCTAAATCCTGTTTTAGTTCTATTTTTGGAGTTCTTTTCTCCTTAACTGATTGTTATAATTAAATGACACAATGAATGTTGTACTTTTTAATTCTGATTTTAACTCTGTGGTGTTTTTTTTTTTTTTAAGGTGCAGTGTAGAAGGTGCACAGACCATGGAGAGTAGTTTGGTTATTCTGTATGTACAAAAAGTTATATCAATGGGAAATGGTAACAGTGATTAATACAGAAATAATGGTGACTATAGAGACTGCAAAACATCTGCTGTCACTGATGGGAAAACTGAGTGAATCATACTGAAGCAATAAAGTATGAAGTGATTCACTGTTCTAGAGCATTCGATACAGTCAGAATGGCGACATCTGCTGGGCATTTCTGAGTCTTGCATTATACATGTATCAAATATGAGGACTTGTGGGTCAGTGTATTAATTTGGCACAGTTGTTTGGTTCAGTAAAGGTCATATTACATAACTTTTTTTATCTTATCAGTGATATTGCATTTGTTTATATATATATGTGTGTGTGTATGTGTATATAATTATTGTTTATTCACATAGGTTTTGGTTTGAAAGTCCTGGGAAGTACTGGTATGAGTCTGTTGTGCTCACTAAAATCTTAAAGCTCTGTTTAGATACGGTTTTTAAGTAAATTAGATGGATAGAATTTGTATTTACTGTAGTTTCTACTTTTGGTTTGAATGTGGAAAATGTAATGATTTCCTAAACTAATTTTCTATGATTTTATATAAGATATTTTAAATGATTTTGTTACAACAGTGAGTATACATAAAGAATTAAGTATTATTTTAAATACTGACCTCACTCACTCATTTTCTACCGCTTTAACCTCCATTGAGGGTCGCGGGGTGGCGCTGGTGCCTAACTCCAGCTTGCATAGAGCCCATCACAGGGCTAAATACTGACCGTTGGTCTTGAAATAAATATTGAGTGCTCTGGCTTTTATTGTGAAAAGGTCTGACCGAAAAACACACTATACTGTAGTAGTGTCTGTCTTGACAAAGTAGTTGTAGATACAGACTGTGAGCACCAGAGGGCGCTGCCGATGACTCGTAACTTTACACGGAGTATACACACCTTTGTGAATTTTATTGACATGGTTTATCATTATTATTATTATTATTAACGGATGTAAATGTGCCTTTTTTAAAATTATAAATCACACTTACCAAAGGCAAATTGCACGAGTATTCACTTACACGGATTAAAGACAAGGGATAGAGAGCTTTGGAACTGTGATTAAGACCTTTAAACTCTGGGGGGCGGCGTTACACTTCCCGGTGTCCAGTATGCCGGAAATAATTATTATTAGAAGAAAGAAAGTCAACATACATAAGACGAAAATACCTGGGGGAATCTGTACTTCTGTGTATTTTATTTACACAGATCTACAGATTATGAGTTGTGACCACCTTATGAATAGATCCGTATCTTACTTGGCCCGTTAAACGCTTTTGGGGTAGAGTATCCGGCACAGATTTTCAAAATAAAATACTTCCGAGTATTTTACTACGTTCTAAAAACCCTTGACACTCCGTTGCAATAGATGGCGCTATGTAGATTTTGATGAATGTGGAGGAGAAGAAGGCGAAGCTAATCAATGGCGGTGTTTGTTAGCTTTTACACAAAGTAACGTCAGTTTTTTCCAGTTTCTGCCTTTACACAGCAACCCGTTTAATGAAACCCATGACAAAAGTAAGACACTTTAAACAGTTGCTCAAAATAGTGCTAATATGTGCTTGTTTGTTGACAGTACCCCGTAAATAGAGGCTACATATACATGCTAGTAGCCGCATTCATGTTTTATTGTTATGATTAATAACGTCTTTCAACATTAGATACGTTAAACACAGCGTGCAGGCTTCTTCTTGCGTGAAATTCCTATGTAATATACTGTATTGTCATTGAAAGTTACTGATTGTGACTCCCTAAACGATGTCAGGTGGTAATTTACCTGCTAGTAAAAGTGTGTTCTTCGTTTCTCATTCTCGGTTCACTTACGTTTACACCAGCTTTTCTACACGAGGTGAAAACACTTAAAAATGTGGCTTTTACTTTTGTTCTTTAGGCAAAATGAATCGTCCGAAAAATCCAACTTTGAGGCGGCCCAGCGCTGCCAAACCATCAGGTACATTACCGACCCACTCTTCATTTTATTTGGTTTGTTTGCCATGGACTATGTCATTTAAACATTTGTGTACATATGCTAGTTTTTGGCAAAAGGTTAGTTTGTTATCAGCTGTAATGTTTTAATAGTCTCCTTGAAAACCAAGGAGTATAAAACATAGTTACAGGAATTAATTTTCTTCTAGCAACTTTGTTAAAAGGAAACATAATTCAATTTAACATGTTCAGTTTAACATTTTGACTCACTTGATGCTTTGTATCACAGTTACCTCAGTTTTGGAACAAACGTCAAACACATAATTTAGGAGCTTTACATTCTGGCTTCTTGTCCTTTATTAACCCTAAAACACAGCTGCATTGTTACATTATCATTTACAAACCCACACTGGCTGAACTCTCATATACTGTGTAGGGCTGCAACAATTGTTCTGATAATCAATTGAGCGGTTTCAGTGTTTAATAAATAAAATAAGCTTTGTGATTAAGCTTCATAAATGTGAAGATTTTCTGTATTCTTTGCTCCATATAACAAAGAAATCATTAAAACTGAACCATTTTGGTTTGTGGACAAAACAAGACATTCAAGAACATCATCTGACATTTATGGACCAAACAAGTATTCAAATAATGAGAAAATAATTGACAGATTAATCTATAATGAAACTTTAATACTGTATGTAACCAAGTATTTTAAAACATATCAGTGGTATTGCACAGAAGGTAGTGCTAGTGTTCTGAAGATGAACACAGCTGTTGTTCCGTGCAGGTCACCCACCACCAGGGGATTTCATTGCCCTTGGGTCAAAGAGCCAGGGAGTGGAGCCCAAAGCCCCTGCTGTCCTCCTGAAACCAGCAGCTACTGGTTTACCAGCTGACCGAAAGAGAGAGACATCCTCTGCTCTTCCTTCCTCATCGGGTCTGTCCGGTCTCGCCAAACGTCCTAAACTATCCACCACCCCGCCAATCAGTGCCCTCGGAAGACTTGCTGATGTAGCAGCTGTGGACAAGAGGGCTATATCACCCTCGATAAAGGAGCCATCAGTGGTGCCAATTGAAGGTCTGTTTTTATGGAAGAAGTGTTAAAATTTATACAGAAATGGCTGAAATCCTTCACTCACAAGGCAGGTTAAAACACTTCTTTTCTGTTTCACTGCAGTGTCACCGGTGGTGCTGCTGGATGAGATCGAAGCTGCAGAGTCTGAAGGAAATGACGATCGCATTGAGGGACTGCTGTGTGGAGCAGTGAAGCAACTTAAGATGAACAGAGCCAAGCCTGACATCACGCTGTACCTCAGTCTCATGTTCCTGGCCAAAATCAAGCCCAATGTTTTTGCAACTGAAGGAATCATTGAGGTAAGACTGCTCATGCACTAATCCTAATTATATATATATACACTAGCAGTCACAACTTTGGACACACCATCTCATTTAATGTCGTCCAAAGGTGTGTCCAAACTCTTGACTGGTAGTGCACATATATATATCCAAGGAGATATAATGGGGCTTGTCAAAAATCAGTTATTTACATTTTCCCTTTGACTTTGTTTTACTTTAATCACAGAAGTTGGTTTATGGATCAGTCAGTTGTAGCTGATGTAGCTCCATTGTGTTTTGACAGTAATGTTTTTGAACAAAGAATAATTGGTGGATGTGGATTGCTCATCTATTTTCATCTGAGGTATTTGAGTGCTGCAAAATTGTTGAATTGAACCTTTTTTATCTGGTCACCCTTTGTTTGGTCTTTTGTACTTTCATCACCAGGCTCTGTGTAGCCTCCTGCGTCGGGATGCATCCATCAACTTTAAAGCGAAAGGGAACAGCCTGGTGTCCGTTCTTGCCTGCAATCTGCTGATGGCAGCTTACGAGGAAGACGAGAACTGGCCAGAGATCTTCGTCAAAGTAAGAGTTCTATTAGAAATTAATTGAAAACATTTATTTTATGTTTTCCATTCATATGAACAACATAATTCTGAAATGTATTGGCAGGTGTACATTGAGGACTCTCTGGGTGAAAGAATCTGGGTTGACAGTTCTCACTGTAAGAATTTTGTTGACAACATCCAGACTGCTTTTGGCACAAAGATGCCACCAAAGAGTATGCTGCTGCAGGCTGACACCACCCGCTCTGGTGGAGATCTCAGTGCAGGTGCAGTACATTATTATCAAGGCTATTTAGGGGAGTTACAATAACTGATTCAAGAAAATGAGTACGATAAAATAATGGAGCTTTTTGGACCTCTTAGGAAGCAGCCCTCATCCTTCAACTCCTGATGAGGATGACAGCCAGACTGAACTGCTGATAGCGGAGGAAAAACTCAGCCCTGAGGATGAGGGGCAGGTGATGCCAAGGTATGAAAACTACCTGTATAGGTGCTGCAACTTCTGCATAACACCCATCACTTAAAATTGCCTCATTTATTCTCAACTAGTTCAATGTGTGCCTGTTTTTTTAACTGATATCTTGTTGCATTCAATATCCAAACAACATCAAAGTTGGCAGTGCATACATTTATGTTCTTAGTAAATCACATGCCAAGTTTGAAGCCTGTAAACTGTTGGACAGCTATGTGATCAACAGTCAAACAGACAAACATGCCTTGGATTTGTATATGTATCTCTAGATACAATACAGCTTTAAAGTTCTCATTTTAGATTTTTAAATTTCATGCACACAGATAAATATATTCACAAAAATGTCCCAGTTGCTGAATGGTTTTGCCTTTTGTCTGTAGGTATGATGAACTGGCAGAGAGCGTGGAGGACTATGTGCTCGATGTCCTCAGGGATCAGCTGAATCGCAGGCAGCCGATGGACAATGTGTCCCGAAATCTGCTGCGGCTGCTCACAGCAACGTGTGGCTACAAAGAGGCACGACTCATGGCTGTGCAGAGGCTGGAGATGTGGCTCCAAAACCCAAAGGTAAGAAGTGTAAAACTGACCCTGGAATTTACTAACGTCTGCCAGGCTTTTACAGAATATAAACAGTATCTCTCTGAATATTGTTGAATTGTTGAATGGTTTACCTACAGTCACAGACTAAATTCTTTTTATGCTTTTCATTAACTTTATGTTTGACTGTCTTTGCTACTGTAACACTGTAAATTTCCTCTTTGTTGGACTAATAAAAGGCTACCTTATCTTTCACTAAGTATTTCACTAAGAGCAACATAAGCTTTCTTCTTTGTGTGTTTTCCCTGTGTGCAGCTGACTCGTCCAGCCCAAGACCTCCTTATGTCTTTGTGTATGAACTGCCATACCCATGGAGCAGATGACATGGAGGTGATCTCCAACCTGATCAAGATTCGGCTCAAACCTAAAGTCCTTCTCAACCATTACATGCTGTGTGTCAGGTGCAGAGCCTTATTTCTCTTAATTATCTACTCATCAGGTTTGGTTAATTCCTGCTAACTGGTGCTTTGGATGTGGTTTTCCAGGGAGCTTCTCAATGCGCACAGAGACAACTTGGGCACTATGGTGAAGCTGGTGATCTTCAATGAGCTGTCCAATGCCAGGAATCCAAACAATATGCAAGTTCTCCACACAGTGCTGCAGCACAGCCCAGAACAGGCTCCAAAGGTAAAGCTGAAAACAGATGTTATGCTTTTATAGTCGTCATTTGTAACTATTTCTTTTATTTTGTTTTATCACAAAATAAATGTTCCTGTCTCTCGTTGTGTCTGCAGTTCTTGGCGATGGTTTTTCAGGACCTGCTAACCAATAAGGATGATTACCTCCGTGCCTCACGAGCATTACTGAGAGAGATCATCAAACAGACCAAGCATGAGATTAACTTCCAGTCCTTCTGCTTTGGTTTGATGCAGGAAAGAAAGGAGCCCAGTTATGTGGACATGGAGTTCAAGGTAACAACACAAGAAAGTCACTTAGTGATTACAGCTGTTTACACTCAACTCTTAAACTCTGAGGAAAATGATTAAAACCATCTCTTCTAACTTTTTTAACCACACATGCAGATGTACAGTATTACTTACCAACTTGCTACATTTGAGTGATTAAAACAGTTCCTGTGTTTAAAAAAATAGGTTTAAGGTCATCTAATATTCAGCAACATTCTCTGCTCTGAGTTGCTTGGCATGTGTCTACTGGAGGAGTTTTGTCTTGTCCTCTCTCATGGCACCATGATCTCTCACACACAGAGACAGACACAGACATTTCTGCTTTAGAGGGGACCTAAGCAGCTCAACGTCACTTTGTGCCTGATCTTAGCTAACAAGCAAAACATTGGTAGTAAACTAGAGCAGCTGCTTATCACCGTGTTTGTCTCCCACAGGAGCGTTTTGTTATCCAAGTGACAGATCTACTGACTGTCTCCATGATGCTGGGCATCACTGCTCAGGTCAAAGAAGCTGGCATTGCATGGGACAAAGGCGAGAAGAAGAGTGAGTGCTGTGTTTTTTAATTTCAAAAATGCAGTTATTAACTGTAAAGCAATATTCATTATTGTTAAGGTTTGACATAAATGTGTGTGGCTGGTTTGTTTCAGATCTGGAGGTCCTGAGGTCATTTCAGAATCAAATTGCTGCCATACAGAGAGACGCTGTATGGTGGCTTCACACCGTGGTTCCCACCATCAGTAAAGTTGGTGCCAAAGACTATGTTCACTGGTCAGTATCTCCTGTTTCCTGACTGAAAAATTCAGGGAAAGTTCTGACAGATATTGCAATCAAACTGAAGCTTTAGTTAGATTTTCTTCTAATAGATACAATATAAAATGTGATGGACCATTGCCACATTGGATATCATCAAAATATTAAGTACTTTATACTCTTTTGCAAGAATGAGAACCTCCAGATGTGCTGCCTAAATTGTTCAGCTTCAGTCCACATAAGCTAATGTTTTAATTTATGTGAAACATTATTTAGCATTATCTCTTATGTCTGTAGCCTCCACAAAGTGCTTTTCACAGAGCAACCAGAGACATATTACAAGTGGGACAACTGGCCTCCAGAGAGTGACAGAAAGTAAGTCTACCTTGATGTTTAAAAATAGAGCATCTGAAGCATATAACTTTTACCCAGCTGAAATTTCTTTTTTCTTTCCTCAGTTTCTTCCTTCGTCTCTGCTCTGAGGTTCCTCTCTTGGAGGACACACTGATGCGTATTCTGGTGATCGGGCTGTCACGTGATTTGCCGCTGGGCCCGGCTGATGCCATGGAGCTGGCAGATCACCTGGTCAAGAGGGCAGCTGGAGTTCAGTCTGATGGTATGTGATAGTTCTAGTTAGTCTATAACTGTTTACAGTGATAGTCATTGCTGTATGTGGTCCACTCTGTACACAAGCTTCAGTTTAAATATTCAGAGATGCATTTCATTTTTTTCTCTTAAGTCAATGAGAGTCATTATATAAAGTCCCTGACAGTTTGACTGATGTTTCTTTTCACGTAGATCTGGAGGTCCTGAGAGTGGAGAGAATCCAGCTCATTGATGCAGTGCTGAATCTGTGCACATACCATCACCCAGAGAACATTCAGCTGCCAGCAGGGTACAGTGAATATCTAATAAAAATACTTCCAGGTCCTACAGGTATGTCAATTATACTCATTTGTGATTAACTTTAAGGTACCAACCACCAAATTTGGCGATCTCCACTCTCTACTGGAAGGCATGGCTGCTGCTGCTTGTTGTAGCTGCATTTAATCCTCAGAGGATAGGTAAATTTAAAATTATTTTTTACGCACACTGTCTGATTTGGTAAAACTTTTTCATTTGCACCTTTGGGTCACCTTTTGACAATTTTTTTTAGGTATGGCTGCCTGGGATGGCTATCCAACGCTGAAAATGCTTATGGAGATGGTTATGACAAAGTTAGTAAAGGTTATTATTTATAGTGGATTGTGTCCAAAGTTAAGTTTAATCTGAAACCCATGTCTCTGTCTATAGTAACTATACATACCCTCCTTGCACCATTGCGGATGAGGACACAAAGACGGAGATGATCAACAGGGAGCTGCAGATCTCGCAGAGGGAGAAACAAGAGATCCTAGCTTTTGAGAGCCACCTGGCAGCCGCTTCCACCAAACAGACCATCACAGAGAGCAACAGCTTGCTGCTGTCTCAACTCACCAGTCTGGATCCACAGTAAGTCAAATCATGAGAAAATATTTCACAGTTTCACAGTGGCTCACAGGACTGTTCTGTTCCCTTAAATCAAAACATTTTCATTATTTTATTTACATTCTATCCTAAGCAGTATTCTTTGTATGCAGCATACACATGATGCAGTATACATAG
Source organism: Brachirus orientalis (assembly GCA_016785285.1). Taxonomy (NCBI): domain Eukaryota; kingdom Metazoa; phylum Chordata; class Actinopteri; order Pleuronectiformes; family Soleidae; genus Brachirus; species Brachirus orientalis. The sequence continues at coordinate 4,008,553 of JAFBJR010018220.1, read as the reverse complement.
TCCCATTTCTGTTGTGTATTCCACTTAAAGTTATGTCTCAAAATATTTGTAGTGTTAATTAATTCTTTATTAAGTCAGATAAATTGCATCATTGTTTGTGTTTAGGGGTCCTCCTCGTCGGCCTCCACCACAGGTGCAGGAGCAAATAAAAAGCCTCAACCAGTCTCTGCGTCTGGGACACCTCCTCTGCCGCAGCCGTAACCCAGACTTCCTCCTCAACATCATCCAGAGACAGGTAAGGCCAACAACCATCGACGCGTAAAAAGGAAAGAATGGAGAAATCGGAGACAGGTATATATAATCGCTTTGGTGCTACAATGAGAGATGGTACAAAGATCTCTAATACCTGCTTTTGCACCATATATAACCTTGAGTGGAGCAGCCCGGAACACCCATGAGAGAAATGTGTCTTATTTAATGACAATCGGGAGTGAGGCCAACATGTTCAAGAGTAATCCTGAACTGTAAATCAGAAGATGATTTAGAGGTAATCAAACAACTGTTTTTTTTATTTATATTCAGAAAGCAAACTTCTGAAATACCAAGAAATTTAAATGGAGTTAGGCATGTTTTTAAAGCGACAGCATTTCTGGTACAGGACTCATTAAGAATATTATCTGTTTTGCCATGTTTTTAGTCCAGCAGGTGGGAGAACACAGCTGGAGCTCAGGTCAAGAGATTAAAAGTTTTTTTTTTTTAATTTGTACATGGGAATATTTGGAATTATGATACGTGTAACTTTTACAGACAAACAGCCTCATCTGAGCAGAACTAACACAATTGAGTCTGTCACCATCCGTTGCTGTAAGTCAAGTCCATTTTCACTCCTTCACAGGCTTCGTCTCAGTCCATGCCATGGTTGGCTGATTTGGTTCAGTCCAGTGAGGGGTCCTTGGATGTGCTTCCAGTGCAGTGCTTGTGTGAATTCCTCCTGCACGATGCTGCAGACGAGAGTCAGCCAATAGAGGATGATGATGAAGGAGAGAGCAAAGAGCAGAAGGCCAAAAAGAGACAAGTTTGTTGATCATGCAAAACTTTTTCGTTTAATATTTTCTTCAGTGTCAAATAAACATTCAGTATGCTACATTTAAAACACATTTCATTAAACTTGTATTTGTATCTGGTTGCAAAGTGGTACATAGTGTCTCTTATCTTACATTTTAGAGACAACAAAAGCAACGGCAGCTGCTTGGAAGACTCCAGGACCTTTTGTTGGGTCCTAAAGCAGATGAACAGACGACATGTGAGGTGTTAGATTACTTCCTGCGCCGTCTTAGCTCCTCTCAGGTGGCCTCGAGAGTCCTAGCCATGAAGGTATTTAATATAGCAGAAAAGGCCTATAAAATCAAGTAGCATGTGCTCAGGATTCCACTAAACAAATGTATTTGTGTCCAGGGTTTGTCGCTCGTGCTGGGTGAAGGAGGTTTAAAGGACGGAGACGAGCGGGATCAGCCCATGGAGGAAGATTCTACAGATGCCGAGCTTTTGCCCGGATACCAGTGGCTGCTACAAGACCTTCCAAAGCTGCCATTGTTTGACAGTGTTAGGGGAATGACATCCACTGCTCTGCAGCAGGTCTGTGTCTGTTTCACTGAGCTGTCCTTATCTGGAAGCAAAGGTGGTTTAATAAGTTGCTCCCTCACAGGCCATCCACATGGAGACAGATCCACAGACGATTAGTGCCTATCTCATCTACCTTTCCCAGCATGCACCAGTGGAGGAGCAGGCTTCTCATAATGACCTTGCACTGGTAATTGTAGCAAGATCTGAACACTTTTTGACAAGATAGGAATTTTGGATGAAAACAACCAAAATGGATGTTATGAATCTGGTCTCTTTGCAGGACGTTGCCCGGCTGATTGTGGAACGCTCCACCATCATGAACAGCCTCTTCTCTAAACACTCCTCCAGGCCTGAGTCTGATGCCATGCTCTCTGCTTTCCTCAACATCTTCTCTTCTTACATCAGGAGGATGAGGAAAACCAAGGAGGGCGAGGATCTTTACAGCTGGGTGAGCACTACTACCTGTACTACATTTTCTTCTTTTTCCTCAGGACCTAGACACCATATTTCCCCTATATTTTCCATGTGATTTATGGATCAATAATGTAGCAATATAGATTATGCAATGCATGTTGGTTTAACAGGTCTTGTTTAATACTGCAACAAATTAATTCCTAAAGATTTTTTATTTTACATAATTTACGTGTGATTTCCCGCATAACACTTAGCCTTTACTTGACAGACTTGTTTTGTATTTTTAGTCTGAATCTCAGGACCAGGTGTTTTTGCGGTGGACTACAGGAGAGACTGCAACTATGCACATCCTTGTAGTCCATGCCATGGTTATCCTGCTGACTCTAGGGCCACCCAAAGGTAGTCTGTGTGTGTGCTTTACAGAAAGTAGTATTTGCATTGATAAACAACTATGTTTACTAATGTGTGTGTTTTTTAATATGTATAGGAGAGAGTGACTTCTTTTATCTTTTGGACATTTGGTTTCCTGATAAGAAACCTCTTCCCACTGCCTTCCTGGTTGACACATCAGAGGAGGCCCTTCTGTTGCCCGACTGGTTGAAACTCAGAATGATCCGTTCAGAGGTTTCCCGACTGGTTGATGCAGGTACAGCCTCTCATAGCTCACAAAACAGTGTTTCTGCAGCAACGCTTATTTTCAGAATCATTTAATCTGTTGATTATTTTCTCGATGAATTGAATTATTGTTTGGTCAATAAGCATCAGGAAAAAGTTAAAATATTGTTCTTTGTTTTCCCAAACCTTGAAATGATGTTCTCAAATGTTTTGTCTGCAAACCAGCATTATTTACCTTAATAATTTCTTTGTTATATGGAGTAAAGAAACCAAGAAATATTCACATTTAAGAGACTGAAAAATATGTGATTTAAATTGTTGATAAAATCACCCAAATCAATTATTCAGTTATCAAAATAGATGACGATTGACACTTATCAGGTAATTGTTGTGGTCCAAATATGTACTGTACATATATCTCCTACTCTTACTAATGAAAAATTGCACATGTATCCCTCAGCTTTGCAAGACCTGGAGCCTCAGCAGCTGCTTCTATTTGTTCAGTCCTTTGGCATTCCTGTATCCAGCATGAGCAAACTGCTGCAATACCTTGATCAGGCCGTCTCCCATGATCCACAGACACTTGAGCAGAACATCATGGATAAACGTAAGTTAAGAGTCTTCTGCAGATATTCTGCTCTTAAGGTAATTGTGAGGTTTGTTGTAAATATTTATGATTTATCTGATTTTTTTTTAATTTCCTCTGCTACAGATTACATGGCCCACCTGGTTGAGGTGCAGCATGAGCGAGGTGCCACTGGGGGGCATACTTTCCATGCATTACTAAGCTCCTCTCTTCCCTCTCAAAGAGGTCAGCCGTTAATAATCTGAATGGTTATTTCTGTGCAACTTAAAATAGATAATAAAAAATAATTGCCTCAGTTAATCACTCATTGATTTCCAACTATGTTAGTGCAGCCCCAGTCTAGCTGAAGGGTGACCGTTGATTATATTATCAGTGACATCTTCATTGAATTTTAAGCCATGGTGAAGATCCTCACCATGGCAAAAGAAGTGCAGTTTATAGTCTAAAATACTGTAAATGGAAGACTCTTCATGTTGATTCTTCCTCATTCAAATTAACCTCCTTGTTTCTTTAGAATTGCTCTTGCTAAGGGTTAAATCAGTCAAAAGAATCTCGGGTTAGAAAAAAGATATTTAAAAATATGCAGATTTACTGCATCTTTATGCTTTAATTGAGTGATAAATATTTTTATTACATCGATCCTAACAGACTCTGCCGACACAAGCAAGGTCAAGGTTACCATGGAAACACCCCACAGCTCTATGAAGATGAGAGCAGCCACTCAGCTTCCTGTAGTTAGACCTGAAGATGATCTGACTGGAATGTTGCTTCAGGTAGAGATTAACTAGTTCACTCTTTCCCTTATCTTCGCAGTAAACCGTAATCAGGCAGATTAACATGTTTCTGTTTCCTTTACTTTGACAGATATTCCCCTTAAAGGTGGACCCTCGCTGGCATGGTCCACCTCCCAGCCAGCTTTCGCTGGCCCTGCAACAAGCCCTGGCTAAAGAACTGATGCGGGCCAAACAGGGCCAAGTCCAGCAGTGCAGTTTGGCATTTTGTCTCCTACAGGCCATCACTGCCTTGCTCACATCTGCCCATGCAGGACCTATTGTCATGTCAATGCACCACAGCCATGCCCTCTCCTGTCCGCTTATGCGCCAGCTTCACCTTTATCAGGTAAGGCCTGCTATTGCTGGTTCATCAAATGCTGAATTTAAAGTGTTTTTCTGTTTTCTCTTGCTCAATGCTTTTCTTTCGTTCCCAGCGTCTCGTGTCCCAGGACGTTTCTTTCTCCTCACTGTTCCTCAAGGTCACAGTTGAGATGTTAATCTGGTTAGACAATCCGACTGTGGAGGCGGGGCCTCTGAAGACTTTGCTCAGGTCCTTTGCTGGTCAGAGTTCCCACAAACACAGGCACACTGATGGTGAGAACCTTAGCTTTTCATCTTTTAAGATTTACTTACATAAACAGAGAGTAATAAGTGTCTTTGCCCCTTAGTGCGGACAGGTTTCCTCCACCTGGCTGAGGCCTTGGCTTATCGCGGAGACACTGAAGTGCCACTGAGAGCCATCATTGCAATGCTGAAAGCTGGGGACAGATGTAATGCAGAGGCAGAGCTCATTGGCAAAGGTATTCATGGAATTATATTGACAAAAATTGTTTCAATTGACCAATCTAACCTTTTGCTTTGTTGTTATTTATCAGGTAAAAATAACAAATATTTACACCGTTGCACATGGTTTTAGTTTTTTTAGTGTTGCCTAGCATTGAAATTCTTTGATTATCCTCCTCAAGAGTTTATTTTCCAGTAAAGCAAAATCAAGAAGATCCATTTTAAGATAAAAACAATTTTGATGTTGTTAACACATAGATTAGATAAAAGTAATACTAAATTAGTTTGCAAAAACAGGTGAATTTAATGAGCCTTATGAAAAACATCTTTTGAAAACACTGAACAAGGATCAACCTGATTTGTGATCTGTTGCTAAAACTGCAGTTTTTATGAGTGCAGTTTTTATAAGTGCAGTTTTTATGAGTGCTATTATTTTCCAGTGTTACATGGGCTGATGGAAGTGAAGTCACCATATTTGGAGGAGCTACTGTCTCTGTTGATGACTGTGGGTACACAGAATGGAACAGCCGGTCCTGTTGCTATGGTGATTTCCTTGCTTCTCCAGGAAAGTGAGGAACGAGCTGTGAAAAAGGAAGTGGATTCCAACAAGTGAGCACAGCAATTTATATTTTACTCTCAAGTCATGCAAGAAACATTAATATCTCACCGGAGCAGTTGACAAACAGGAGCTGCTCCTGCTGTCTGTGACCTGGTGCTTGTAAACTGCTGTTGGATTTGGTTTGAGAGTGTTTAATTGGTTTTGCAGCTTTCGAGACTCCCATGCTGTGAAAATCTCAGAATCCTCAAGATTCTCCTCACAGCAACACCGCCAGAGAGGCAGATACATAAAGGTTGCTCATAGATTGTCATGTGTATGTGTCTAGAAGTCTGGAGGTTAGAGTCCATGGGCTGTTTTACTTTAGTATTTTAAACTGATCTCCCTCCATGGGAATTCAACTTTATAAGCAATTAACATGTTAAGCACAATTTAAAATACCTGCAAATAGGAGCTGGTACTTTTTGTCTATTATATTTTATCTTTATATTGTGACTCTTCCTCACTCTCTTTGTTTCTTTATCTTATCTTTAAATTCACACTGGGTAAACACATCATCGTTTGCTCTTCACAAAGACAAATGATGGTCATGATTATGTGCATAGGGAAGTAAGATTTGATCTCCAGTGGTCACAGGAGACTCATTCAGAATGCACTTTAATGTCGGGTATTAAGTACAAATTTACATAAAGCTGTTGCACACATACCAGGTCAAAACATATGTTCACCAGTTTTTGTACTGTTGGTGGCCTGCAGCAAAATCAGCATTTCCCCAAAACAACCAACCCTAGTGTAGATGGAGTACTAGCACTTCATTTCATTGTTGACAGACAGTAGGGCTGCAATGATAATATGATTAATCGATTATTAAAAATGAATCACCAACTATTTTGATAAGTTGAGAGTTTTTTTTAAACAATTTCTCAGATTTTCAGCTTCTTAAACATTAATATTTTCTGGTTTCTTCGCTCCATATTACAAAGAAATCATTAAAACTCATTTTGGTTGGTGGGCAAAACAAAACAGTTGAGTACATTTCTGACATTTTAGGGCCCAAACACCAAATCGAATCATCAAAAAAGTTTTGGGAAAATAATGTATTAATGTGTGGATGGGATTCACTTTATTGAACTTTATTGATCCCAAAACTATTATGGAACTGGAAACTAGAAACTAAACTAATATCATTAGAAAAACATTTCATATCCTGTTTTTCTGAGCAACATTAAAAGCATTCAGAGTCCTAATGAATCTGCACATTTTTCTGCTCCGTTTTATTTCAGATTTATTGTGCATTTTTTGCCTCTGAGGTCATGAATAAAACTACAGCAGCTGAGTATTGTAATATTTATTCACATCTCTGTAGAGGTAACCAGTTTTAACCTCTGCCTGCAGCTCCGAGGTGACAAAGTCTGGACTGAGCTCTGGGCTGCTTGTTGATTGGCTGGAACATCTTGACCCAGAAGTCACGTCAGTGTGTCCTGACCTTCAACAGAAACTGCTGTTCACCCTCAACAAGGTGAGATCAGCTGTGCTGGCAGAGATTATATTATAAACTGACGATAAGTGTGTGTTTTGTCTGTGCCAGTGACACCTCTTTACTTGCTGTTTTGCCACTTAAGGTTCGAGGGACCCCTGCTTACAGACCCTATCTTCTGGCCTTGCTCACGCATCAGTCAAACTGGTCGACTCTCCTGCAGTGCATCAGTGCTCTTCTTAGCAAGCGGCGAGACTACAAGTACATCTTTATTTCCTGTTTCTTAGCCACAGTTCAGATTGTACCTTACAGTAAGAACTTCTTTAATGGCTGTATTTTTTATAGACTTGACCCATCATCAGCCCTGGATTTCCTGTGGGCCTGCAGCCACATCCCTCGAATCTGGCAAGGACGTGACCAGAAGATCCCTCAAGTAAGATCAAATATTCAAGTACACAGACATGAGATGTGAATTTATTTTTTTCTGTTCTGCCAACGATGATGAATGATGTTGTCGTTTGTCGTTTAATCTCTGCAGAAGAAAACAGAGAAGTTTGTGCTGCGACTCAGTTCGGAGGAGCTCATCAGCCTGGTGGACCTGATCCTGTCTGAGTCGGAGCTCAACAGTCATGATTCACAACAATGCGATGATAAAAGCAGTGTGGATCAGGCCTCCTGCTCCCTTATCCAGTCAAGGCTGCCTCTCCTTCACTCCTACTGCAATGGTGACCTTGAAAACATCAAGAAAGTGTCAGAGTACCTCATCAGTTGTACAAAGAAGTGGGAGGACAGGTAACCTGATATAATATGTTGCTTCAACACCAATTTTCTGTTCTCAAACTTTTTCCCCTTTCCCTCAATCGTCAGTTCATCACATTTTTAGGTGCTCACCCCATCCATTTCAACACATTGTGTTGTTATTCCTAATTAACCTAAATTGGTAAAAGTTTTTTTTTTTTGGGGTGTTATTTCGTGCTGGTAAAGTTGGGAGAGATTCGCAGTAGGTTTTCCTTCTCAGTGCAGATGAACTTTCCTGTGTCAGCCACAATGCTGTGGACCAGGGAAAATGCGATAATTAGGTCTATTGGTGTGAAATTAAAACCAGCAGAAGTCGTCTATACTGTGATCTCTTTAAAAGCTCAGTGTGTTATAATGAAGCCAAGAGGATTAAGGCTCGAAGCTCTCAACTTGCCTGTGTTGTGAATTCCTGCTCTGACTTTGCTGTCAGAGATCAGGGTGCAACTCTTTGTGGAGGCAAAGCCTCCTCCCATGAATATGTCTCTGGTTATTAAACCACTTTAATGAGGAAACTTTGGCCAAGGTCGAGCAAAATTAGCTTCCAAATTACAACGTTTTAAGTACAGCTAAGCTGTTGGGTAAAATGGTTGCTTGTGAAAATGTGGTGGGATGAAAACACGCTGCAAATAAAGTGTTTTGGCCTTGTGTTGAATAATCGCTCGACTCTATGTTAAGCATTCTTCTGGCAGATAAGCTGGTGTTTATTCCAATTACAAATCAACTAGTGAACAAGGAGCAGACTCTCTAGCCTTGGTCAAGGTCGCTGTGGTTTGCTTAATGCTATAGTTGTAATGAACTTCTAATAAAAAGGTGGATCATTTTAGCCTGAAATGGGCCTTAGCCAGTAAGAATTAAACTGTTAATTTTGCACACACACCAATTAGTGATAGTAAATTTGACATAACCCATCCTTTTACACACCAGTAGTGAACACACACAAGCTGGGCGCAGGAGCAGTTGGCAGCAGTTGTTTTCACCCAGGGAGCAATGGGGATTGGATGCCTTGCTGAGGGGTACCCCAACCCTTAACCTGTCCCAAGATTTGAACTGGCAGCCCTCCAGTTCCAAGCCCAATTTCGTTCCTTTTGGCAATGTAATTCATGTCTCTGCATTTGTATTAGTGTGCTTTCAATATTGTGGCTTGTACATTTATACAATAGTAAAGTGATTTATCTTGGGAAAACAATTACATTTTGTTTCTATACACTATCACAATCATTGGATCGAATAATGGAAAATTCAACTTTCCATTGTCTAACGCTTTATCCTCCACATGAGGGACAAAGGGCGAAAGGTGGGGTACATTCTGGACTGGTCGCCAGTGCATGGCAGAGCAAACATACAGAGACGAACAACCATTCCTGTTCCTACGGGCAGTTTAGAGTGTCCAATTAACCGCTGCATGTATTTGGATATGTGGGAAGCAACCGGAGTACCCAGAGAAAACACACACACTCATAGGGGGAACATGCAAACTCCACACAGAACCAGACCGGTACACAACCCTGCAAACTTCTTGCTGTGAGGTAACAATGCTAGCCACAGGCACCACTGTGTCCCCCAATATTGGAAAATAAGATGAATCATAATCATCTCATAAATGCATCACTGAGTCTCAGACTGTAAAAATGAAAATTAAAAAGCATTAACGGCATTTTCTTCTTTGGAAGCAGAATAATTAGCATCAGTGTTATACTGGTATGGAAGTATTCTCGAGATTGTGATAGTGGTATCGTCTCTGCCTCGAAAAAGTAGTATCAAACCATCCCTACTCTGTATGTATGTCAAGAGGAGGTGTATTCATTCTTATGATGAGCCGACTCCTCTCCTGTATTTGCACTTTGTGACACAGGAAGTTAATTTTAAAAACTAGTCTAGAGACAATTTGATTAAATTCATTTTTTTCAAGTTGATAATCAAACATTGTAATTGTACAAAGAAATATTTTGCCCAAAAAATCGGTTCAGAATTAGAAGTGCTTTCTTCAACTTACAGCTGTGAACAAAACTTAATTATCAAATATTTTATACCATGTAATTCAAAATGGACATGACGAATTGGTTTGTTCTAATCGTTTTGGCTATATTACTTATCTCTGCTTTATCAAATCTGTGATGTCACATCACTTCTAGTAGTGCAGAGTACAGCTCACTTGAGCCAAAAAGCTTTAAAAAACTGTTTGTGGCTGCACCAGAATTGGTCAACCAGTCACTGTCAATTAAATAGCTCCAAGCTACACAACCCAGTAACACCAGGGATTACAGTCTTTATTATTTTGTTACTAAGCTTTTAGGCTTTACTGAGGACAGCTGAACTTTTTCCCCCCCAAAGCCTTTTCCTTAAACCTAGCCTTCAGTATAACTACCTTTTTTTTTTTTTAATTTTGTTTTTCAGTGCAATGAGTAAGCGGTGCCAGAACTTGCTGCTGCAGATCTACCTACATTTTCCTGAGGTCATCCAGCATGTTACTCTGCCTGAGGGCACCTTCAGTAGCGGAGGGGCTGCGGACGGCAGCAGCTGCAAGGTGACGACCTCCTGCACGTGAAATACCAACTTAATCTCAGTGATTTTGTTTTGGCACATGAATTTTTGACACCTTGCTCTCTAAATTGAGTAAAGTATCTCTTCTTATTTAGGTTACTTTGAATAAAAATGCATTTTCTAACTCCTCTATAATAACTTTAACCAACACATGCAGTTTTATTAACAAGTATGTGACATATTGAAGATAAACCAAGATGACAGTTCCCACATACATTATTACTGTATATTTATTTTGTTTCATTTTACTTTTATGGATATTCTGTTGCAAGTGAGACCTAGACAAGACAACCACATTAACAACAAAACTAGCCAGAAAAGAACAGGTACAAATAATACAGATGAAGAACAAAATACAAGGCAGCAACAATATACATACAACACATAGCATGCATGATTACAGGTCGACTGGTTAGACTTGGTTCAATTTTTGAAAAATCAGGGCTGATGGCTTATAATTGAGAAGGTTTTCAACACCTTTAATAAAGCGGTCATCAAAAAACAAAAATGTATAATTTATAAGAATTGGCCAACTGATAAATACCAATCTGCCAATGCTCATTATTAAAAAATGCCAGATATTGGCAACAACTGAAATATTGGTCTAATTCTGCATGAGATGAAATTCTGCTGAATGATTACAATGTTAAAATGATCACGTGAACCATTTGCAGTGTCCTTCAGTCACCACGTCATCCTGCCAAAACAAATTTTGTCAAAAAATTGTGCCTTACATTTTTACTGGCACAAAAATGTCCATGAATGTCTTATCTATATACTGTACAACAAATTTCTTTTCTCAGCTGGACATCCTGGTCCATCGCCTGGTCACTCTGCTCGCTGATATAGGAGACTCAAAGTTGGCCGAAAGTCGCGTGTCTGATGCCAACCTTGCCTGTAGAAAGTTGGCTGTGTCGCATCCTGTCCTTTTACTCAGGTGATTTTAGGATTCACTGTACAATCATGTTGATTATCTGCTGTCATAAAAGATGGTGCAACCTTTTTGACTTTTCTATCTTGCTCCACAGACACCTGCCTATGATTGCAGGCCTCCTACACAGTCGCATTCACCTGAACATTCACGAGTTTCGGCAGCAAAACCACATGACCTTCTTCAGCAACATGCTTGCCATCCTGGAGCTGCTGCAGCCGCTTGTTTTCCACAGCAACCACCAGAGGGCGCTTCAAGACTGCTTTCTCTCCTTCATGAAAGTCCTTCAGGTGGGTGGCTCACACATACAAAGTGTATTTTAAAAGGTGATCAGATTCAAGGTGTTGATGTGTGTTTTGTTTGTTCATCTTTCCCTTTGTAGAACTTTCAGCGGACCCGTTCTCCTTTGGTCTTCATCAACAAATTTCTGCAGTTCACACAGAAGTATATAACGCACGATGCGGCGGCTGCCATTCCTTACCTACAGAAGCACTCTGACATTTTACAGTTAGTATATTATAGCACGAAATGATCTGTAGGTGTCAAATATTCAACCATCAATGCATTCATTTTCTGACAGTATTGGTTTTGGTAGAGATTCACTTTCAATTTCTCTCTTTAGGGGTCTGTGTGCAGAAAACCCAGACCTGGTGCAGCTGAAATCTCTCCTGGCGGGACTCACTTTGCCAGTGACAAGTTCTTCTGCTGAGGTCACAGCAGAGGAAAGGGATGGTGGGCACAATTTTTCTGTCATCTTCTTTGTAGCATTGAAGCAGTGTTCCAATGCTGTTTAATGTTTTAATGTAAAAAAAATAAAGCTCAAAAACGAGACAAAGGTAGAACTGGTAGCTGAGCCTACAGACAGCCTGGACAGAATTTATTGCAGCACATTCTGCTTGGCTATGCCAAACATTGTGATAGCTACTATCTCTACCTGTGGTTCAAGAGCTAAAATGGCATTTCCAGCATTATATTCTCTATGAGGTGACTTCACAGGACTATATTTAAAGTATTTGCTTGAATATAACGTAAATTTAGTGGCTGGTGGTGCAAAAAGTTTTTTCAAGAGATTTCTGAAAGTGCTCATTGTAGTCAGGGATGTGAAAAAATGTGACTCATATTCAACCACATCTGTCTCACTTGACTTTGGTTTAAAATACCATTCATTATGATCTTAAAATTAAACCTTTTGAGCCATCATTTATTGTAACACTGAGTTTAACATTTTTGCGGAGTCATACTTTTGTAAAATAATTGATTATTTCCCTCTCTTTACTAGATGACTTGTCCACCGGTTCTCTGCCCCTTGTCAGCATATCCGCCTCAGTTTCACTGAGCTCAGCCGACATGACGACATATCTCAAAAAGATGTCAAGAGGAGAAGCAGTTGAGGGTAAGTAACATACTTCTGCAGGAACGTCACATGTTTTAATCCTTTTTCGTAATGAGTAATATGAAGGTTTTTTCTTTAATCTGACATAGATGTGTTGGAAGTGTTGACAGAGGTGGATGATAAGTCCAGGAGGAGCCCAGAGATCATCCAGTACTTCATTGTGAGTCATAAAGAACTGTGTTAAAGTGTTGCACAGTTCGGGTAACATGTCCATCATCAGTGTCAAACAGTGTCTCTTGTTTGCAGAATGATCTACAGAGACTCATGGTTTCCCCTGAAGAGTTGTGTCGGAACATGGCCTTCAGTCTTGCCCTGCGTTGCATGCAGAACAACCCCTGGTGAGTTTACGACATCAAGCATCTCGGGGGAATCCAGAAGTTTCAATCATGTGATGTGATATTCATTCGTCTATCGATCATCGTTAAGTCCATCTGTCGACACATGTTTTTCTCACTTATATCCAGTAATCGCTTTTGTTTTCTGTGCCGCAGCCTGGCAACAGACTTCCTGCCAACGTTCATGTACTGCATGGGCAGCGGTAACTTTGACGTGGTACAGACTGCTCTCAGGAACCTTCCAGAATACGTGCTTCTGTGTCAAGGTAAGGAAGACTCTCAGTCAGCCACCTCTTTTTTGGCGGTGTTGTAGATAGAAGCAGGCATTCCAGTGGCCTTATTGGATATACAGTAGTCGCACGACAGTGCAAAGAAATAAAACATAAATCCAATTTAATTAATCTTGCACATGTACAGGTCAACTTCATTGCTCCAGAAATTAAAAATTTCATGTATTTTCTGAAAAGAGATATAGATTATTAGCTATAATATTGTAATATATAATATAAGTACTTAATGTTGACCCAACACAAGCAAAGAGATTATGAAAATGATTTATGCTTCTGTAGAAGCCGCAGGTTCATATTATAGCAACTGTGCTGTAGGGACAGCACATTTTATTCCACAATTCTCAAATGTATTAGCGAAGTCTGTGATTGGGGGGAGTTTGCCAACCACAATAATTATATCAGATACAATCAGGTGTTTGCCACAGGGCAGCCATTATTTCCCTTTCTTACACACAGTAAACTCTAAATATACACATACATACAAACACATACCACAATATACAACAATATAAACTCAAGAAGAAATACTGAAAGTCAATGGAAAGGAATTATTTGCTGTGGTTTATGGGATGCATCATTTCTTCACACTTATTAACTAACTATTAACTAGCCACTGACCTTAATTATGTAGCCTTTTACCATTACATTTGCTGTTACGTAAGTGTTTAAGGCCTTTATTTCCAGCTTAAAACTCATTCTATCAGAAGTTATTGAAATGTTAGTTGGAAAAATGAATAATTAAAAATGTACTTCCCTGAACCAGAGCCTTTTCTAAAAGCGGACATTCACTTACTTGCTGCGTTCTGTAAATTACTCTTTTTTCCTTCTCCTCTCTCCAGAACATGCAGACATCTTGCTCCACAAGGCGTTTTTGGTCGGTATCTATGGACAAATTGACACCAGTTCAATGATCTCAGAATCTATGAAGGTTCTTCACATGGAAGCAACAACATAGTACTTTTACTGATTATTAAGTGTCATCCAATCTCTGCATTCCCACGATAGGTATATTTTCTTTTATTATTGCCTTTAGATAAAACATTGCTCTTATTTGAACACAGCAGATTATAGAAATCTGTGGCTCTTTGGTGGTTCAGTCCAAAGGGTTCTCCAGTGAACTGGAGCCACCAGTAGTATAATAATTAACTGACTTCAAAGACAAGTATTAAATCTCCCTCTAAATTAGTCGAAAATGTAATAATGAAAACTGTGAAATTACTTCTTATATTATAAAATCACAATTAGTGAATTAATCACTTATTAAAGGATGGAAAATTGTTTTAAACTGATAAAATAACAATACATTCAACAGTAATGGAAAATTATGACACAAAAACTGAAACCTTATTATAGGTTTTCACCACGTCATTTACAGAACTGGCCCAATAATGGAAACACTTTTATTAATTGTAATATAATAACAATAGATTATATTACCAACATGAAAACAAACATTTCAATATGATCAATTTACAGGGAGATGTTTGTGTCTGTATTGTGTATTTGGATATTGTGTGTCATAATTTTATATATTTTACATCCAAATACTATATTCATTTTGGTCGTGATCCATCAGATGAGTTTTTGCGAGCAATTTCCTAAATGTTGAGTGTGATCGCAAGCAGGAATTTGACCAGTCATTAAAAATAAGAAGCCAGAATACAAAAAGAAATAATGTCGCAATGAATTTTCTGTTACTAGAACATCACCTGTGAGCCATTCTGGTCTGAACTGAATAAAAAACATTTTTGGAAATAAACTATTTTTCATGCTTCACATTTAACTGACAAAAAGGGAAATCTGTGGTTTGTTACAGCAGTGAATTGCTGCACTTGACAATATTTAACCACTGTTCAGTTGGAAAACAGTTTAATGTTGTGAAATAACTAATTTGGGCAAGATCCAATTATGACCTTTAAAAAAATGTGTTTGACGAACAGTGGAAAGTTTGTTATTCCAGTATTTCTTTGATCCTGATGACATTGGCAGTGGCTGTTATTGGTACGCTCACTCTTCACTCAGGTGTAACAGACAAATTAAAGGCATGATGCACATGCTGTGATGGAAACCATTTTGCCATGAAAGTATGAGTTGTTTTGCCCTGTGCTGCTGACTTCATCTTAAAAACCCCCCTTGATGGAGTCAAAGGGTTTTTGTTAGACAAAATGCTACTAAACTAAGAAAGTGGACTTGCCCATTGATTGTAAATTATCCATGGCGGTAATTGTTCAATCAGCGTAGACCAAAGGCTGCTTTGAAGATGCGATGTGGGTTTAGGTGCAGGCTGCTGTTGGTGTTATGTTACAGAGGAGGACATGGAGATGAAGCTGTGGTGTTTGGTTTGGGGATCCTCAGTGAGGGGGAGACAGACATGCCCGCACTGGTGGGTCACTGCAGCCTGTCGATCAGAATGAGACTCTCAACCTGAATATAGACGGATTGTTGACTCAGACTACGTTAGTACAGCTTTTTCTTTCATGTGACAAATGCAGTAGGTTGGAGGTCAACATTTTTCCCTTTTTTAACTGACAAACATGTTCATTTACCTTTTAAACCATCATACGGGATGGCTTGATGTGTTTGCTGATATCCCATTAGCCGATATATACTGTGTGTGTTTTTCCATGTGCCCAACTGCAGAAATCATTTAGTCTCTTCTCTAGTGAAACATCATATTTTTCATACTCATGTCGCAAATGCTCTTAATTGTGTAAAATAAATAAACATAGAAGTCAAGTAGGTAGAAGCCTATTCAACCAACTCTTTTAGTCTTAGTCATATTGCATGATTGTTGTATGTTTGCCGATAAACATTTTAAAGCCAATCTATGGCTGATATTGTGCCTAATAATATGGTACACCCCTAGATAAACTTTAACTTAATTAATTAAGGATGGCTCGACGCCTGTTATCATGTCAAATACAGTCTTTTTATAAAATTACGCTTATCTCTTTTGTACGCCTGAGCCATTAATTGATTTAATGAAAGTTTTTAAGGAAAATCAATTTCTTGTTAAATTCCGCTGCCACCCCTTGGGTTTCTGTAGTTTGTAGTGGTGCAGCACTGCAGGCCATTTCCTGAGAAGGTCGAACAAGATGGCAGCTACTTTAGAGCTAGAGTTTATTCCTAAATGAGTAGTAATAAGTCCTCATATCACTGCACTGTGGCCAACATGTGCATTCTTCACTCTTTTCCTGGTCACATGACATTGGTGGCACATGTTTCTCTTTGGAGCCTGTGTTTGTTAGTGAAGTTAGAACTTTGTTTGTGTAGTTTTGGATTATATCAGCTCATCCTTATTAATAATAACAGATGTTACATGCAAACATTTTTTTTTTGTTTATTTGAAAGGGGACAATGCAATTTCATAAAACACATGATCACACATGGTTAAAAAAGCCAGAATTAGCCAAAATACTAGTTTTCATCTATAGTCCCCTGGCCATGATGAAAAAGCCAGTAAAATGCATCTACAAGAGAAAAACATGATTAAACACTAGATAGAGCACTAATGTAATAAATAATATATGCATAACAAACTGTTAAAGGAGCACCTTAACCTTTTGTAACCACCATTAATGATCTGTCTCTCTAAAGCTGCATTATGTGTCTGCAGTGTACCAATATGTTTTTAGTTAAATTGAATGTATAAACTAAATATTAAATAAAAGTAATAAAAAAACATAAGCATTGACAAATAAACACCTGGACAGTGACATTTATCATTTGTGTAAAAAAACAAAACAAAAAAAACATAGGCCTTCATGAATATGTAGTATTTGGCTTATTAATTTGAATGATAATTGGCCGTTGCTGATGCTTTTAAAAAATGGCATGATAAGTACCTCTACCTACTCATCTCTCAGTGGTGTGTGATGTGTTAATTGCACCTGTATGGTGTCCTATAACTAACTGAACGCCCTGTTTATGGTTATCAATCAACTTACTACACATGTCCTAGCAGCCTGGGCTCTTGGTCAGGCGCCAGCATCCTATTGGCTGTACAGCAGTGATGCGGAACAGAGATGAGTGACAGCTAACGAGGAGGAGGAGGAGGGTGAAGGAGGTTGGGGGAACAGGGGCTGAACACTTTGACAGACCACTGACAAGTTAACAACCTCTGCCTTTATTCATCGTCACATGCAGCTGCTTATTTGTCCATGCTGAACATTTTTTACTTGCACGGTAATAAAATAGCTTAATAGAAATAGAACTTATTGAGGTAACCATGGAAACTAAGTGCATGTACAGTACTTACATTACATTTGTGCACTTTTGTGCTTGTGCACATCTTGTCACAAGTTGCCAAATACTCTATCCAACATCAATAATTAGTTCTCTTATTGAGATTTTATGCAGAAACTAACTTTTAACTTTATTTAAAAATTTTTTTTTTTTAAACTTTAAAGTATATATGAATAAACTCCACAGTTGATGATAAATAGTTGTTCATTTTCTTTGATTCTTGAGTATACCCTTTATCATCTCACCTCAACTTTGGTGTTTTTAGGCCTGACTCAAAACCAAATAAATAATCATAAACAAATAAATAAAACAAAAAAACTGTATAAAACTACATACACATGACAAACAATAGGAAAAAAATAGAACAAAAAAAAATACATAATACAGTTTTAGTTGTGAAAATGTAAATCTAAAATTTTCCTAAATGAATGAATAAGTACCATATTTACAGCATGGAGTGTTTTTCTTAAAAAAATAGATCATAGTAAATTCAATCAAAAAATGTTTAACTGCAAAACATTTTTAGTCTCTTTTGTACGGATGTAATAAATTGGTACAGGAAAAACTAATATATTTAACAGAACTCCGACTTTGGGATGTTTTACACAATGAAAGACAGAGATTTCTACAGTGTCTAGTTGAGAATTTATGCATTTGTGAATTAAACAAGTAGGTAAGGCTATACTCCCAAGTACAAAACAAGTTGATCATAATTTTAAAAAAAAATTAAAAAATACATTTAATCCATCAAATGATTTTTGCAGCATCAATAATTTTTAGAGATAAGTTAGAAAAGGGCTTGATCATATACAGTACTATTACAGTATGTTAATTACTGTTAATATAATGTCAAGAAACTTGTATTGTGTCTTGTTGTTCTTCACATTCCCCAAAATCCAAAGTCCCCCTTTTTTGGACAAACTTGTTCTCTCCAAAAGAAGTCATCATCAATTAGATACCTAAAAAAAATATGTTGAAGAAACTTTACTCCTTATTTCTTAATATGATATGAAGTTTAATATTTTTTAAGCTTCTCTATTTTTAAAATGTTCCAAATCAGACGTTTCTTCCCAAAAATACTGTAGATGCCCCCCAAGAAAGTTGATAAAATGTTATTTCTATTTTTTTTTAATATAAGGTTTCTCTAAAAATACTTTTACATTCAATGATAATTAGGTTTATTAGTATCTCTGACTGGAGTAAAGGATCTGAAAGTGTTCTTCCAGCAGTATCATGTGAATCCTGTGTCTAAGAGCAGGCGCATGGTTGTCGGAGAGTCTCACTGTCCATGTGAAAGTGGACAGTCAGTGAGCAGCGAACAGGAATGCGGTCAGCAGAGGCTTCTCTGTGCCTCTCTGAGATTTTGAGAGGGGCCCTGATGTGCCCCTACCTGCCCATGCACATCTGTCTGCTCTCCGTCTTCCTCTCAATGGCACCCTCGCCTTAGATCATCTCCTCTTCCTCCACGCTTGACTTGCACTTGGCTTGAGTGGAAAAAATGTGGACCGCTTCTCGCCTCTCTCCTCCCTGGAACTTTGATGTCTCAAGTGTGATTGCTCTTGGATTGTGGCCGCTTTCCCTTGAAGGTTTTGACATGAAAAGCACACTGAGCTCTCAGGTTTATCCCATGGCCAGTGATCCAGGACTAAAACAATCAGCCTGGCTCACTGTGGGATACTATTACCAGGGAGAGTGGGGCACCATGCATAGGGGTTTCCTCAGCCATGAAATACACTTTTCTTCCAAGTTACAAACACATTTTAGGTGTGTTGATGAATTATATCAATCCACGCAGTCATTAATAGATATCGGCTTGACACACATAAGCAGGGAGAGGATATATTTATGTGTTTGCACAGATGTGGACGGCTTAAATGATGCAACGTTCATAATGAATGAAAAAGTAATGAGGCTAATAATTTGCTTTAAGACTGACCCGATCTGATAAGTATGATAATGTGACGTGCCATTAACAGCAGCGGCACAAGTGACAACCCTTAAGCTTCACTTACACTTTCATTAAATATTGATCTTATCTGCGCTCAGTTATGCTCCAGCCCACAAATTACAGCATATAGACACATTCCCGTGACAGCGGAGCTGATGATAATCGTCCATCTTCACGTGACATCTGGCATAACTGGTGTTTTATGAGCTGAAGTGCCATTGGTGCTGGTGCAAGAGAAAGACTAGTTCATGCTGTGCTCATGGTCTCCATTATACCAGAGTGTATCTTGTCACACTGAGGGCAGAATGTGTCAGTTAATCCACTTCAGCAGCTTCTCTCGTGGATAAGAGAGGTTAAATAGCGTCATCATACTTAGCAACTTTTTTTCAGTGGGTCATTCGACTTTGGTTATGCGGTTTGTGACACATTTTTCTGTAGGGGTGACAAAGACAGAAGCAAGATTTTCACTTTGACATCCCTTAATGCCATGGTTCTCAAACTGTGGTACATGCACCACCAGTGGTACGTGGAGGAAAAATAACATATAGGGTATGTTATCAGAGTGGAGCTGAGGAATTCTGACCGGGGTGCTTAGGATATTTAACAAATTAAATAATAATAATTAGAGTCACCTTATCTCTCGCTCATCTTAATCTAGTTTCACTATTCCAGTGTCTGAAGTATATGTGAGGAACAGGAGGATGTTATTGGGAATAAATCTGCCTCCTGTGAAAAGCTGACTTTGCCCAGCCTATTTACACCGCTGTATTTTAACGTTGGTGTTTATGGTGTTACTTCGAGAGCTCAATACTTCTTCAGGTGGTAATTGGTATAAAGCATTAGAGAACCATTACCCTCACGGAATCAATGTGGACAGCTTTAGATCCTGCTCTAACATATTCTAGTTTGAAGGTGCATAATAGGAAAACACCGAATCCTCTTTTGAGGGAACACTGAAGGTAATTAGGGCCTGGGAGCACAGGCTTTGACTGTACTGTTTGCTTAACATGTAGGAGGATAAATTACAAGGTTTGAAGATTCTCCTGGGACTTGTTTAAGACAAATTGAGTAAATAATCTTTTTTTTTTTTTTTCCACAACTTGGACTGAACCATATTTGGCTTTCAAAACATTTTTTGATATCACGGTAATGCATCTTAAATATTTAAGGAAAAAAAAAAAATTATTTATTTATTTATTTTAGACTCTGTACATGTACACAGTCTAAAATGTATGAAGAGTCTGTACATGTCATCCTGTACAGTGACAGTCAAACATTTGACAGACGAGTGAAGTAATAACAAGCAAAGACTTTAAGGCTTTCCAAATTACAGAAACTTGTTATCAGAGATCCACCAACACACTTCAGAGGTGGGAATTCCGACGCCTCTTAGTTCGCAATGAATGAATGCAAGCTCAAACAAGTCCATTTCCATGCTTGCAAAACTGACAGATATTATACCTTGTGTCCATGTTGTTGAAGGTCTTCTAATGATACCATGATTATCATTTCAGCTGCAGGATCTCCAGTGGTGTCTTATCATCCAGGGAGCTCGACATACCTGAGAGACCAGTAAAGCCTGGCATTAGCTGTAACTATTGTTGCCTTAATGCCTCCTTCAATTATCCACAAGCAGCTCTTTAGTGCGACCACTGTGTCGGAGCCTCCCCAACTGGTTTTTCACCAATTTTGTCCCTGATTATCTGGATCAGTGGGTGTTAAAGGACCCACACATATGGACAAACACAAATTCACGGAGGGTTAGAGAAAGGAGCTCTACTTTCAGACAGAGCAGAAATCCCTGTAACTACTTGTGTGTCGGGCACAAACAGAGAGTGCTATTCAGTCGTCAGTCCAACCACACACACAGTGTTTATTTTAGCCACAGCACAAAGCAGACCCTTTTAATCTATTTTCCCTTTTTCCTACAGAACCTGCAAAACCAGGAAATGATTTATTGTCCTGTCTGCCTATTATTCAATGGTGTCTAAATATACCTTGTGTTTTAAGTCAATAATATAGATATTCAGATTATAGTGTTTGCTTAATATCCTTTCGATATTGTGGTTTACATGTCGCAGAACATAGTCTGATTACGACTCACCTGTAAACGGCGTTCACTGCAAAAATGAACTCCAGTAATTATAGCCTGATTAAAACAAACCTTTCTATATGACATAATTATGACCACATTTGGGTTAAGGTAACCAGAAAAATTGTGAAAATTGTTTTTACAGTGGTGTATTATTCAGGTTGTGGTCTTAAACTGGTTAATATGGGTATATTGCTGTCATGTAAAGGTGGAAGTTGAGGGTGGATCCCTCTAATTCCTTTGATAGGGAAAAATGTAAAATCATTTAGCCTTTAGTCTCAACACAGTGATGATGAACTGCGATGGTTTTTGAATTAATCTGCAAACATTTTTACGTACATTCACAGTTTTGTCCTCAAAAGCTAAAATGATGCTAAAACCACTCAATGCAGATCAGAGGGTGTGACGAGTGTTTATTATGTGTTTTTTTTTAAGTCAGAATTCTGAGCTTTCTCTCAGAATTTTGCCTTTTTTTTAATTTTTTTCCAAAAAAAACAAAAGTTAATATCTGGCCATAATTATATATATATTGGCATTTGGCTGCACATATTGTTTTTTAGGAGTGGCATCAGTCAGAGAAAAACCCACATTTGTCAACCTCTAAACATAGGCTTTAGAAAAAAAAAGCTTTTTTTTAAAAAAAAAAAATTCTACTCTGACCTCTGCACTGCCCGCACTAAGGCATTACTGTGGTGTTTGAACAGGTGTGGATGACAGGGCCACAGGTGAGGCAGTCACAGTCCTTGCAGCTCACACAGGTATGATGACCACGCCGTGACTCACCTCAGCTCTGACCAGCTGCCTCCTGCAGAGGTCCCACACTGATCAAAGCTGCCGTTACCCGCGGTGACAACACTGACAGCTGAGTGTTGTCACTGCCGTCTGCCTGAGTCGATGAGCACGTTGGTGAGATGTGCTGCTGTTGGGTGATGTGTGTGTATCCTCAGCTTAATTGACACACCTGTGTTTAATTCACACAGACGGTGCTGGCGATCAACTCATCAAAGATCCATCAACACTAAGCCACAGCTGCTTTGCTCGAAGAAAAAAAAAGTGCTAATAATCTTCCTGCCTTGGCTGTTAATGTGCTGATGTGTGAGCTTTGATCTGACATGGAAAAATCCTGTGAGACACTTTAGAGAAATAAATCAGTACCTGGAATTATTGCAATCAAACAATAATATGCTTTCTATACCACAAGATGCCCCATATATATATACCACCAGTCACACTAAATTACTACCATTTCATTTTGTGACCCACTTAAGTAAATAAAAATAAATATCATAAACATCTGCACCTTTTTGAACTGAGCCAGTGCAACAGGCAAAGCTGTTACAGGCAAACAGATGGTTACATAAAATGAGAGCAATGACCATTTTGTGAGAACCTCCTTAAATTCTGTAATCAGCTATGTACATGAGACTGCAGTTGTACCATGATTGAGAACCCAATTCTAACCCTGAAACCAGATCTTAGCTCGGGGAAAAGCCCTTTAAAGTTGTGGGACACCGGCACAAGGTCCTCACAAGGTCAAAATGTCCTCACAAAGATAGATTTGTACATTTTTTCGGACCTCACAAAGACAAAAATACGAGTACACACACAGAATCATACACAGCCATTCTCGAACAGCACTCTTAGCGAGGACACCCATACATATAATGCATTTTCCAGCGCCCTAGACAAACCTTAGCCATCACAACCAACAGCAACCTTTTAGTCTAACCCTAATCTAAACCCACTTCTTACACTAAACCTAAAACTAGATGTTAATCTTCTGAAAGCCTAGTAAGGACCAGCCAAAATGTCCTCACAAAGATGGGTGTATCTATACAACTGAAACATTAAGGCCAGAATCTATAATACATGAAAAAGGAGCTGCGAAATTTAACAAATGAGGAAACACCTCAGGTTGCAGATAAATAAATACAGTTTATAATATAAATTAATAAATTAACAAAATTAAGCTTATTAATTTGTCTATGATTTCAAAATGGGTAAAATAGTTTTACATATACTTGCATACATTTTAAATGCCCTTTACATTCAAACCATTGTCAAATTTGCTCTTTTGCAACAACAGCAACATAACATAACAGCAACATAACACTGAAGTGAACTGGCTTCAGTGTCAGAAGTGGATTGTACATCTAAAAAAAACCTTGGATGTTCAATAGTTTGATGGAAAAAAAAATGTTTGCAACTGGGTAGCAGAGAAGCTGGGGTGTTGCAAGATCATCTCCGTGTTCATCACGTAGAGGCACCAGCAGTGATTTGGTAATTACTCAGAATTCCTCAAGGGGGCGACAGAATTTCAGCATGGGAGCTTTAAGCTCAGGATTTGATTTGCAGCCGCTGAAAAAAATGGTTTGTTTTCAATGCAATGCTTTGTGTTTAGCAGAGTTGAAGATGCTGAGATTTTCTTTGGAAGTGACCATAATGGACAGGATTAGTAATTTGTGTGTTTGACAGACAGGTTGAATGGTTTGGAAATAAAGTAAGAGAGTCAAGGTTGAGAAGGTTTGGTTACCTGGTAAAGAGGGGGATAGTGATTATATTGGACAAAGGATGTTGAAGATGGAGCTGCCAGGCAGGAGGAAAATAGAAAGACCACAAGGAAGGTTA
Source organism: Brachirus orientalis (assembly GCA_016785285.1). Classification (NCBI taxonomy): domain Eukaryota; kingdom Metazoa; phylum Chordata; class Actinopteri; order Pleuronectiformes; family Soleidae; genus Brachirus; species Brachirus orientalis. The sequence goes on along the minus strand of JAFBJR010018220.1, from coordinate 3,984,585 downwards.
ATGATGTTGTGGAGGAGAACATGAAGACAGTTGGTGTAACAGAAGAGGACACAAGCCAGATCTGCTGTGGCGACCTCTAAAGGGGGAAGCCGCAAGAAGAGGAGGAAGAATCAAAATTTGTGGTTTGTTGTGTGGTAAAATTTGGCAGGGGGTCTAATGGTCTGGTTCAATGTAGTGCCACCAGGACCATAAATAAATAAAATAATTAAGTGTAAACATGAAGTTATAAGGGTTTAGGGGAAAAAAATATGTCTTTTATCTCTGTGTTGTGACAAAGGGGTGTGTTCATGCTGTTTTTCCTCTCTCCCACAGGACTGAAAAACCAGTGTTTTCATTAAGTCTCCTTTGCAGTAATTTGTTCCCATTAGACTTGACAACTGTTAAAGCAGTCAGATAAGAGACTTGTGTGTATGTGTGTGTGTGCAATGAGATCCCACTGCTTGAAACCTCAGAAGCCAAAGATGTTGCAACTTGTCCCTGGCTCTTTACAGGAAACATTCCTTATCACTACAATCTATATCCATTCAAGAATAATATATTAGGATCCAGGATGTGAGTGGGAAAGTAATGACGAATGCAGCACTGAACGCTGATGGGTTAAGACTGATAATTCACTGAGAGATGAAGCACAGGTTGGATTTTCACCTCGGTCCAATAAACCAAACCCTGCAGTCTGTTTGGAGGTCATGTGACCAGGAAAGAAGGTGGGAGAGGATTGAAGGAGGAGAGGAGTAAGCTCAGGTGAGACCACCTCCACTACTCAAGTCTCACATTTACTATTCAGGTAACACCCTGTGCCTTTGCAGAGGCACAGCCAACAGCCAAGCAGGCAGATCTGTTTCATCTTAACTGTTCTTACTCTGGATGTTGGGATGCGTTTCACTATTCAACCAGCATCCCTGTAGGATTAAACCTGGACTGCAGTTTAAATTGGACCATTAAAAGCTTGGACATGTTCGGCCCGGGGCAACTGGTCTCGACTCTCCTTCCTGCAGTTTTCCATTCACCTGCAACTCACTTTTTCCCTGCGTTCCCAGCTAGACTGGGATCTCAGCCTCAAATTCTAATCCCGGGGCCTTTTATCAGCTATGAATCGTTGAGGAGTTATCTGCAGCCGGAGCCATGCAAGCAGGCTTTGCTGCTGGCCACACAGGGGGTTGGGATGGGGCCACTCACAGACGGCATAGGTGAGTTCACAGCAACCAGCATCACCGTTTGCATGTATTGTGATTATTTAGGAGGATTTCTAAAAGTGTTTTCTCCCAGAATCATGACATTTTTAGTAGACTGAGAGAAACAGAAACAACTAAAAGTTGCAGATGCCAATTTACCTTGAAATGTATTGGACGTTCTCTTGATGAATCTGCATTCAGACACTTTTTAAATTGAATCATGTTGATTTGAAGGCTCACATTTGTGCTGCGTCCTGTTTTCAGGGAATTTTCTTACAGCACTAGCTTAGTGAACACAGATTATTTTCTACTTGGCCTGATAGTATTATTTTTATTATTAGGAGGGGCAGCTAAATGTAGCTGTTAACGTTTAACAATTTAGAGAAATGTCAGACTCATTGACTAACTGACATTTCACAAATGTGATGTGCACTGATTTTGGAAATAAGACTTATTATTTCTCCAATTATCTCAACAATTGTGTCATTTAATTTTGGATTACGGTGGAAAAGTAAATTACAATGTCATCAAAATACAATAAATCGGAATTGCAATACAAATGAATGAGGCACCCAGGTATCGTGATATAGTTGAATCGTGGCAAAAGCATGTATTCCTGTGATAAAGGATTAAAGCAGCCAAACTGGCAAAGCGATGCCACAGTCTCTACAAGACAGACAGTGAGCACCATCTGACTGCAGTGTAAATGTTTACAAAAGATTGGTTAACAGCTCGTAACTAACAATCAATTATCAAGCAGTGTTAAAGTGGGCCTAATGACTGCAGCGCTAATTACCCAATCTAGAGCCATTAGTTCCTTGTCACCCGTTGGCGATTATGTAATTGGTGCCTGTGCTGTACTTTCCAGATGAACAGAGGCCAGTGAAGCAACGTCGCGCACGCGCCAACTACAGCAGCTGGCAGCTGGAGGAGCTGGAGAAGGCCTTCGAGACCACACACTACCCCGACATCTTCATGAGGGAAGCCCTGGCCCTCAGACTGGACCTCATCGAGGCCAGAGTACAGGTAACCTCGTTTAGTTCGTTTGTTTATTCAAACATGGTAAAGTATACATATAGGCAGCAAAATAACAAAAACAATAACAGCAAAATGTCTTTAAATGAACAAAATAATAACCACTCAATATTCAAATACTCACATTTTCTTTCTTTCTTTAAAAAAAATCATATTAAAATCCATCAGTTTGTTCATCTTTTATCTAACATATTGTTGTTAAAGATCTGTTTCATGTTCTGCATTTCATTTATTCTGTTGTTCCATAGATTAACAATTTTTTTGTGATAAAATTACTGTTTTTCTTTACTGTTGTTCTTAAAATGATATTCCAATTAACTGGCTTTATACACACTTGCATGCTTTAATTGTTCAAATTAACCTCTGTAGACATGCAGACTTGTTTGCAGGACCATCGGTACTTGACCTGATCAAACATATTTAAACAAACAGAGCTATTTTTTCAATTAGCTCTATTCAAGAGTTAAGAATTTTCAACAGTATTACTAATATCACAGTGAATTCTTGGAAAATGCATTACATTTTGACAAAATGTATGTGATATATCTTGAAAACAACATAATTAATTGCTATTTGACAACTAAATCATTCTCTCACTATAAGAATCAGGGTCAAAGTGACTTGAAAATTACATTAAAAACTGAAACTGTTATGAAGCTTTAATGGTTGAGTAGTTTTAGTTTAGTTTTATTGATATGGACAAAATAAAAGTAGCAAAATAAAATATACAGGCAGCAAAATAACAAAGAAATAATATTTAAAGCTTCTATAGAGAAATGACAAACTAATAACAATTTATTGTTTGAAAGGGTTTAGGATGAGGTGGAGGCATTTTTCTTGTGTAGTGGACATGGTAAAGGTATTGTGAAGGTACAGTTTTAACTAAAATACAGTCTTTTATGTACATTTTTATACCTTATTGATATGATGTTATTGGTTTCCAGGTTTGGTTTCAGAACCGTCGTGCTAAAATGCGGCGTCAGCTGAAACTCCAGAGCCAGCTTGTCACAGGGCCGTATAGGAAAAAAGACAATGACGAAACATCGGAGAGTGCGAGCTTGAAGCAACAGTCAGAAGGTTACGACAGGCATCACTCTGAAAGACGGCAGGAAGGAGAGAACTTTCCATGGACAAAGGCTGCAAGCGTCGCGCAGAGCGTACGTAAGCGGCCCGTGACCCAGAGGTCAGGGAAGTGGGAGAGGCCGGAGGGGTCGAGCTCAGAGGAGCTCCGCTCCTGCAGCATCGCCAAGCTGAGGGCCAAAGCTAGAGAACATGAGGCCGAGATCCACAGCACTGTAAACATGTCAGGGACTGACACACAGTCACAAACACAGGAAACTGATGCCGCGCACAGTGATTGATTCTTTTCCTTCTTCCTGTTTGTACAGATAGTCATAACAAAAGAAAAAACAGAGAACACTATATAGTATCAGTATGCCGGAACATCCTTTCTTCTATGTAGCTAAAATTAATCAAATATATTATATTTACATCTTTTTTTTTTTTTTTTTTTTTTTTAGATCACTAAGAAGTTCTCATTGTGTTTATGTTTTATAAATTGGCCTTAATGGTGCGTTCCAGCTCTTGGGTATTTTTATTTAAACAGAACTTTTAAAGTTCTTGTTATGTTTTGGTGGTGTAGTCTATCACAGTTTATTTTGATAAAATCTACTCAAACTGAAAAATGTTTGTGACATTAATTAGTTAACATTTGCTGTATTTACATGTTTCTGTGCTTTGTTTGTTTTTGTCCAAGCAGAATTACACCATGTCTGTTGTTAAGGTTTGATCCAAGAAAAAAAAATCACTTAAATTGCAAAACAGATCACTTTAAAAGTGTTTTTTTTTTTTCTCTTAGTTCAATTTTGTTAGACAGAGATTTTTTGTGAGCTTGTCAAAGAGTAATGCAAAGAATTGTGGTCAAAAAAAAAAAAAAAACATTTACAGACATATCTATAAAAGATAAATTTGGTGCCAATCCAGATAATAATCCACATTTTGGTGTTGCTGGAAGAACACTGGCACTTTGAATGTAATTTTTTATGATGATCATGATGATAATCATGATAGTCATGATAATACAGTATGAGAAAACATGTTTTTTTCCATACTGTATTCTGGGACTTAAACTGGACACAGAGTCAAATGATATAATTTCAGTCTTGCAGCAGAAATGGGATACAGTCGAGTAATCTCTAAATGATTTCACTAATGACGGGCTTAATTCTGACCTCTCGGGTTACCTTCCACAGACAGGCAGGATGTCTGCATGCAGCCACACGTCCTCACATAGGAAACAATGGGAATCAGGAACAGTGAATCAGCAGTGAAAAGTTCGTCTACAACTGACAAAAGACTTCATGCACTGACATTTAGGTTTTGAGCGATTTTCACACAGCTTCTACAAAGAAAAGGCAAAATGCAGATATTATAATGAAATACTTGTGACAGCAGTGGTGCGTCAACAGGCAATGGTTAATAAATACGACTTAAAGTACACAGATACACACTAAATTCAAGCTGTGCAACCTATAGTCAGTGTCAGTGTTTCAGTGTTATGTTACTAAGATTCAAAAGAAAACACAACCGTGAGTTTTAAAGAGTTTTTAAATCCTACATACATAACAGGAGGCCACAGGGTTTTATATAATAAACTACTGTTTTATTTTATCATGCATTTGATTTGCTGAGTGTGCAAGTGTAAATCATATGATGTGCTGGCTGAATTCCAGTTCAACTTTTTATTGTGATCACTGGCTCTGAGTGACGTAACTGTCTTCAAGTAATACAGAGTTACACTGCCCCCTTCTGGCCGTCATCACGTCCCCAGACAGCAGAGACACTGCAGACTAGTGTTGTGACTGTACAGACATTTTTAAACTATAATTTCACACACATTTCTCTTTAAAGATCTAGTGTATAAATTCTTTTTTTTTTTTCATTTTTCATTTGGCTTAAATTGAAAATAAAATAATTGCACATTTTTAGAAGTGTACAATAACCTGACTGTATGAATAGCTGTTTTACATCACCCCAGAATGAGCATTTTATATTTATATCAAAAGCCCACAATGGAAAAACTAGACGTCTCTTCAGTTTTGAAGCGAACTGAAGGCTACATAGTTTCTCCAACACACTTGGAAGGGAAAGGATAATCGGCTGCAACATGCAACTTCCCAAATAAACGTTGCAAACGTTTTACAAACTGTACTTTAGAATACTTAAAAAGCTTGGTTTATTTGTGGATACATTCTAAGGCCTTTTGCTGGGACAGTTGATAAACTACTCATGTCCACAGTATGTGTAATTTTTTCTAAGGAACGAGGTCAGTGCGGGTCGCTTACATTTCAAAGACTTAACTTCAACTCTGGCCTCACACTCATGTCAGAGGTTTCACAGTCACTGACAAGGTCAGTGGGTCAAACTGAAGCTATACGTTTCAAGAGAAGTGCATTTGAGTTCTTGTTTCTTCATGACCAGTTAAGTGAATGAAAGTTGCCAAATCATGTCTCATTTTTCTCCCCAGGACACTATAATGTTGGCTAATGAGGTCAGGAATCCTCATATGACAATAGCCGGCCTCAGTTAGTCCTCAATTAGGCCCCACATGAAGACAATGACTGAGGTTTAAGAAAAAGACATGTCATATATTCTGTTATAGGTTCTCAACACGCTGGCTTAAATCTGACATTTAATTACCTCACACGTCCAACACCAATTATACTATTATTGTAAATGTCCTTATGAGTCCCAACAAAGTGAGAACAGACCATTTGAATGTTGCATCCTTAACAGTGGCTCATTAGTAAAACAGTATTTAATACTACAGATTAAATGATTAATTAAATAACCTGAAGCGGTGCTTCTGAGAATTTTTGTACCAAGTATAGAAAATATTGAGCTTTCAACACCATTATTATCAACAACGTTAAAATACAGTGGTGTAAATAGGCCGAGCAAAGTCAGCTATGGACTTTTCACAGGAGGCACCAGTGTGTGCAGAGCCAACTTTGATGTAGCTTGAATAAGAAACACAAGGGAACACCTGTCAGTGTCCATGCAAACGCACCAAACACACAGTGGTTTTTAAATCTCAGTGAGGACACATCATAGACATAGTGCATTCCCTATCCCCTTACCCTAACATTAACCATCACAATTAAGTCCCTAACTGTAATCCAAAAACCAGGTCTTAACCCTGAAAAGCCCTTTAAAGTTGTGTACCCCAATCCAATCCAGTTTTATTTGTAAAGCAATTTAAAACAATCAGAGGACCAAAGTGCTGTACAGAACTAATAATAATAATAATAATAATGATGATAATGATAATAATAGATAAAATATCCCCACAAGGGGGAAATGTCCTCACAAAGATATAAATACAAGCACACACACAGCAAAATACAGTAGAAACAGACGCACATTAGTACTACAGTAATAATTTTGCCAACCCTTTAATGTATTTTTCAGATGAGGATTAACAGTCGGATTAACATAGTTATTTTTTTTTTATCCTGCACAATCTCATTTTTCAAGATTTGTTCCATTTAAGTGACAAGTAGAATGTAAACAATATTTAGAAAGAAAGAAAGAAAGAAAGAAAGAAAGAAATGGACAACGCTCTTGAATGACGGATCATCAGTCGGTGTCAGTTAACGTAATGAGAAACGTCCTGTAGACAGACAGACAGACAGACAGACACACAGACAGACAGACAGACAGACAGACAGACAGGCTGCACTCACTCACTGTGTCCAAGAATAAGAGGGAGACTGGAGGAAACAGGACGCAGCTGCTGCACAGCACAGACAAACCCCAGCAAAGTCTGTCTTCCCTCCGGCTCCTCCTCGCTGGAAACCTTTGCTTTTCCTCGTGCGAACTGAGTGCGCGTCCACTCCAGCGGAGTGGGAGTGGGAGTGGGAGCATGGCTGCCATCAAGGCTTTGGAGCAGTGGTGTAAAATGCAGTGTGACGGATACCGAGATGTGGCCATCACCAACATGACCACTTCATTCAGGAGCGGACTGGCTTTCTGTGCACTTATCCACAAACACAGACCGGATTTAATGTAAGTGTTCAAACTTGTGAGCCATTACTCTCTATGGTATATTGATTTATGCACAGTAGTTTAGTTTGTATCTGCTTTTTTGTCGCCTTGTTTCTATGAAAACCATCATCATTATGTATGTGGATGATGACGCCTGTAACTTGTAACAAGTTATTCATCTCTCAGTCTCTTGATCCCAATTTAGGCTTTGTCCATCAGCATGTTTGGTTTGGGTCTCTGTATTTATTGTGTTCCTGTTTACCCAGAGACTATGACTCACTCAGAAAGGAGGATGTGTTCGAGAACAACAGACTGGTAAGTTGCTGAACCTTTTGATGCTTTGACTTCACACACTCCTGATGCACACAGTGGCCACTTTATTAGGTACACAGATAAAGTGTCAGGAGTAACACTTGTGTTCTGCAGATGTAGCCCATGTGCTTCCATGTTCAGATAGGTTTTATTCATTCTTTGGTTCAGTTACTGTTGCCTTTATTTTATCTTGAAACACTGTAGCTGTTTTCTTCTCCCAGAGAACTGCTGCACACTGAATAGTTTCTCTTTTTTTTTAGATCATCCTCTCAAAACCCTTGAGATGATTTCATGTGAAAATCTCAGTAGATGACTGGTTTCTGAAATGCCATGCCATGTTTTTAAATCACCTCTGCATTCTAATGCTGTGTTTAACTTTCGCAGTTCCTCCTGATCATGTCAATATGCCTAAATGCATGGTGTTTTAACCCTGCGATTGGCTGATTGGATATTTACATTAACAAGCAGTTGTTCTTAATTTTACTTTACATATGTTGCAGATCAATTTGTCTGAATTGAATGAAAGTGATCCCCTCAAACTTCAAATTCCTGAATCTCTGCTCTCCCTCTGGGCAACTTGACCTATCTTATTTGTTAATACTGACATGACCTACAAGTGGCACAGTGGGGACCATTCTATTATTAAGTCTTCCTTAACTTTGCAAGCTTCCTGTGAGGGTCACAGGCCTCACAGGGAGCCACAGTGCTGCATGCTCTCTGCACGACTTCCCTGTTGTCTTGGATGAACCTGGCACTGTTGGCAACAGTACCTGAGCTCAGAGGGACAGGCTCTTTACGCAGGTTATTCATTTTGAATGAGTCTTGCTTGTTCCTGCCACTTGATCCACATGATGACTGTTCACTGAAGGATGTTGTTGTCATATACGTCTCAAAGTTGATGCGAGGAGAACTTTAAACCAGATTTGTGCTGTGAGAATAGTGTTTTTGATCAGGTTCAAGTCCTGATCAGCTTCTGAAGATGCTCCCTGCGCTGCAACATGAGAGTAATGACTATGCACCCGTCTATATTTCATGAATAGTGTCGTGTTACTTACAGGTGGTTACCTCAGGGCTTGTTCAAGAGACAACAGATCTTTGTGTCCCTGTAGAGGTTCCAGGTTATGTATTATTGTTTGGTCAGAGTTGGTATGGATTTGAGAACTTTTCCTCAGAGGCTGCTTCAGAGGACGCGGGCAACACCATCATAACCAAACAAAAAATATCTTGTTTCTTAATTTTCTTGGCCTCTGGCATAATTTGTGCTTTATTTCTTTCTGCTTTAACATTAACGTGTGGCAAAATGTATCATGAATAGCGCCCTGTACTATGTTATGTTCTTACATCCTAACATGTTTACGGATGAATGCATGTTTGCTGTGCTCGTCAGAGCTCGTCTGAGGTCTGAGAACGTCAAGAGTGAGGCCACCTTCTTATCTCATCACTGCAGAAGCAGCTGTACACAACTGTGTCCAGCCACACACAACCATGTTAATATATTTAGCTGAGCGACTGTGTTTTTGTAGACAGGAGCATTGAATCATAGTGATAAACCCTATTTTTTGTAGACAATTACTCTCCTTATTCAAAGAAGAAAGACTATTCCTGACTGAAAGACTCTTTGTTCCTTTTCTCATCAATATTTGCAAAACAAAAACCCCAGTTCGAACAACTATAATAATATGTAGCCTGGTCTTGTTACTGATTACTGTTACTGAAACTAAATCCTAGCCCAAGGTTCAATCTTCGTACTCATCTGCTTCTGTTCCTCCATCAACAAGGTTCTTTTTCTCTTGCAAAGTTGAGCTGAATTTTTTTGGCTGCTACATCAGCTGCCATTCCCAGAGATACCAGGAAAATGCTATGTTTTTCGCACAGTGGGTGACACAGTTTCTTTGTGCCACAAAAATGGAATCATCATTGTCCCACAGAAACCGCACCCAGGTGGCGGACAATAAGATGGTGAAAGCATAGAACAAATATAGAAGCCAATTCCAGTGCGGACAGTGTTGTTTTCTGTTGTCATTTCACTGCGCAGCTGGACTGAACATCATAATGACAAGTTTAAATCAAAGAATTGGCTATTTTGGTTTTAAATATAGTAAAATAGGTCAAATTTAGTTTGCACACTTTGAACACTCCCCACATTCTTTACTTTTTTTCTTATTTTTAAGTCCATTGTGTTAAAATTAGTGACATCTAATGGCGAAAGTGCTGATTGCAACCAAAGGACAACTCACCTCTTCATTTCCCAAGTGCATGAGGGAACCTTGCATACCAGAAAGGATGCATTGTTCCTAATTTGTATTGCAAAGTTGTAATTCAAAATGTGAAATTTGACATTTTGGGCCACTTTAAAAGATTATGGCCTTCTTAAAGCAAAGACGTTGCCTCAAGACCAAATAAAAGCTTATTCCAAGGTTTTAATTTTAAAAAGATTATGCGCTTATAAAAACACAGCGTATATATTATGAGCGTATATTCATGTTCTGCCACTAAACCCTCCTAAATGTTACACACTGGACCTCTAACATCTGCAGATATAGTGTTCAGTGAGGCTTTGCTTTAACATGCCCAGTCTGATCTTAAACAAAGCATTGATATCCTGCTCCCTCTATTCCCATTCTTTGTATCCCTGCCAGCTCAAAGGAAGTTTTCTATTCATTGTACAGCCATTTTCAGCCCTCTCTGTGTGGACCAGGCCACAGAATACTCCGTTTAAAATAGACTGTCTGACATTTTTACACATGCCATAATGGTAGAAGTCTTTGTGCCCATGTTTTTATGTGGTTTAAAAAAAAACTTTGCCCCATTGTGCACTACCATTAAATCTGCTGTTGGCAGAAGTTAATAACTGCTGTTTAAAACTTTGTTTATTTTTTCTTCTCAAGGCTTTTCGGGTCGCAGAGGAGAAGTTGGGGATCCCAGCTTTGTTGGATGCCGAAGACATGGTGGCTTTGAGGATCCCAGACCGACTCAGCATTCTCACTTATGTGTCCCAGTACTACAACTACTTTAACGGACGACCTCCAAGTGAGAGCGTACACATGCACATACTGTTTGTTTGTAGCTGTAGAAACTGTGGAGCAATTGTACGTCATCCTGCTAAGAATTTCCCCTAACTGAGACGAGCGTTTGTCTGTCTGCCTCATTCTTATATCATATTTAGCTGGAATCTTCCTGTAGATTGACTGCTGAACTGCTTACATTTAAGTTCAAGGTTGCTTTGACATCACAAAACACATTTTCAGCCTCTTGAATGTGATACGTCTCGAGCAGCTTGAGGGAATTCGCTACAAAATATGCCCTTGGACACAAAAGCAATCTGATCACGACATATCATCGTTATTATTCACACATTTTTACCTCTTGACATCTTGAACTTCTTCTGATTCTGATAAGATTTTGGTGATGATACTGATATCACAAAACAGGTTTATGACCTCCAAAAAATGTCTAATTGGATGAAAAGATGAATTGTCCATGTTTAAAACCAAAACTTCCTGCTGAGGTGTACAGGTCGTTTTCTCTTCTCTTCACTGTCATGTCTTGACACCAATGGTGTCTTTTTCTTTGCTCAGTGGGAGGTGTGAAAAGACCAGCAGAGGGCTCCAAAGAGGAGCCATCAGAGAAGAAAAATCTACCAGTGGCTGCCAAACAGTTTGCACCGAAAACCACCAGTGACAAATGTGTACCATCCACTCTCACAGCTCCAGCCTCACCCAAAGTGACCAGAGCTGCAGCGCAGGTTAGTACCAATGACGTTTTCATCATTACTGCTCTGGTTCTAATGCATCTCTGTTGTCTTATACTTTTTAGAGGTCTCTCAGTTCTAGTTTTCTTTCTCAGAAGGCAGTTTTGGCAGAAAATACAAACAAAAGTGGAACTCTGAATAGCAAATGTGTTGCATGCAAGAGCCACGTTCACCTGGTTCAGAGGCATTTTGTGGAAGGCAAGCTCTATCACAGAAGCTGTTTCAAGTAAGAACTGGATATATATTCATCAAAACTTTCCTTTTTCAAGTGCTGTTTTTAATCACGCTTATAGTTTAATGTTGATAAACACCCACCAGATGCAGTGAATGCTCCAGTGTGCTTCATGCAGGAGGCTACAAACCGGGCAAAAATCCAGACACTTACATCTGTAACACCCACTACAACAGTTGCAAACCCCTTTCCTCTGAGACTGGGAACAGAAACACCCCCACCGGTTCAGCGGTGCGATCACACAGTGCCAGTCACGGCCAGCCTGCACCACGCCCCTCGTCCGTGCTGTCGGCACCACTGAATTTTGCCCAGAAGCCAGTTAGTCCGACTCCATCTTCTCAGTCCTGGACCGCCTCAGCCCAGAAGACGCAGGTGGCCCGGCAGAGGTTTTTCCAGGCTGCACCTTCAGTCACAGAGTCCTCAGTGGACAACAGGAAGCCTGCAGAGCTCACTGATATGTGGGCAAGGCCAAAGGTCCAACTGAGTTCTGATGAGGAGAAGAGCAGATCCAGGAGTGGAGTTGGAAAGACACTAGCAGAAGAAAACTGCAACAATAACAACAAACGCCCATTCACTGTTCGTTCAGCAGAGAGACGGTGAGCTCTCTACTCTGTTTACTTTCCGTGGCCTTGAATTGATTTTTACTTCCCTCCTTCTTGGATATTTTTAGTGTTTTCCCATTGTATGTTTGTTGTTTGTAATGATTTTTCTTATTGGAGCTGATGGTGAGGCTTTTCTCTCACTGCAGGTTTGGTGATGAGCCAAGTTCAGGCGACTGGTTGATGAAGGGTAAATGCAGCAAAGGCCCAACAGGAAACTGGACGGGAAAGCCCACAGCCCGCCAGACAAACAATAAGGAATCGCCAGGTCTTAAGGTCATGAGCAGAGACGACACAAGGCCAACGACTGTACACACAAATGCTCCAGGCAAGCACTACTGAATTCATTTCAGTTATTCCTGATCCATTATTTGACATGGAGCCAACATACTCCCCACCACCACCACACCCACCCATTCTCTCTGTCATTCTCACTGAATGTATTCAGGGAAAACAAAGCCCTCCTTGTCCTTTTGTTTGCCATATTTATACAGACAGTTCATCTATCTGGCACATTGTCACTGTAGTTGACATTTTAATTTCTGTCTCTCAGACAGAAATACAATTACTGTTGGTTTTCATTATATATGGTCCCCATATTATTGGCACTGAAAGACGTCTTTCCATCACAGAGACTAATTATTCTTCATGCTAAAATGGAGTTTGTGCATTGTTCCATTTGTTTCACATACTGTACATGTGCAGGTTTGGATCAATAACAAGCCCTGATTTAAGAGAATTAGCTGTATTCCTCATCATCTGTTGTGATGCCGCTGTAAAGAAAACTTTGTTAAAGCACCAAAGTCAATGTTTAAATTTCTCCCTGGATTTGAAATTCATAGAAAGATTAAAAATTGTGTGTGACAATATAATGTAATGATATGCCTAATAATATTGTTTTAGAGCAAAATTAATTGATCAACAGAACAGTTAATCACACATCCTCCAGTCTTATACTGTATGTAGTTATTCTGGTGTGTTACTGAATTTAATTTATTTATTATATGTTGTTTTTTTTGTAGATTTTTCCTCATTGTTCCTCTGATTTTACTTAGTTTTTGCTTTGTTTGTATGGTTGCTATTTTGAATTTTCTGCTTATGTTTTCTGTTTTTGTTGCTGCTTTATTTATTAGGTACGTGCACAGCAATTTATTCCTTTAAGCTCATGTTTTTTACGAAGATGCATAGGTCACTAACGTGACAATTATATCACTGATATACGTTCACTGAAGGAAAAGCAAAACTTGTTTTAAATAAAAACTGAATTAGAATCACTAAATCAATCAATAACAACAACAATAATAAAAATCATAATATAGTACATAGTGGCATCATTAATTTTGTTTTTATTACATTTTTTCCAATTGCGTTTCTGCAGATCCAGTCTGCCAAGAGGGGCAATCAAAGTTCAAACCTGTGAGAACTGAGCTCTGTCTAAAGTAAGTATTCTCAGTAATCTAAAAATCAATATAACTTCATATATTACTCACTCAGCTGGGAATAGGACGATCACACAGGTGAAAATGAAACATCTTGAAAGATTTTTTCCCCCCCTCAAACATCTCTGACCATTCAGCATCTTCATTCACTCTCTTAGAATGCAGAAACCTCAAGCTTCAGGCATCTCTGTTCTTGCTGACTGGCTCAGGCTGCAGCCACTAGCTCTGTCTCCCATCCTAAGCAGCTCTGAAGAATGCTGGGCCTGAACTTTTCCACTCCTAACCCTAGACTTCTCTCATTTCTAATCTCTGATGATGATTCCTCCATTGTTCACCCCACCTTTTTATCAGTCCATAAGGTGAGGTCCTTTTTTCTTATACTTTCATCCTTTATGATCAGCCCTATGCGTCACATGAAAGCTGTACTTTTCTGAGTGGTTGTGATTCATTTCAATTCATTGTGATTTTCTTACAGAGATGCTGAAGCCGAAGCCTCCACTGACCAACATGAAGCCGGAATCAAGTTCTCCAGCATAACAACAAGGTCTCCCTCATCTCCAGCACCTTCGCAGCCTCCAGTTAGCGTTGCCATGTTTGATCCTACACACTTCAGGGAAGTCTCTATGCAAAAACCTCAGCCGACCTCTGGAAACCCGGGTATGTCACTTATAATAAAGGTCTCTCCTCGCCTTTTGGTCACATCTATTGACAGTTGACATTAAGAGACATTTCTCTACCAGAAAAGTCCATCGACACCCTTATAGGTTCTCAAACTGTGGTACATGTACCAGCAGTGGTACAGGAGCTTCCTCTGGTGGTACGTGGAGGAAAATCATAAATACTGTTCTACTGTATAAACCAGGGTATGTGATTAGAGTGGAGCTGAGGAATTTTGAAAGAAATAATGAAATATATATATATATATTAACTAACAATAATTAGAGTCACCTTATCTTTCTCGCCATCTTAATCTAATTTCATTATAGCAGTGCATGAAGTACATGTGAGGAAGAGGAGGATGATGAGTCTGTAGCTGACTTTGCACCACTGTATTTTAACGTTAGTGATAATGGTGTGTTACTTCAAGAGCTCAGTATTTTCTCAGCTGATACTTGGTATAAAACTTTTGAGAACCACTGCTCTAGGGATTGTACATGTATGTACAAAATTTGCCAATCTGAAGGTGCTGACTTTTCAGTCTGGACCAAAGTAGCTTGACATTCTGTTTTTTGTTTTGTGACTTTTTCCCCCTCAGTCAACTTTTTAAAGGAACAGGACAAATGGCATAAACAGAGTAAACCTGCTGCAGCTCCACATCATTATAAACCCTCCTGTCCTTATTTCAGATTTTAAACACATGAATCAACCACCTGTAAAGTCCCCGTCCAGACGTCCAGCTGTGGAACCTGTCAGCTTTTCATCATCACCTTCAGCCGATCATGGACGTGTGTCAGGTGCGTTCTCGGTTATTCTCTAAAATACCATCGTCATAGCTTCACATACAGTATATGGTTTCATCCTCACTTAAAATAAAGCAGGTGAATTTGCTTTGTGACAATGCTTTTTCTGAATTGCTGCCATGAAAAGAATATCCAATCCTATTTTATCTACCTCCTAGGTGCTAAAAAGGGAAAGTATTTGTCACCCACCAACGCCTCCAGGAGTGAAACCAGGTCACCCTCTGTAAGTTCCTTCCATTAAGTCTCTTAAGAGATTAATTTGCAGCTTTACATAGATGCTTTTATTACATTCCCAGGGGAAAAAAATGACAACTTCTTTACATTTGAGTAGCCTAAGCCAGACTTTTTGAAAGTAAATTGAACTTTATGTGATTGTAACTCTTCAGTCCTTTTTGTTTTATATCAGGTGAAGACTTATCATGTCCCAGTGGAGCAGATTGAGAGGGAGTTAAATGATATCGAGACAAACTTGGCTCAGTTGGAGAAGGAGGGTGTGGAGCTGGAGAAGAAGCTTCGCACCTGTGAGGAAGGTACTTTATTTTCCTCTCCCACAAGTCCCCGTTCTCTCCCACTTCCTCCCATTTTCACAAATAAAACTGAATGTGGACAAATTTAGAAACGCACTTTTTCAATTTGGAAAGTAAACAGTCCTTCAAACCACCCACTTATTCTGAGGCAGAAGGTGATGTCAGTGGAATCCTCTTCTCTGTCTTGTAGAGGATAACCTCACTACAAACTTTGATATTTTATTGAATTTGTTCAAACTGCTGAATCCCACTGCTGCAGAGTTGTGTCCTGGTTGCTTTACACACATTCGCCAGCCATCAGTGTATGAAGGGGCTTTACCTGCCATTTCTATTACTGTTTCTGCAGCCAAATGACATGAGAGGCAAAGACAGTCCACTGGGACAGTGCTTCTTTTAAGGTAGCAGGAGTGATGGGGGGGCTGATTGCTTTCCTCAAGGTCAACATGACTTGGTTATAGTGTAGTAATATATATATATATATTGCCTTTTTGTTTGCTCTGTTTGCATGCTAAGGAAACCTTAGCATGCAATCCCTTGGCTAAAAATTGACATCAGTTGCACACCATCTTGGAGATCATCTACTCCTCAAATGGAATTTTTCAGTGTAAAAATGAAACGCCGGCACTTGAGTTGAGTTCACAATAAAATCATGTCTGTTTTCATTGTGGCAGTTTTTTGGACTGCTTGATTGATTGGTCACTAATTGGGAATGACTAAACAATCATTTTCAAAATCAATTCATCCACCTACACAGGTACTCCTGTCTGACACAGTGAAGCAGAGAATGCGAGCTGTTGATATTGATGTCCACTGTCACTAAAGTTGTAGGACAAATGAATCACTAAAACCACAAAATATGCAGTGCAAATGCATTTCAATAGTATTTAAAAAGTTGGATTTAAACAACCAATTGAACATCAGCTGCTCCCAAATGTTTGAGCACATTTTAGGAGAAGAAAAGCTACAAAAAAATTTAAAAAAAACTAAATAAGCAAATCCCTACTATAATAGGTGAAAGGATCTAGACACTTGACTGTGCATCCCCTCTGTGTTGGTCCATACTCACTGCATGATAGAAGTTTTATTTCATTTCATTTGAAATACGCATTGTTGGCATTTCTGTAGGGATATTAAACAGTAATAACAATGGGCATCATTAACTATGTCAATGCATTAAGTCAGAAAATATGGAGTAACTTTATTTAAAGTTTGTGAAAACAAAATTTGACATTTAAAAAAAAAAACAAAACACTTTTTATGAGATGACTCCATCTAAACCCTAGATTACCTTCATATACGGTGCTGACATGGTTCCAGGAGAAGAGTCACCCTCCATCTCACCTCAGCCAACAGCCAAATTACTCAAAAATCCAATTAGTAATTGCAGTTAATTTTATTATTGTGTAATGAATACAATCTAATGAAATCAAAGGTGGTGAGCTGGTCTGGTGAACAGAAAATGGCTCTGAGTGAGAGGAGGTTTCCTAATTATTATCTTGTATAATTCAACAGAATATTATTGCAAACTTGCCCTTTAACCTCAGTTGCTAAATTATTTGATGTGAGAATGAGGCCACAATGGTTATTCAATTATTTGTCACCAACTATTTTGTTCAGTAATTAAAAAAAGCTCTCACATTTTCATAAATGTGAATATTTTCTGGTTTCTTTGCCCCACATAACAAAGAAATCAGTGAAACTGAAAGCATGTGCTTCGTGAACAAAATAAGACATTTTGAGAACATCATTATTTTAAGGGTTTTGGGAAACAAGACATTTTCTGACATTTTATGGACCAAACATATTGTTTAATCAAGAAAACAATCAACTAATTACTTGATTATAAAAATAACGGTCATTTGCTGCACATATGTTGCTGCCTGGATCCTTATTTTCCTGCATAAATGTATTCATCTCGAAGTCAGAGGAATATACTGCAGTTGACTTAACATTAAACTATTATTTTTATGTGTTTCGAGAGATTATCCAAGGTCACAATTTGCCATGTTAATGTGGGTTTACTATTTAAATCAGTTACGTGTATGTTTTCTTTCTTTCAGGGGGAGAGGGAGACATATTGATGGACCCACTGATGGTTGACTGGTTCAACCTGATTCGAAAGAAGCAGATGTTCATTAGAAAAGAATCAGAACTTGTGTACATGTGAGTGAGCAACTGTGTGTTTCTTCTTGCAATATTTTCAGTTTGCCTTCATCTATATCATGTGAATGAAAGACTGCCTCCCATTCACTTACATAACTCTAGGAAAAATGATTACTTATTAACTGTCAAAGAAAATTCACTGGTTTGAGATTGTTACCATTTTTGGGTAGATTTAATTTGCATAATACATTAGATTTGCCTCTTTTGTGCCTGTAATTAATGATGCACACATCAGAGCCAGGACTCAGGAGCTGGAGCAGCAGCAGCCAGGTGTGGAGGGCGAACTTCGCAGGCTGCTGGAGAAGCCAGGTGAGACATCGCAGGTTCAACTTCACTGATCAGTGGAAGAGGTTGACGTTCAAGTCGAGTGTCATCTTGACTTTACAGATCATTTAAAGTCCAGAGAGGAGCAACAGCAGGAGACAGTGCTGATGCAGAGACTGATGGAGATTGTGAACGGCAGAAATGCCATTGTCCAGGGTCTGGATGAGGACAGGCTCAGGTAACAACATGAATCTTTTAATTAAATGTTCCACGACTAATCACTAATAATGTGCAAAACTGTTTCCATAACAGCGTGAATCGATGATGCACTGAATGCCAAATGATTAAATGATTTGTCATTTTCAGGGAGGTGGAGGAGGATCAGCAGTTGAACGAAATGATGAAAAATCTTGGTAAGTGTAGTTCATTTTACATGTTTTTCATTTAAATACGGTCTGACTAAATTATTCTAAAATAAATATGTATCTGTGTTGATGAATAGGAGTAAAGAAAAGTAAAAGTAAGAGGAAATCCTCCATCTCAAAACTCTTCAGACGAAGAAGTAAAAGACGAGTGGAATGATCCACGAGGCTTTTATATTTGTATTTTATTAAACTTGGTTTTTTATAGCTAAATTAATCTTTATATGCATTTTAAGGTTTTTATTTACAGTGCTGCATTACTTGCATGTGTGCAAATTGGAAGTGAAGGGAAATATGTCGTTAATTATGATTATTATCATGTGGGTGTTTTTTTTTTGTTTTGGTGGTTTTTCATGTTTAGATCAAGTTATATTTGGTTTGAGATTTACCTTCAGTTTATGGTTTGGTTGTAATTAGCAAAATTCTATACATGTTATAGTTTTGCTTCATGTATCTCAAGTATCAAGAGTCAGTTTTTCACATTCATTTTTTACATTTAAAAAAACAACAACACATTAATTACACTGCAACTGCTGCCATTAATTTTTCACTTGTCTCACAGAAGTCACAAGAAATATCACTATTTACATATTATATATATGTTCTGTATTTATTCGGTTATTGGATTGAGGTATCTAATTTATGAGGTGAGCGAATTAAAATGCACTTGGTCAAAAAAAAAGAAGGATGTTGAGAGTCAAAATTAACTCTCACAAAGTGTAAATTACAAAGGGAGCACTGGCTGTTCCAAGTGCAAATAGGAAGGAGAAGAATAAAAGTGTAATCCTTCAACAGGCTTCAAAATGAAATTATTTCAGTATTTATTTAATAATGGATTTTAACAAATTTCCTGTAAAGGATATTAGCAGCAGGAAAGAGCCTTGACAATTAAGTTTGAATGACTGTGGAGTGTTAAAAAAAGAAAAAGAAAAGGGAGAAATGTGGAGCCACACATGTTGAGCT
The DNA here is from genome assembly GCA_016785285.1 of Brachirus orientalis. NCBI lineage: Eukaryota > Metazoa > Chordata > Actinopteri > Pleuronectiformes > Soleidae > Brachirus > Brachirus orientalis. The sequence goes on along the minus strand of JAFBJR010018220.1, from coordinate 3,965,200 downwards.
GCCTTGTTGCTGCTGCTCCTCCTCTCCCGCGCTGTACTGTAGGTGGCAGCCTGGGTATGTTCTATCACTGGGCCACAACTCGGAAATCCAATTTGCCACAGTGCAGACAGTTAATTTCTTTGCTAATTTTATAAATGCTGCAAAAGTGTTCAGCTGTGCTGATGCAATAATGTTGTGTGGAAGAGGATTAGGTAGAGCCAGTCGCTTATGGCCGAGGAAAGCTTATAAACTATAGGTTGTATTGAGTGCTTTATCTTCAAACCTGGTTTAATTAAACATTACTCTTTACTAATATCTGCATCAGAATTGCTCTGCACCTGAGCTATTACAGAGTTGAAAGGACGTGTGGTGCCGAGCTTTCACTGTGTGTTTTCTTTTTTTATGGAATGAAATGTAATGTTGCTTTCTGTAGAAGTGTTATTCAGTGGCATGTACTTGTACTCCATTTCTTTTTTTTTAAAAAAAAACTTGAAATCTGTTGTCCAATAAATCCTTTGAAGATTAGTGTATGTGTATGAGAGGTTGAATTATTTACTTAATAACACCTTCCTTTGCTGAACAGAACTTTTTTTTTTTTATCACTTCACTCAAGCTCCACTGTTGATTCAACGAATATGAGGCTGCTTTTGCTAAAAAAAACCAACAATGCTGCGAATCCTTTCCATTAAAGCGGCGTGCGGCGATCGCGGCGCCGCATCAGTGTTGTGCTTTTTAATGTGGCTCTTTAAAAGGCGGCATCGTGATAATTCACATGCCCGTCAATATAGTATTTCAGCTACTTATGAACTAGACGTCGCTCATTTTGAGATGCATGAAATTGTGATCATGAAGTTGGAACACAAATCTTTCTAGCTGAGCAGAGTCGGGGATGATATTGGTACAAAATGCCACGCGTGATGCGGGTGACAGTCGAGACTGAATGTGTGATATTAGAGTTAATTAAAGCTTTGCGCCCCATCTACTGCAAATGCTTGCACTTCTGCAATTAAGAATCAAAGGCGAGGGCTTAGTGTCAGGAGGGGGGTGTCTAATACATGGTTTTAACAGGAATGGGACCTGATTTGCCAAGCTCCTAGCGACAAGCATTAACAACAGCCTCAAATTAGAGGGGCATTAATATTCATAAGTAAAACAATTCATCCTGTGAATGTGTGATGAAATGGAATCCTCTGAGGTGAGCTCTTATGTCCAGGCTGCCATCATTCATTAAAATATGCCATTACCAATGAAGTGCTTAATCTTTATGAAAGGGAGGTAAAAATCTGTTTGAACTGCTCTGACAGAAAGGTGGAATTGGTAATATTGTTCAGCACCTTGCATTATGTTAATCCTGTGCATTTTATTTTCAAATGTGGTGATTTGAAAAAGCCTGTTTTTTTTTTTGTTTCTTTATGTCTCATTAGCTGGTGCAGTTATGGGCAGGCGAGGGAGGGAAAAAAAGGACACTTTCTGCTTTGGTTTTGCATGTTGACATCAGTGTTTTTCCATTAATGAGATGTGAGTGCTTTGTGATGTTTTAGGTTAGCTGTCGTGTGCTGCCACTTGCAATACAATCTGAATCCTGTGTGTGTGTGTGTGTGTGTGTGTGTGCCACTGTGTGTGTGTGTTGTGTTATTCCAGTCCCTGCCAGGCACTCTGCCACTAGCCTGTAATTATGATTCTCGAGGTAATTTTATCAGGCTCATTAGCTCTGATGAGTAAACGAGAAGCGTGCCTCTAATTTATTGGCCATCCAGGCAGGAGACTTAATTCTCATCAGAGAGATCATAATATTTGTATAGAGAGACAGATATACAGTACATATCCTCAGTTACAAGGCTCTTAGACCAACAGTGAGGCCGAGACATGTGCAACTTAAAACCAGTAATTATACTAGTCTGTTTGGATAAGTGGGCCTGTGCTAAAATTATTTCCATAGATGTCATGCTGTTGAGCAGAGAGCACCAAACATTTACTTATTTTTCATTGGATTCAGGCATGATTTCAAATGAAAGCTATTGTTTGTATTCTACCGAGTCTCGTGACTTTATCTTGCTGCACAAAATTAGATTCTCACACCTCTGCAAACCAAATTGCATTGTTTTGTTCCCCGTTCAATAGCGATGATCCGTTTACTTTGTCAGAGAATGTGTTAAGGGAGCGGGGTAAATATGCTCACAATTTTTCCAGTGTGTAGAAATTTGCATTGAGGGGAAATTATGCATGCCGGCTACTGGAAATGAAATGTATAAAGTGCATGACTGGTAGACTTGACAAGTGCTGCTTTCATCCAACTCAAATGAATAATTTTCACTTCCCTTAAACATCCTTAATCCAACCATGTTATCAGTGGGCATGCAGGATTCTGCCAGACTTTTCTTCCTTAACGGCACAGCAACTTTCGACTTTGCCTGAGAATCTGCACTGCATTTGACTCACCACATGGTCTTAGGGACTTGCTCTTATCCTTCCCTGCTGGTTTTGTGGATCAGTAAAATTCCTTCAAAACACAATATATACATAGCGTAAGTCTTAATAGATAGCAGAATGTCTCACTCTTCCCTCCTCTGTGCTGCCTCAGAGGTCGACTTACTGCACTGTATTTTACCTCTGATTCACATTGGCAGAGATTTCAGAGGATGGTGTCTCAAATAAAAAAAAAAACCTATTTGCTCGGTGGCCCTTTGTCCTCTATTTCAAATTTCAGTGACAGACCCTTCCATGTTAGTGAAATTCATATGGTTGTGAAAAGATAGAGAAGGATAAATTGCTCATTTACAGTCCAGCATTCAGCAGTCGGACTTATTTTTGAAACATTTACTTGTTTTTCTTTCTCAAACGCATATATGATGATGTTTTATTGTGGTGAACACTGTTGCCCAGGCAAACTGATGTTTTGGTTTTTTTTTTAAAAATGCTTCCCCCCACTTAAGTGTAAGATGTTGAATTTAATGTGGCCCTGATTTATAGTCCAGACTTGACTTGTTAGAAACATTTTACTTGTTTTCTTAAACACATACTGTATCTATGATATTTTATTAAGGCACACACACCCTGCCACATTCACTTTATTGGATGTAGGATATTTTCTATCTACCTCACCTCAATGTTTGTGTAACATGTGGATATTCAAATGGTCCTATAGGGACAGAGAAGGATAAATTGCTCATTTACAATCTGATATTTAGTCTGACTTATTTTTTAAACATTGACGCATTTGCCTTTCTCAAATTCATACCAGTGATGGTATTTTGTTGCGATACCCTCTGCTATTTCCCAATCCTCTTGGATCTAATCTATGGATGTAAAATGTTTTCTAAATACTGCACCTGTTAATGTAATATGGGGAAATTAATATAGATAGATAGATAGATAGATAGATATACTTTATTAATCCCAAAATGGGAAATTACAGTTTTTTACACATATGGTTTTGTAGGAATAGAGAATGATAAATTGGTCATTTCAAGTCCAGCATTCAGTAGTTTCACTCATTTTGGAAACATGTTCGCATTTGTTTATACTCGGCTACATGCATATGATGATAGTTAATCATGGCACACACCTCGTGCCATGTCCCTATCCTTTAAATTTATGGATCTAGCCTGTTTCTAAATACTGCACATCCATGGTAGTGTAACATATGGAAATTCATATGGCTGAAAAGGGATAGAGAAGCAAACATTGCTCATCTACAGTCCAGTATTGAGCAGTTTGACTAATTTTATACACATTTTTTTTTTCCCCTCATTTTCTCCACTCAAACGCATACCTATTTTTGTGGCATACACCCCCCTGTCACTTTTATGGATATAACATGTATTCCAAATACTGACAGTAAACAATTAAATGTGTAATTGGTGTTTATGCTGCTAATCCTCGTGATATATAGCCTCTAATATGAAGGGGTTACCTGGCTATTTTTCAATATCCACTTTCACAGGGGCCTCACTTTGTGATAAGAATATTAACCTCATCAGTTTCAGGTAACTTTCAACGCTTTAACATCTTGTCTTAAAGACCCTACGTGTTAGCTGGAGTCTCAGCCCTGGCATTTAGTGACATTTTAAGCCTTTTAACAGAATCCAGACAGGGATTTGCTGTTTCCACCAAAGGAAAATAATTTATATCCTCCTTTCTGAGAATTGTGGGTAGAGGGATTAAACACACCAAAGAGATTTATATGTGGTGCAAGTAAAACAATATTGTGACTCAGTTAATACATTTTCTGCCATCTACTTTCATGCTTTGAGGAAGTCAGGAGTTGTTACACATCGAGTTGAAGTTGGCTTTGGTGCTTTTCTTGTTTAATTTTCTCATTTTCAAGGCTTTAAGTGTATAGGTCACAGTGATGGCAGCGCTGTGCACCTGAACTACTCTTATAACAGCGCAATGCGATGCCAAAAATAAGTGTCTGACCCAGGCCAATTATTATTGCATTCCTCCTCAATCACACTCACTGAAAACGTTTGGAACAAGCAAATGTCTTCACCCCTCTTAGAATCACATTAAAACATGAGGATGTCCTACACACGCGCACACAAAACATTTCTGAGTGACAGTTTGGAATACAAAAGGTCTTTTCTGTGTGTTGAACGGGTTGTGGACTGTGTATATCAGCCAGTGTGAGTGATGGCTGCTGTGTAGTGGAGACATGCAGGGCTCTGTTCTCTCTGTGGGCAGGCAGCTTTGATGCGCTGCCTCTCTTATCTCACGCCTGGCAAGGTTAATGAAGTGGTGGCACTTTTGGAGGAAGTAGAAATGGGATGAGTAGCAAAGACCAGAGGAAGCTTGGAGATGAAACGTCCTGCTCTTAGCGGCTGTAAGTGGCAATTTTGGTGAATTACATAGACAATAAGAAAGAGGGTTGTCATCCTCTTAAACACAACAGTCGGCGGAATCGGGAATGGTTGATTGCATCTCTTTCAGCCTGGTTCATGTGAAATTACATTAGCATTTTGGCATCACTTGTAACTTGATCTGTCAAAACCTCATAAGGCCACATTAGTCCTCTGCCACACTGAAGTGAGTTGTATAGAGGAACAAGTTAAAGCTACAGTGCGTCATTTTTTGGTGATTGTTTTGTTGTTGATGACGATGATGTAAAGAGTCTAACAAGCAAGACCCATAGCCAATATCTTACTAATAATTCTTCAATTAATCATCCTCAAACAAACCTTGAACACGAGAAAACAATGGCCGCCTTTATGAAAATGTGTGTCGTATTTCTCATGGGTCAATCTTTCTAATTAGTTTGAAAGATAAGTTTGGTTTTCCATGCATAGAAATGTTGAAACAATAGTTGTATTTTCATCCAAAAATAGGCTCTGCCACGCAATACTATCAGATCTGACTGATGGAGTTCTTGTGTGTACATGCTGGAAGCACAGGGACGGACGGGGTGTTTATCCCGTGAAACTGCTGAACGATCAGGTGTTTTGATCAGAAGAATTCACTTCTTCACAGATTTTTGTAAGTCTGTTTATCTTGTCATCAAACAAATCACTTCCTGTGTGGAGCTGAGAGGCGTCATCAGCATTGTGTGAACTCATTGACATGACAGTGACTTGACTGTAATGGTACCTTTGTTAATATTTAAAAGTTACACACTAAGGCTTTCAAACACAGAAATTGATTTGTGAAATGATTGATACATTGTTTGACATATTTGAGCATCACATCATGCCTCTTCAGAATCAGGGAAACTGAAATCATTTTCAGAACACGCTAATATTTTGAGGCACTTTAAAAAAAACACACACACACTGTGCCTTTGTCAGGGGCAACAAGTATTTTGTAAGTGAAAAACTTGGCTTATTTTATTTGTGACTAGTGTCCCGTAATTTGCCTCATGGTTATTGCTAAAACAAGGGCCAGCAATGCCAGACTAATAAAAATATAATAGCAGCTGATGTACTGCTAATACTCTGTATTCCTTAGCTTTTTGGTTCTAATATTCCAATTCCCTTTGCATGTATAAGATCTAATAGGTAAACAGTCCTGAATGGAAGAAATGAAGCAGGTCTACATGCCAAAGAATTAGCATATAGATGAGTTCATCTCATACAAATAGTGCTCTTTTGCCCAGACCTCCCTGTGCTGAGCAAAGATCATGTGTGTAAAGTATGCATGCAGAAAATGTAAATTAATCCATTTCAATCATCATTCAATCTAATAAGCCGTTTTTTCCTCTCTCTCTCTCTCTCTCTCTCTCTCTCTCTCCCACCTTTGTTGCTCAAATATCCAGAAATATTTAGAAAGTGAGAGGGTGGTCAAATGGTTCCCCGAAGCAGCTTAATTGTTAAACGTAGAGGGGGAAAAAAAATAATAATCAAAAAATAAAAAAATAAAAATATTAAAGATGTAAAATTGATGTCAGCTATAAATGACAAAAACAATCTGCATAAGGAGTTTTCCATACTGTATGTCAAAGCACCTGCACGTCACTGCTGGTGTGTAAAGCCAAGATCCTATAAAAGGGGAGCCATTGACCACATGTTTTGTATTTGTTCCCCATTATTGTAATTCCATAAACAAACACCGCCTCTGTGAGACATTACTATTTGTTGCATAGCTCTGGTTAATATGCTAAAAGGAGATTATAGAATTGGGTCAGCTAATTAAGCAATTAGCTCATTTCAGCTCTGTGGTCAGGCTGTTGCTAATCTATGGCATTGTAAAACCAGATCTGTCAAAACTGAGAGGCTTGTGCGCCTGTGTCTCTGCCATCCTGTCTGACAAAAGATCATGTTTGAAGTCGTCCTACCGCTCAGCAGAAAGGCAGGAGACTTGTCTCTGTTCACTAATGCTCACGTTTCTCATGCAAATCCCCAGAATTCAATAGGTTGTTTATTGTCTAGTTAATATACTGAGACATTTGTGTAGTGCTGTTGAAGTGTTTGCTAGTCTGCATTTGTAGCTGTGTTAACACACATGAAATCCCAGGCAGATTATTGTTTGATAGCATTAAAACCAAGATGGATGATGGGTGGCTCTGAGCGGAGCCCACTGCGCGGCTTTGCTGAGGCATTGGCGTGACTCTGGAGTGTTAAGCACATCAGTGATGTCATTTCATTGAGCTCAAAGTTAAATATCCTGACTCTTCTCTGTCTTGAAAAAGGTGATTCAGACATTTGGACATGGCCAAGACAAAATTCAGAAAGAGCATCATGATGGGGAAGAAAGGTGATATTTGGGTGTTCCAGACAGACCACTGATGTGTGGGGATTTTTAGGCACAACCAACAATAGGATTTCCAGTGAATGGTCTGAAAAGGGGAAAGTATAGAGTGAGCAGCAGTTCTCTTGGTGAAAATGCCTTGTTAATGCCAGAGATCAGAGGAGAATGAACGAGGCAAGTTTGAAAAGATAGAAAGGAAACTAATTCAAGTGTATAAAGACCATGAACTTACAATATGTTGAACTTGAAGCTGATTAGTTACAACAGCAGAAGACAACCCACCGTGCCAGTCTTGCCACTTTTATAGTTGTCCTGCATACCTAATAATGTGGCTCAGTGAAATGCAGCTTAGAGATATCCATTGTGACATGCTTGGCTTTGTGCAAAATATTGAATATGTGTGGAACCTGATGCAGCTCTGCTCAAATATACAGTTAATTGTATACACCTAATTGTCTTAGCCTTGATTTACAGTTTGTATAACATACTTATGAATCCTCACTGGAATCAGCACATGGAAACTACATAGCAATAAGAATTATTTGTGGGTGTTATTAACTCAGAGAGATCTCTGTCAAAATATATGTAGTCATGTGGTCTATTGTTATTATAGACCACATGACTAATAAAAATTAAAAGTAAAGACAATTTAAAACTCAATATGTGAAAGTCGATGTTAAATGTCTTTATAGGAGCACTTCAGAACAACTTATTAACTACTACGAGGGCAATGCTCTGCTCCATCTGATTGTAATCTGCACTGCAAAATGAAAAATATTCTTTTATTTACAACAGTTACGGGTTGTGATGCTATAGAACTCCAGTATATCTTTAAACTTTAGTTCACTAATAGCAATTTGATGAGAGAAATCTGACTGAAAAGTGTACCTAATTGAAGGAAAGGGCTTGAAATGCATTGTTAATGGGTCAGAGAGACACACTTATGGTCATGATGATGATATGCAAGGTGTGGAAATGCATTTCCAATCTTGCTGCCTTGAGCCCATCAGTTTCCATTCAGAAGTGTGTGCACTTGTTCATTAAGCTTATGCATATCATCAACTGGTGCACTCATTCTATCAGGCAGATATGGCAGGGATAAAACGATGTGAAGGATGGAAATTCAAACAACCATTCTCATTTGCAAAGGTCATTAAAGCTTGGCATACATTAGAAAATCTGCTAATTATGAAATGGCTTAACTCCACATTCAGTGGGATTATGTCTGCTCATTTAGAATATGTTGATCTCCTCCCTTACTCATCACAAGACAGTTGATGTATGGGACTTGTGGCACAGAACTAATGTTCCCACTGCTTGTCGGTCATCTTAACTGACTGTAAGAAGTCTATAAAAGTGGCCGTCTCCTGCTTAATGAACATCAACCTCCATGAAAACACACACAAGTTTCCAGAGCAGCAAGGAAAATACGTTTTAATGATGAGTTTTGGCTCAACCATGTCATCTTCTTAATTTTACAGTTAAATCTTTGAGTAAATAAACTGTGTTTCAACAAATAATGACATTTTAGACCAATAACTATTTTCTTCTCCCATTATTCAAAAGTTTAAATCAGTAGAATGTTTTTTAGTTTATTCTCTCATGAATGTGATCCTTTTCATATCACTTTGACTTAAATCAGACTTGAATGAGTTTAATCTGTGCTTTTGTACAGCAAAATGACATTTTGATCAATTATTAATATGAATTCATTTTTCTAAGATGCTGTACAGTAAGTGGCTTTGAATTAAGAAACATATTATTAACAATGTGTTTTCCTTTGAATGTGAAATTGCTGTTTGTTATGAAGCATTTGCATGGTAAAGATGAGCTTCCTGAGGAATCCTGTTTCAAATGATCTATAGCTTAACCTGGTCCATTTCTGATGACATAGATTTTTGCTCTGGAACAGTTTCATGCTCTGAACTATTGGCAGCTCTGCACTACACTTTTGTAATTCACCGTTAACCTAATGACTTAACTTCAATATCTCTTGTTGCAAGTCTTTAAATCAACCCACCATGCACATTTACTGTAGAAGACTGAATGAGTTACATGGATCAGATGCACACAATGTCACAGAGTGGACCTTTCAAAACAGCACCCACATCGTAGACCTTGTTGGATCAAATCAGTATGAATTTGGCCTATTTAATAATCCAATTGCCAATTAATACAGACAGAAGTGCTTAGATCTATAAAAGGTTAATAAGGCTCAGCTGCAGAGTGTTTCTCTTGGGTAAATGTCACTTAGACGAAGGCCACCGTGGGTCAAGATCTCCCTCCAGATCTAAATTTAATCACATAGCATTGCCTGGCCCCATTCTCATCCTCATTAGCCCATGGCTTGTGCAGGAGTATGATCTGCCCTGTTTCAGACCTGGCACTTTTCCTGTCGCCCCCTGACACTGACCCAGACGTGACACCAGCAGCCATCAACAACTCAAAAGATCTACAGTAGATTTGCTTGACATCAGGAGAGTCTTGCACCAGGGAGATGCTATCAGATGTGCACATACACAGTGATCTACTGGCTGAGCTGTCACCTGATGCAGGCCTGCATGCGCCACCTGTCGGCCTCCCCTACATGATAGCACAGTGACCAGAGCAACTCAAGCAGTCGCCTCATCTTAATTATCTCCTCAGAGTTTAATTAACTAGCTCATCTATTAAAAAAGAGGAAAGAAAGAAAGAAAGGCAACGTTGAATCACTTCAAATCAGAACCACAGAGACAGGACAGATCAGTGTAAGATTACGGTTTTGTTTAAAGCTGTTCAAATGTACGAGGTGGATGATGACCGATAAACTATGAGAGGCTGTGTATGGTTAGAATGGATCCATTTCCATAGTGTTTGTGGGAGTACACCAGGGAAATCACTGTCATGTGAGCGTTATGAATGTGTCTCTTATTTTACTACCTTATGCCCAAAAGATGTCACGGCACAAGGAGTCCATATGGAACAGAGTGCAAGAAAAAAAAAAAAATCATTTAGTCCTAAATGTTAATGCGAATTACACACAAAATGGGTAATAATTCTTCTGCCCTACAGAAATGATTAACATAATTCTGATAAATAGGCAGATGGCAGAATGTGTGAATTGAGGTACATTTATCTTAATTAATATCTTGAACCTACTTGGAGAAAGGTAAATGGCTCCACTGGGGCCAGAGATGTTCCTCTGTCTTGTGTGTGTATCTTTCTCCTGGCCTGACATGTAGTAGTGGCCTGAGGATATTAAGTTCCTCAAGCCCAGGCAGTCTGCTGATAACGAACATACACCCAGGCAGGCAACACACGCACACGGCCACAGAGATAGATACACACCCCCCCAACACACCTCGCCATACTTTTTAACCCAAAATGTTAAAAAAGACATTAAGCTTTCATGTCCCCATTATGTGCCTATGTGGTAAAATTTAAAATTTTTTACCAAGCAAAAAAAAGAGGAAAAAAAAACATATAAAAACCGTTCATAGAAAACATTGTTATAATTTGAGTTAAGTGGAAAAAAAAAGTTAAACATACAGTTAGACGGTTGGTACTGCTGCTGGGTGAAGGTGGCTTCCTCACCCGTTCATAACTACCTGAATCCCATCCTTTCACTATAAAACTAGCGATAGTGATTTGTGGTTCTGGGCCGATATAATGTAACATTGTTCCTGTTCAAATAAATGTTATATATTCTTAACTGCTGAGTAGAAGCTGAGTATAATCTATTTTAATACAATTGTCTAAAATAAATGTGTGCAAGCTTAAATATTTTATAGTGCAGGGTGAGTTCATATTAGTGATGTTTTGAGACAGACCCTAAGAACTGATAAGGGGAAAAAAATCTTCCTGCTCCTCATTTGAATGTGTAATATTCTTTCTTCTTTTCTTAAAAAAAAAACAAAACAAAAAAACCTGAACTATCCCTTTAATATTATGGTAAATTTAGGTTTAGGCTTCAGGAAATGTCCTCTGATGTGTGTGTGTGTGCTGCAGGTGTGCGTTGGCCGCATGTGTTTGTTTGTATATATATATATATATATATATATATATGTTTGTTTTGTTTATTTCTTTGATTTCTTTCATTTGGAAAGAAATGTGTTTTTGTTTCACATGCTCGAATTCATTCATTCATCCGTTCATTCATAACATCCGTCATCATTTCTCCCTCATTTTCTTGCTTTATTTCTCATATTGTTTAAGGTATGAATTTCTTGTACTCATCACAAATTAAGGCAATTAAAATGTTAATTATTACAAGTAGGAAAGGGACAAATGAATTCAAATAAATTGATGTATTGGCGTTTTTTTTAATTAATTCATTCGGGTTCCTACTGCACTGGATAATTATGTTTAAGTGTTTAATTACATATTTTGATGGGCTCCTCAATTACTCTGGCTTAATAAAATATCATTAGCATGTCTCCCAGGTTCTAAGCTGTGGAGACATACAGTATTAGTAGATGTATTTAAATAAAATATTAGATTAGAGGCTGACTGGGGTGTGCAGGCAGGTCTCCAGCTCTCAATCTCTACTAAATCTCTGTTAACCTGGAAGCTGCACTTCACATCAAAGTTTGACACAGTGGCAAACAAACAATGTCAAATTTACATATTAATTAGTGGCAGGCTATCAGCACAGATGATGAATTTAAATGTATGGAGGTCCCTTTTTTTTCTGTGGCTTTGCAGCCATCCACAGCGACACTGCCGCCTTGCGGGAGGCTGCACGCTCACCCCAGCAGAACAATGAGGAATTACCTTGTGCTAAAGGCCAACAGAAGCCTCCCCCTTGCAGACACGATAGGTTTTTATTACATGGTGAGCGCAAATATTCAATATCCCTCCATTGACTGTGTGTCTGCACAAATCAATTTACAGTGTCGACACATCAACTGCAAAATATGCAGAGCACAGATAAGTACCTAGTTGTCACCCATCCAGTGTTTCTCACTCAAAATGCACATAAGGAACGACAGTTTCCATCTGGTCGCTGTTGTGAAATTATCTTGTTTAAATCCTCCAAAGGTTACTTTAGTGATATGTCAGTTTTGCAGCTCTACTGAAGCACAGAGCGTGTCTCTTGTCTGCATTCTGTAGGTATCACCACTAAAGCATGCATTTTTCCTTTTAAAAAAGGTGTTTTACATCTTCTTGCTGGGAACAAGGATCCTTGGCAATGGCTCAGAGGCAAAGCAAGATCCTATAATTAGAACACAGTTCACTTGGTTAGCAGGTAATTTACCTTTAGGGGGAGAAGTCTAATTATTGTCTTTGAAAAGCTAATTTAGCGTCAAACACTTCAGGTGTCTTTTCCCCTCTCTAAAGCAAAGGGAAAAGGTTTCCTGGAGCACAGCTGCCTCTGAGCCATGCTGTGATTTTTACTGTTTTATGTTTGATTCCTAAAGATAAAATTAGGAGCAATAAAAGCAGTGTAGAGCAGAATTTTCCTCTTTGTTTGATCAAGTAGGTGCTCTTCCTCCTCCCACCTTTTTTTTTTTTTTATTTTTTAGAGGAAAAAATGAAGGCCTCACTTTTTGACCTGCTGATAAATGCTCTTAGCAGGCGGATCTGTTTCTTGGCAGATGGTGTTTGTGACTGACACCGATTTCCCAGCAGAAGCAGGCCCAGGGAAACGATAACAGTGGAGTCTCTGTAGAGCAAACCAGCCTGGTTACCTGACGGCATATGCTCTGCTGTGGCCTACACCTGCTGAAAGGATGGCGTTTACACCACAGTCCCCAGACTCCACCTCCAAAGGAGGCTGTTAACCACAGCTCACCACTCTTTCAGACACATTTAATACCAGAAAACAAATGAATAGCAGGGGGTTTCTCGCTTGCACTCACTTTTGATGTGAGATCTAATGATACAGTTATTTAGAAAGCTTGGAAAGCCAGAACACTTTATACTAGGAATAAAAACATCAGTAGTATTAAGTATTAAGTATTAATTAAGTAGTAAGTATTTGCTGCATGCTTTTGTGCTCAAGTCCTTATTGTTTCATAATCAAGTCCTTATTGTTTCATCAAATATGTTAAATGTGCATCTGGTAAACTTATTTGCCCCAAGGAAAAAACAGAGGAGCTATATTTGCAGCTGCAAAGTAAGAAAGTGAATAGTGGTAACATCTGCAGTAGTATATGTTGCAGTGTTTAAAGCAAACTAATTGGTAATTTCAACTGATTTCAGCTTGCTGGGCCTAATTCTGGCAAGTTTTGAGTCTCTGGCTCTCATTAAGTTGCCCACTTTTTAGAGCGTTCCTACCTACTCATCAAATTTGCATAATGTAAGGACAGAGGTTCAGGTGCAGACTGGGAATTAAAAATGCTCCACTCCTCTCATTACAAATCAGTGACCATCAAAATAATTTTGACACTGTTATTTTAAGGTACACTTTAGAAGAAGACTTTATCATTTGCTCTTAATCTAACACATTTTTAATGTGTGTACCTTAAATTCAAATTCGCCATCTGCTACATGTACATCCTAATCATTATCAGATGAATTCACATAATGCTGATTACGCCTACCAGCTCCATTGAACTCTGTACTTCTCAGTGTAGTTTTTAGATCACAGTTTGCTTGGTGAAATTGCTCCACTGCACACAGGAAGTGATTTGTCTTCTGTTAAAACAGATGGAGAAAACAGCAACATTGCAATAGTAAAATGTGACGGCTGCAAAAAAGGTTTGAGGATGACTGAAAAGACAAAGAAACATTCATTAAAAGTTTCAGAAGTGAATTTGTCTGCTCAAAAAAAAATGGATGGGGTAAATCTTTCTTGCTGCCTACTGCCCCTGCACAGCTGCTGTATACACACAAATGCTCCCTTAGTCAGGTCTGATAGTTTTGCTTGATATAGCATGATTTCAAATGAAGGACACAGCAAACAAATAAGGTTACATCCTTTCTGTTCACATAGACCAAACAGAGATAGAACAATAACATAAACAACAAATATCACCAAAATTTACACTCTACTGCATTAAATATACAGTAGCAATACGCCTTAATGAGCCCACAGTGGAAAAGTGGCTAGCTTTGTTGCTTCACAGCAAGAGGGTCACATGTTTGAACCCTGGTTCACATGTTTTGCTTTGGGTAACTGACTGCGCAGTCCAAATGCATGCAGATTCATTTAAATGGACAAGACAGACTGAATGGAAGTTGGCCCTGTGATGGTGACCAGTGCAGGATATACCTGCCTTTCCTGTGAATGTGAGTTTGAATGGTTGTTTGTCTTTGTATGTTAGACCTAGTTACCTGTTGTTCGTAATCTTCCTGTTGCCCAAGGACCAGGTTCCTTGGTGACCTCAAAAGATAAGCGATACAGAAAATGGATAGATATAGAATTGATGTATAGAATTTGGGCACAATCACAGTTTACATAAATAAGCCTCCAATTTATACTGGATTCCTGCAAAATAATACAATGCATTTGCAATTTATTATGAAAAACAAGCTATTCAAATGACCGCATACCTACCCACCTGTGATTACATCCTCCACGAACAAATCTTATGAATCCTTTATAATGGAAATTACTGTTTTAAACACTAATTGGCCAGTTGTATTCTCCCTGGGTATCTACTTAGTGAAATGTTTACATCATTTTTGAAAGATAAATGAATCCAGGTAAACCATGTGGCTATTTCAACTCTGAGTAAACAGGCTCGCCTGGCTTAGAGACAGTTTATTTGTCACTGTGGTATATTTCAGCCACACCAGCAGGGACTGAAGGACAACAGTGTCCACAGCCACGGGAATCTGTAACAGGTCCACGGCTGAAATATGTGCAAAGTGTCAATAGTCTGGAGCTCCTCTGTCCAACTGGAAGCTATTGAGCTGCTGAAACAGGGCTGGTGATGATCGGACACAGTCACCCCCAGTCAGTGCCAATTCAGATGTCTCAGCAACACTGGGCACGGCAGTTTGATCTGCTTTGCTGTCATTGATTCACAAGGCTTCCAGCTAGAGCAAAGATCCCCATTGAAGCGTGAGATAGAAACCTCTCCATCTTGGCACATCTTGGCTGGCTCAATCCCCTGCAGGCCATTAGGGATAGAATATGTTGTTTTCTATTTTTTCCCCTCTCCTCCAGAAGAAAAATACAGTCTGTCTTCATGCTATAACAGCCATTACTTAATTGTGCCGGATTTTCCGAGCAGAGTGTTGCTTTAATTAAGCAGCTAATTGCAATGTAGCTCTTGATTAGCTTTGGGGGATGGGAATGTTCAGACAGCCTGATATGTTGTGCACACTTCAGAATCATTTACAGAAATTGAAGCTAATTTCGCTCTCTGTCTATTGCTGCATTAATTTAATTTGGGTTGCTTTTAGCTCATTAACACTTCTAATTAATACGTTGACATCACTATTAAGATGTCTCTTTGAAATTGGTGTCTCCTGATAATCAGGATAGAGGAGGCTGACGGATGGAGTGAGAAGCTGACTGGAGGGAACATGCTGAAAACTCCTTTAGACTGAAGGGGAGGAAGCCGCCGTCCTCATTTACAAGCCTCTAATACTGAATCATAGTGGACACTAATAGGAGGCTATGGCAGGTGGCTAAATTGGAAATGAAAGGAATGCTGATCGTTTTAAAATTTGATTGGGGTTAGTCTGTGTGTGTGTGTCAGAGAGAGAGAGTGTGTGTTTTTGTGCGATGCTTTGGGGAGTTGGGGGTGCGGAGTTGCGGAGGTGCGTCAGGGCCAGATGCCACACACAGCTGAAGATCACGCCTGAGTAACTGTGTGTTTGGGTTTGTCATTTTAATGAGCAGAATTTAGTGACTATGGGCTGGTAACACTGCGTGAGAAGCCCCATTACATTACCATCACTTTAACCAACCTCCACTCACTAGTGCACATTATTTAGCTTGATTTTATCTTCAAGTAATTTTAAAAAGAAAACTGTGGTTAGTGAAAATAAACTGGATATTTTGGTTTTCTATTTTGCCCAATGCATTCATTGTATTTGCCTCATAGATTCTTACCAAACTCCACTGACTAGTTCACATAGGACTTTATCCTTTTATGGCTTTAGAAATAAAAAAAAAATGGAATTAAATCTGGAATTTCAGAAAAGTGTGAATATTAACTCTTAATTTTTGTATTTACCCAGAGCAATCATCATATTTGCCTCTTATCATCTAACCAAACTCCACTGATTAGCTCACATATGACTTTATCCTCATGTAATTTCAGAAAGAAAATTTATTATAGTGCAATAATATTTGGCTCTTAATATCTTTTAGATACTATTCTCATACAAAAAATTTAAAATTATTAACTTTTTGTAGAATTTAAAATCTATAGTTTACACTACATTATAACCACACATTGACCTGCAGCCTACCACTGAAATAAAAGCTAAATAATTGGGACCATTACCATCAAGAGGTTAAAATCTTCAGCAGTTTTTCCTCCACAAACACTCCCTCACTCATTCATGACACTGCTCTGATTGACTTTCTCTCACGTTGTTGTCTATTAGTGTTCCATAAGTTGAGAAATAAGCATTGATTAGGGGAAGGATTCAGTTGTTTGGCATCATAGTCAATAGGGGACCTTGTCTTCCTGTGAAGTGCTTTCTTTTGCTGGTTATATTCCTGAGGACAGGCCACACTGTAGGAAAAGCTTTCTGTTTAGCACTTCATTAAAACTGCCTCTAATAGGAGCCACTGGGGAGATGCTCCCTGCATTGTGTGTAAAAGCGATCAACATCTGCATCAATTAACCCCTTTGTCCCCATGGGGCCCATTAGTATGAGGAACACCCTTTAAAGCTGCATATGGTTTTAGCTCACAATGGAGAGTGAGAGAATATAATTGCTTGTTTGCTTTTGTTGTTGTTTTTTGTATTTTAAGAAATTATTCTTCTCTTTTTTTATCCCGGCTTTGACAAATGCAACATGTATTATTTTGCGAATGAATAGAAATATGAAATCTAAATTAAAACTAATAATTATCGTGTGGACATCCATTTGTAACTGGTAACATTTTTTTTAATTCACTACATCTCATTCAAACATTATTGCACTAGAAGTGACATCCACTGTTTACATCTTTTTTTCTTCTTCTTTCATTGAGCAGCAGACAGCTACAATTAAAGTCTTTGAGAGCAGCAACAACAGTGTGAGGACATCTGAAATCAATACTCCTCATGCAATTCTACCAAGAAAACATTAGGGGAAACTGCCCTAATGTGAAACAGTTGTATATCAATATAAATAAAACTAAAATCTGCCTTTTTAATTTGTGTTGTGACTGTTTATCACACATGCTAGAAAACTTTAAAGAAGAAAATTATGCTTTAATTGCTGCTATGATATTTTATGCAACACTTACATATATTAATAGAGCAATATTTTATTTAATTCACAGGGATGTGTTACATTATAGCAGTGCACAACTTCAGTGAGGACTTTGGGAAAATTTGAGTGAGAACATTTGCTCAATTAGACAAAAACTGTTTAATCCTGAGCACAATGTGATTTATTTATATATGTGATTACGTTTAAACTGGGAGTGAGAACGATAAGTGACATTAGGAATGGAGCCTTGCAGTGCATATCTGTGTGATTACACATAAATGACATTTCCTTTAATGGGTGGATGCAGTTAACTACTGTGCACTATATACAAGCAGAGAACGGCAACATCAAAAAACCGACTTTTTATTTTCCGAGCTGTAATAATTAATGTGATTAAATAGGAATCAATGGGTGGTTTCTCTTGTCACCTGTCCACATCAGCTGGCAAGTGTTTATCCCTCAGTAAACAACAACAGCTGAGCCCTGATACATTTAACAAACCCCAAACCAAATCAAGAGTAATAAAATCACTCATTTTGGTTAATGAGCATATTAACAGCAGAGGTAGTGTTTAAGCACAAACAAGAACAACAACATTAATAATTGCAACTCTCTAGTGCCTGGCTGATGTAAGCTTTAATAATTAACAAGTCTTTGTCTTATCCCCTCGAGGCTGTATTCCTATTATCCAACTAAGTTACAAACGAGTAATTACGCTGTCACTGAATGGTCACAACTGTTTACCTCCGAATATCCCACGGTCCACGTTTAATACTTGCTCTCAATCTGCTCATCCAGCTCACCTGACAGATGCCTCTGTTAAAAGCAAGGCATGGCATTTCCAACTTATTTATTTCACTTTTTCCTCCCCTCATTAGAGGATTACTCCTCTTACCTCCTGTGTTTACATATTAGTGCTAATCCAATTGAGTCAACAAGGGCACTTAGTGCAGGCTATGAACTGAGTCTGAGGGACTTAAATCGGGAGGGGAGGAATATTAATTTACTTCTTCAGATTTTAGGCTTCCAGGGAAAATAGTTTTGAACATCTGCTATGACAAATGAAGCATTGCGAGAGAGCATGTTGTCAGTGAGAGACTTGAGTGGGCTGCTGCTGGAGTAAGCAGTTGGCCTGTAGAGGGAGCCCATGGTTATGAGTCTGTCTATGAACTATACACTCTGCCATATATACTGTAAAATGCATCTCTGTGTATTTTCGCCTATGGCCTTTAAAGAGGCATAGTGCAGATCTGTTTTATTTGTTCTGTCTTTTCTTAAGAATAAAAACAGCCTTTTCAAGCCAAAGTGTTATAGAAAATGAAATGTATCGCGTTTAAGTCCAGTCTGGGATTTGATTCAAGAGCAACAATTCTTGCTTAATGAGGATTTCAGATCCCTCGACTCTCCCCCCAACACCTCTCCCTCCTTCCACCATCATCTCCATAACATCAGTCATGATCTTTGACCTGAGGGCCATACTCTGTGTCAGCTGAAACTAATTAGCCTTTGATCGCTGGTGACTGCACACAACACGAGTCACACTGGAGAGGTAGTTTTACCACACATTTTGGTTCCTACACACAAAATAAGAGATTAGACATCTTATTAGCTGAAAAATAAAATAAAAACGATTCTTACGTTCTTCTGCTGTTACGTAGGTTTTGGCTTCAGGTATCTGTTAAATAACGTGTCGCATTAATTCCTGCTCAACACCATGCAAGGTCTAATATAAAAGAATGACCTCATATTATGCAGAACTCAATTTATATGTCTTGCAGTGTATTGGCTCATTATAGAGCCTGTATTTGTTTAGTTGAACCATTCATCTTCCCCTAATTAGTTATAGATCAATATAGCAATTGATTTTGCAGTGTGCTCGAAGATTCAGTGGAGGAGTTAAAGCATGAAAAATGCAATACAGCCTGACCATTACATACAGACAGAAACATGACTCCTCAGATTTCCCTATGGGCTTTGCACAGTCAGCTGTTACATGTGTGTCACAAAAGAAAATAAAAATCCTGTCCTTTGGCGTTTGCAGGGGAAACTGTGTCATTTATATACAAGTGCAAAAATGCTGCCATCTTTGCAAAAGCAGAAACAAATTTGAGCTTCATCAGAGTTTGTGAGCCTGAATAATCTTCTTCAAATTTAAAGGAGAGTAAATCAGAACAGGGTTCACGTCTGTAGAGGACACCGAATGACATGTTGTGTTTTGTCAAAGGTTTCCTTTTTTTTTCCAGGCATTTTTTATCATTAATCATTAGCCTGTCCTTCTTTCTCTGGGGCTCAGAGATGATGGCAGCTAATTAAGTAGTGGCTGGTGTCACCTACTCTAAGACAGCATGTCAAGCAGGGAGCTGCTCTCTCCAACCATTTACTAAAAAGACATTTGTTCTGGGAGGGTTTCCTCCCTTAAATTAGTCTCTCTTCCTCCCCCCCCCCTTTTCTGCCTATTTCTGTGAAGTGCAACAATCTGCATTTCTTCTTTCCAATTTTTCCCACTGCAACATAAAAAGCGTTAAAATATACAGCATAAGGGCCACGCAAAGGCATTCAGAACGGTTTGGCTTTGTTCACAGTAAGCTGGTGGAAGACAAAATTTGGCAAAACGAGAAGAGGCATTTAGAGGGAAAAGCATCAGAAAGTAGTGTCATAGCAGAGTGAATGAGCATCTTATTTTCCTCTTGAGAAGTAGAGCTGCTAATATCTGTATTTTATTTTGGCATCACTACATTGTCTAAATTTGCTTTACATTTCCCCCCCCCTCTAATAAATGGTACAAGAGTACAACAGAGAGGAGAAAAAGGCTTTTGTGTGAGAACGAAGCTGGTAAAGTAACACCCATTAAAACCTAATTTGCACCTTTAGGCAGTTCATTAATATAGTCAATGGTAGAATCACACCAATATAGTCTGTCCTCACCTTAGGGCACCGTCTCAATTCATCAAAACACACACACACACATTTCTCATTTTCACTAACGTTAAAAACACTATTGCTGGGCTAAGGAGCAGCACTTGTGAGACAATGGATACCTACTGTCTGCCATCCTTAGTGGCCTGTTCACTGCCATCATTTATATTGATGTGATCTGTGTCTTTAAACATGTTTTAATGTGAATTCCTGCAAATGTACACATCACTAGCTGAGGGATGAAACAGAGGAAACAATATTTTTATCACTAGCATTGTCATTTTATCAACATTCTTTAGGCATATCACCATTATAACATGAATTCCTGCAAGTGTATGCAAGTGTAAAAAAACTTACTTAATTTTTGTGATTTTATCAACATGCAATAGATTGTGATTTTATTTTGAAATTTTAACAGAAATCCCTGCAAGTGAACACACAGCCGAGATATAAAACAGATGAGACACAATTTTCTCACAATTATTGTCATTTCATCAACATGCTATAGGCATATGGTCATTTCATTTTACATTTTTTTACTGCAACTGTACACTTGACCAACTGTGACATGACACAGAGGAAATAATAATAATTTGTATCATCATTTGTTTTAATCCATTTTCTATGGGCATATCATGTTTTTATTTTGAAAGAGTAACATCAGTCTTTTACCATTATTGTCCTTATTTCAGCATGCTTAAGGCCTATTATAATTCTATTTTAACATGAATTTCTAACATGACACGGGAAAAACATTTCTTACATTATTGTTCTACATACTGTTGTAATTTCATTTTAACATTTATGTAAAATGTATAAACACAGACACATCTCTCACCATTATTATCATTTTATTAGTATGATATAAGGTTTGATTTTATTATTATTATTATTTAAATTTTTTAATGCTTCACATTATCACTTGACATATTGAGGGAGATTATCACTTGAGTAATTGCCAGAGGCTGCAATCCATTAGTGTGACTGAACTTCATACTCTTAACTCTCAAACACAGGCCCCATGCCACACATAAACAAACATGACTTGTAAAAACTCACACATATGCACACACCCTGAGGCCAGACCACGCTGGCTGCAGTTCTGCTCTCCACCAGCAGATGACCAATTCCCTGCGTTTTCCCTAATGGACCATTCTGCCTGTGTTCTCCATGAATTTTCCCTTTCTTTTCATCACTCTCTGATGTCCAGCTGCTCCCGTCAACACCTTCTTACAGCAAGCAATTCATTGCAACATACTGGCAGCTGAGACCCCTGTGATGAACTTCAATCTGCCGTTTGCAGAGGGGGCTTCACCCTGAGTTGGGCTAATCAAGGGAAACTCCCCCTTCCAAGAGGGAGGGCGTCTGCAGACAGATTGAGCCCAAGTTACCCCGTAATTACCCTGCCACTGGCCCTCTGCTGCAAGCTGCTGCATCTGAACCCAGTCAGCAGAGGAACAGTCACTTTGGTGATTACTTTCCAATCTGTTTACCAGTGAACAACTACAACCTTTCATTACACTCATAAACCACAACTTTTTTTTTTCTTCTTTCCTCCTGAAAACTGTTTTTTTTAAGGGTTCAGAGCACCAGGCATTTTGTTATGCTTCCTAACGGTAACACAGTGCAAATGTCTCTTGCCGCCGGTTTTGATTATTTCCAACTTGGTACATTCCCGGGGGGGAAGTTCTCCGGGTTTTCTGAATTTTATTAAAGCCTCTACAGCTGATTATGTGGAGTGAGGTGCACAGGTTGGTGCATTTTAGGAGTGGAGTGGAGGCCTGACAGGGTCATGTTTAACATGTCCACAGGCAATCAATTCACCTTAACCCTTCCTGGTACTCTAGCCCTCTCCACCTAAGCTGTCCTTAATAACCAGGCAATGGCGAATTACTGATAAGGCACTGGGGTCTCTGACCTATATATCCCTTCTCTGTATGTGTTGGAAAAAAAATCCACCCTGAAAGAAATGTGCATCTGTAATGCATAGAAATTGTGGAATTAAACAATCACACACTGAGCTGCTGTGAAATTCACTTTATTCTTCAGTTTCTAGTACATGACTTTTTTTTCAGTCACTTAGTCACATTAGTGGCTAAGTGAAAAAAAAGAAACAAACAAAAAAACAGTAAAATTACAAAATCGGTGGAAGAAACAAGATCTTCACAGTTATTCACAAGTTAATTTCCCTTCAACACATGCTTTATTCAACTTATACACTCAAATGCATTGATTGATTTCAACATTTATATTGTGATAACATATCTGGCCATATCATCAAGTGCTAACTCTAATTGCATGCTGTTTTTACAGTATTTTCTTTGTACTATAAGTTGGATAATTAATGAATCTTTATTATGAAGCAAATAAAACTGAATGCAATATTGTCAGACTCTGAGTACAAAAACAACTTATGATGTTGGAAATCAGTACAGAGAAAGCACCAAAAAAAGGCCATTGTGTTTTATTGTACCTTCATTAATTGCACACTTTTGGTTAATGAGACTAACTTTATTTCAAGTCCCACAAATGTGTTGTAATCTGTTTGGGGGAGTTTTGTCCAGCCTATTTTTACTTTCTTGCTGCAAAATTTTCTATAGCTCAGTGGTCACACTGCATTTCTCTTACATGTCAGTGACCTCTGTGTAAGTTTCTACTTAACAAGCATGCAAAGGGTTTTACATTTGCCCCTATATGACAGTGACTAATTGCCCTGAGGATGCGAGCTGCTTGTTAGGCTAAGGGAGGATCCTCTTGCTCTTCACATGGCTAAATTCATTATTTCTTCCTTTTCAATTCACCCCACCATCCACATCTTATAAAGGTTAGAAACCAGATATGAAGAATTTCTTTCTCTAATTGTATGTTGCTAATTTTTCCACATGGACTTATTCTCCCACTTGTGTATTTCGGCTCAGATTCCTATCACGCTGTAAGAGTTAGAGGCCAGTTTAATGTATAGTATAGCAGCAATTGGACAAAAGCACTAATTTGTACATAACTGTTAGAAAGACTTTGGGGTTGTGTTGTTTATTTTATTTATGTGTCAGTGCTAAGCAGTTTTTGTCTATCTGTTCTGATTTTGTGTGTGTGTGCAGACAAATAAAGTATTGTTTTTCAAAATCATGTAAATAAATCAGGAATTTATGATCTTTACCATGGACTGGACAATATGGCCACACAGGTTATCATGCTAGAAAAGTTCATCAATAATTATTGCAATATAAATCACATCATTGATTGGTAATAGATATTTACTTGAGTGAAATTTGAAACCAGTTCATTGTAATTTTAAATTTCACAATAAATATAAAAATGACAAAAACATTATTAAACAGAAACACCTTTAAAGTAATTATATCTGATATCTCCACAAGTGCATTGGAATGGTGCATTGAATACAATACATATCAAAAGTGGAAGTAAATCACATTGCAATAATTATTGTTGTTTTAACACTTAACTCTGCTGTACTCTTAATCTGCCCATTAAACATTTTGTACTATACAAACATTCAGTTTGCTCACCTGAATAAAATATTTTATTTGAAATCACATACCAAATCACAATCATTTGAAATCACAATCAAATACTGGACTTAAATGGACAAAAAAAACAAAAGACACACTTTTGATAAAACACTTACTGAAATTATATATCTTATACCCAGTGTGTTAATCCTAACCCTAACCCTTAACAAGATTATTGAACTTAAGTTAAATATTTCCAAACTTATTTTTGTTTTATTTATCTTTACCAGCTTTTTCCATTTTTTTTTTTTTGGCCTTTAAAATCATTTTTGAATTGGGTATCGTTGACTTTATTCAAGCACATTTTGCTCCAAATCTGCGCTTGAATTAAAATGAAAAGATTTTAAGTGTCAATATGTAAAGACTCCAACTTTATTTACTCTTTTTTTTTTGCCAGCTGTCTCAAAGCCTTGTCTTTGTGTTCTGTCACTGAGGTACCTGTGCAGCTGCCAGGGTCGCGGCTGTTTAGACAATTAAGAATGTTAGACAGAGGGGGTTAGTGAATCACTAAGAACATCAATCTGGCTGGACGTTGTGCTCTCACATTACCACCCTGCTGTTTTGGTATTTATGCCCACTGTTTACACAGAACACGCGGAGGGTGTCCTCCAATCAATGCCATTATGTTTGCTAATACAACTGGTGCACGTCCACCACACTCTCGTCCCTTAACAATCAAAATGAAGGTTGTGCTGCATCACAGGAACTTTTGCACATGTACAACGGTTAGCATTAATCTACTGCACTCCTTCCTCTGTGTTGCTTTAATAAACTGTTTTTGTTTTTAATTATTATTATTTATCTCGTCCACTTTCCACATATACAGAGTCTCAACCACCTCCCCTTTGTATCCCCCACCTTCCCCCAACCTTTACTGCCCTGGGCCTGTCCCTGGACAGGTTTCAGCATATAAATTTGAAAATGATTTGTCCTGCCCTCTTAATAATAGATGAGAGAGCAGAGTCAGGGTCCCTTCAATAAACTCCGTCCTCGCTTTAATTAGTGAACAAAAAAACGCCAGCCCTGCTGAGGACTCTGGCTTTGGCTCTGTGTTAGTAATTAAAACTGAAACCACCAAAAGGAGAGGAGAGGAGAAGGCTCTATTTTTAACGGGCAGGCTGTTTGGTGCCGAGTGCCCGTATAAGGTTCTGCAATAAAGAGTGATAATGAAGGTGTGAGACCTCTGGGGGCTGACTGGGCGCTCGCCACAATGGCTGCTCTCACACCAGACTGAAATACAGGGAGCAATTAGAGGAGGCAGTGCATAGACTGGCCACCAGAGATTAGTTAACACCTCAGGAGCTTCGCTTCAGGACAGGCACATGCTTGTTTTCTTTCTTTCTCTTTTGCTTTCAAGATATCACACTAAAGGCCTTAATGATGAGATTTATTTTATTCAATTGTCTTCTTGGGCACATTTTGTTTCAAGTGGTCGTGTTGCAGGCTGTGGCCGTATAGAAGGAGGCATTGATCTTTTTTAGATTTGTAGTTTCCCCCTTTTAAAATGCACATATATAAAATAAACTGTCAAATAAGCTTTTTTCTCCACATATGGGTTTAAACACTATGACAAGCACTGCCTGGGTTGGAAGAGACCTTAAGCCCAAGAACCAATCAAGAGGACATTGTTAATGGAGGCCACATATAAGCCGTTAAGCCAGTATATGCATAATGTTATTTAATTGGAGTCATAAAAAGCCAATTAACCCCCTCCCCCTAACTCTCCTTCCCACTCTGTTTCTCTTTCTCTTTAAAATCCCAGCCAATGTGTGTGTGACAGAAATTTGAGCATGCAATGCCATTATACACATTTGCATTGATAAAATTGCAATTGCTAATTTTAAGGCCATTTCAAGCAGCGAATTCGAGATCTGAAACGATCCCTGCAGCATTCAGATGTGTATCACTTCTATATATAGCCAAATAACAAAAGAATGCTACTGAAAAATATTTGTGAAAAGGTGAGTGGATCCGTTTGATCACTCTTTTCTACTTCATTCTCTGAATATAGGGATTTTGACAATACATTTTCTCCCAGGAAAATAGCAACAGTGGGTTGCAATATTGGATATGTCAGACTCGGGCCATTTAAATTTCAATGCCAGCAAAGTGGGGGAAGCAGACACTGTTAAATATGATGCTTGAATGAAAATCTAAACCCTCCAATACCTCTAAGCAATGTAACTCAATGAGATGAATTAACTGTAAATGCCTCATTCTCTGTGTGAGTGTCTTCCAATTTAAAATCTCATTATTCATATAAGATCCTGAACAAGGTGACTCTTAGGATAGATCGAATAAGTGAAGATAATCTTACCGGACAGTTTTATGCAAATAGGGAATGTATTGAATCAACTATGAGGAGAATGGGGAATCAAATAAGCTAATAAAGTAGAGTTAGGAGGAAAAAATACACCATGAATAATGTTTCTTTCCTATCCCACTCCTGCACTTATGCCACTGCCTGCTAAGTTGCAAAGTGTATTAATTCAAAGGATGCTGTCATTTAATATACATTATCTTTAGTAGTTTTGTGAAAAACAGGCTGTTCCGGTGACAGCAAAGGAGTGAAATGCTTAATCTCTGTTGCCACAATCTTTAAATCATTACAGTTAAAATTTGATTTTTCTGCAATTAATGCCTCATTCCTACTGGTCAAAAAAAAAATAAATAAAAAATTAATCCCAGGTTTAAACTGGCTTTTGACCAGTCGAAACGTGTTAATCGGCACTTCTGAAGCACTCGCAGGTTTTTATCAGTTTGGTATTAGCGGGATCGCAAGAATGGGGTGAAGACGCTTCATTTATTCATTCACTGTCTCTCCTCCTTTATCCTCCACATGAGAGTCACAGGGAGCTGGAGCCAATCCCATAAGTTGCAGTACAACCTGGACAGGACGAACAACCATTCACCCTCACACTTGTCAACTCAGATGGCCCTTTTCCATCATACAGGTCTAGCCCTACTCGGCTTGACTCAACTCGACTATTCAGTTTTCCATTTGGGATAGTACTTGGTACTCGGTCTGGCAAGGTTCCAAGTGAGCTGAGCCAATACTAAATTCTGACGTTGACAGACTGCCTACTAGTGATTGGTCAGTGCTGTCACTGGAAGAGTCATGAGCATGACGTCTGACACAGTATTCAAACCAAACAATGCTGAACTGTAGATCAGATAAAAAGACTTTAAAAAGATGTGTTCATCATCAATATTTAGCAAGGAAATTTCTAAATTTAACAGAGGAGTCTAGGATATTTTTCGATCGTGAGCCGAATCACAAATGCTATGATGACCCAGTTCCAGTGAGGAGATACTATAAGTAATGGAAAATGACGTGCCTGACACCAAACTGAGTCCAGTCAAGTAGAGAACAGAACTGTACAATGGAAAAGTGCCAAGAGTGTCCATTTAACCTCTGCATGATTTTGGACTGTGGGAGAAAACCCCCCCCCACACAGGGAGAACATACAAATTACAACCTTCTTGGTGTGAGGCAACAGTGCAAGCCACTACATCACTGTGTGGCCCATGAGCGCACTTCCAGTTTTTTGTCTGTGATGCAACGTCCAGAATAATTTTCATTGCAAACCACTGGCAGTAAGAATGGTGTTAATCACCTTTTTAACTGGGTTCAGCCTGGTTAAAAGTTCTTGACAGTGGCTTAAAAGGGTTACTTATTTTGCTAGTGCAGGTAGTAACAGCTCGTATTATTTCTCTTCACCACGTACCAAGCCTTACACATGTAGAACTGAGACAGTGGACCTACTAATAAATATTTGTTGGAAAAGTCCATCAGATAGGGATTGATTACAAGCCACCATATTCAGGCCTGAGCAGGTTCTGCACAGGTTCATCCATAATTCATCATATAAATAATGTAACATTCATTACAAAGAAAATATGAACTTTTGCTATGGTTTGTGTTGCTTATATAAAGCGAGCATACGCACTGCTTTAATTTGTTCCTCACCCCAAGAGTGACCTCGAATGACAAAATGCAATAACATAATTATATAATAACCTCGTAGACAAAGCTGGTAGATAAGGGAACTCTGACACGGCCCTGCATGCTATTAACAGGAGAATGCATTGTATTTATTAACCTGGAGGATTAACCTTGTCTATATGTTAGACGTCTTTTTGTTATTAGAACTGCAGCTTTGACTGCTTTTCTCAAATGAATTCCAAATTATTTGCTCTAGTCTTGACCAAATAGAGAGTCTTACACTTACTTTCAAAGCTGAAGCAATTTACCACTAAAAGAAGTCTCACGGGGGAGGGTTTTTTTTGTGTGTGTGTGTGGATTTGCAAGATTTATAGCAAAGACAGCTGTGTGTCAACAGTTCTGAGGCTATACTGTAGCCCCCCCCCCCTCCCTCCCCTTCACTCCACATTTGGGATCCTTTGAACATAAGTATATTTCACCCCACGTTGGTGACATGCCGTGTGAATCCGAGGATGTAAATTTTACACACATTTGAGCACAACAGTGGTAAGAAGGAGATAAGGATGGAAGAGGAAGCTGGGAATTATAAAGAGGATCGCAAAAAAATTATGTGCAATGTATATGATGGGCTTGAACTAATGTCCTGGGAAAAAAAAACACAGTTTTGTTCTGTTTTAAAGGAGACGACTTTGCCTGATGAAATTGGTGAAGATGGTATTTTTTGTGTTTGTTCCATAACAAACTATCTATTTTTGGCCTCATCATTCATTTATCCACAAAAAGAAGACAAATTCACTATTGGTCAAGAGAATCTGACAAAGGAAGAGTAAAGAAACACTGTAACTTGACTTTATGAAATAAACAGAAACCTTAAATGTATTTTCTTAAATGACCATCAGGGGACAACTTGACTGGTATGAAATATTGTAAGAAGTCAGACAAGCTACTGATCCTATATCTCATTTAATTTTGCATTTTTGCATTTTATGGTTTCTATCACTAGCCTTTTTTAATACAGCATGGTGTCCATTGCATAAATCATGGTCAATACTTTGAGTACAATAGATGACATTAAGATCACATTAATGATAGACCTTTTGATCTAAAAGAGCCATAAGTTGGCAGTCCAAAGGAAAACATCTGAAGCAACCCAACGTACAACAAATCTAAAAATTATTCAGATATAATTATAATTTGATGGATTCTTCTTCGGAATTCACATGTGTAACAGTATACAAAGACAGCAGGTGCCTATCAATAAAGTAATCAAATTATTAAATCACATGGTTAACTGCCTATACAAAAAGGGGGGTGAGGGGGGTTATGAAATATTAAATAAAAAATAATAAGGTAGAGAAAGTGCACAGTGGTAAAGTCACATGGTTAAATACAGTAGAACTCATTTGCTTGTATTAACAGTTACTGTACAGTAGCTCCAAATAAGTATAGGCGGAGGTTGATGATTGTAACTTCTGGTGTAAACAAATAAACAAAAAACAACAACATGGAACTGGACAAAATACAAACCTAGTGGCAACAAAACAACACAGAGACTTGTGGTGAGACAGAACGCTCTCCTTCCTCTCCCCTCATTTATCTCCCCCACGCTGATCAGCTCCATCTGGATCACAGTGGCTCATGCAGCTCATGCCGGTCCACACGCATTAGCCCAACATCATGGCTTCACATTCTGCAGAACATTTACCACAAAAGCATTGCTGGCACAAATCTTTCACGATGACACTAATGTCTGGGCCTCACTCGTCACACATCACAACAACACTATGCTGTCAACGTATGCAGTGTGAATGGAGTTGGCTGCCCATCTTGTTTGATTTGATGGGTTATTATTAAACACTTCTGTCAATAAAAAGCGTGGTGAATGCTAATTTCCAAACCCTCCACCAATAAACGACCATGAAACCAGTGCAAATTAACCTCTAAATGTCATGGGAAAAGCCACTGCCATGGCAGTCACTGTCAGTGCTTCAGCGAGGGAAAGCCTGGTCCACATTAGATGCATATAGTATATTAGGATGTGGTATGAAGCTGAAAAGACAAGTATTTTTTAACATATAGAAATGCATTCAAATAGGTAAAGAATATGCTGGAACATATAGTATCCCATTATTAGACATATGATGTGAAATGCATTCAAACAGGTAAAGAATATGCTGGAACATATAGTATTACCATAAAAAAAGACCAAAATCAATTAATTAATCATGCTATATTATCTTTAAGTGTCAACAATAAAGCTTCCATTGATTGTCTAAATATTCAAACCTGTTTTAGTTGATACATGGTCACTCTGGTCTTAAAAACAGGAAGCTGGAGGTAAATGTGATGTGCATTACTGAACAGGTGACTTAATTTCCATGAATAAAGTAAAATACTATACATGACACATTAAACTGTTGACCACCTGTGGCTTGTGATCCTGTCAGTTAATATTAACAGTTACTGTACAAAAACTGTCAATACTGACCTTAGTAAGCCACTGAAATTTTACTACCACCCCTCCACTATTTCTGACATGGTATCTCCCGGAACCTTTAAACTGGAGCTCATTAGACTCAGGACCCATTTGGCCCAAACACCCAGGAAAGGAGATGTACTACAGGTATGTCAGCTGAACACATGTTACTCAAACAAACAGTGGCTTTTCACTTATCCTAGGTTAAAATACAATGAGCTTATTTTGTTTGGGCAACAAAGTTAAATCTTTGTGTATCTGACTAGATTTTAATCCACTCCAACTGAGGCTACAACACAAGCACATCTTACCAGATTAAGAAATTAACAAATAAAAAAAAAATCAAACAGATTTCCCAACAGAGGTGAACATTAGCAGAGTTTATTTACTTTATATCCTGTATGTACAGTCTTGGACTACACGACTGTGGTTAAAAATTACCCAAACAAATGAACCATTTCCCTCCAAATACTAAAACAATGGCAAAAAGACCAAAAATACTGACACTAATTTACTGATGGCTTTGGTTATACTGATATACTTGTTAGTAAAAAAAAAGCAAAAAAAACATTTAACGATTAAACGTCAAATTACTTATTATTTAATTACTGCAAATTAATGTCAGGTAAATTGATAACATTAATGAGGTAGACTCTCTGGAGACTACATGAGCCCAAATCCATGTGTGTGTATGTGTGTGGATGCAGGCTTTACCAATATGAATGTGATCTATCATAATATGTTATTAATAATGACTGATGCAGAATTCTTATGTCAAAAGTAAAATTTAGTTTCTTGCCGTCTTGGGGACTTGTCCCAAATATTGTTACTTCCATATGTCCTATGTTTCTTAATATGATACTGCAAATAATATTTCCCATGCACACCAAATAATCTCTCTATAATTAGATCCAAACAAGTAGATATGTGTAATATAATAATACAGTGTTTAATTTTCTAAGCCACAACAGAGGAAAGTGTGGAAAAAAATGTTCTTTATTGTGCATTTTTCATGTTCAGTAGGATAAATTATCAATTCATAGTCTCTTAAGTTGTGCTTTTAATATTGCTTTGTATTCATGAAAAATAGATTTGCTTTCATGCAGAATTATGTATGCTTGCAGAGAAAATTCAGTTAAATAAAATCCATTAGGGCAAAACATGGAAAAAAAGGGAGGATTGAGGCAAAGTCTGTGGTTTTAATGCAACAAATCATTCGCCATTAACCTCACCTGTTATTTTATGGTAAGTATGGTCTGTGTTATTTTAATGATAACATCTAACAGAAACCAATCAGTTGAGGATCTGACTGTAAAACAGTGACACTGTGACCCTCTATCCATTACATCCACTACTTTTGACACAGTGCTTTAGAATGGGGCTTTTACATTTTGCATTTATGATGATTTAGCTGTTCCAGGCCTGACCACACAACGTGATGACACAGAAAACAGCTCCTGATGTATGATTCCCTTCTGTCAAGACAGGTCTCTATACAACGCAGCTCATTCATCTGCAGATGATGCACTAAGTCCCGCGACAAGGGCCAACAAAAGGCGAGAATACAACTGTGTAAGTCCTGTAAGAGCCGTAAGTCTGTGTCCTTTTCACTGCCACTATGAACAGAAATGTCAACATGCTGTCAGCATCCTGTGTCAAGTAATCACAGGAAGTCTCACTTGTTATGCAGGAGTTCATAATACTCACCTAAATCCCTGACTGGGCACCAAGTTAGGGCAATAATGTTGTTTGATAAGCAGGCATACATTCGCTGTCCTCGCCAGAGTCTGATTATCCACTATAACTTATACCAAATCAAATGCGACTTCAAAAGTCATCATCAGAGGCTCATGTATGCTTACTGCATATAGACTCATGTCTAAATGGAAAAACATGCTGAAAAGTACAAATAAAAAATATTCAGTTGTTTATTATGCCTTGACATTTGAAAAGTAACCAAGTATCCCTTTTTAATGTTAACATTCACATCCAAATGTGATTTCTTTATGATGTGCTCTTTATCTGAGCTCAGGACTATCCATTTATTTGCAAAGCAGATGAGGTCTGCAGCAATATTAAATTTCTTTGCATAAATTGCTCATTGGAATTCAATTGAGGCAAAGTTTGTTTTCTCCAATTTTTATAACTCAGATAATATACAAGTACAGTGCAGTCTGAGATGGTTTGCAGCAGGGAAGATATTAATTTGTTTGATATAGAGATTGTCCCTCTGGTATCACAATAATGGCAGTAGTTAAGTTGGAGGGAAAATCAATCCATAGTCTGTGCTTTCTTTGATGCTAATTCTTTTGTCTTGTTTTTACAATTCGTAATGTTCCTGCAGGTGGAAAACTCAGTGTGGATCATAGACTGCAGGCTTGAATATAATATACTGGAGGCTTTTATACTTTTGATAAAAAATAATTCAAGATTGTACATGGGGATATTTCTCTGTGCAATTTATGCTGACATTTAGCAGCACTGTTTGAAATGAAAAGGTTATTTCTCAAGAAATCGGAGATATTGTGTATTTACTTCTCTGTCGGGTTATCTTGGTAATTTTCTTTCATTGCCATTGCTCAATTTGTGCAAATCCTACTGCATGTTGAGAGTTTGGAGACAACAGTTATCACAGGCACACGAGTGTGTGATCATTACTCACCTCAGGATTCACGGTTGTTTTAGGAGCTGTGATGCATCATGGAGCTTACCCATATGTTTGGTTTCAGCATGTAAAGAGATGCAGCAGTAATAACTGGCCTGAGGTCACTTAATACAGGAAAAAAAAACACACATTCAAGTATTTGCGCCTGGAAATTATTGCTCCTGGATTGAGGGAAAAAGTCATGCAAAGCCAGAAAATTACAAAACACTTTGTTGGTCATTCAGAAATTACAAAAAACCAGCTAAAAGCCTAAATATGACGACATGTATGCTTTTGCTCAGCAATGCGTACGGAAAATAAAATAAAATGTAAAACTGTTTTATTCAGTTCCTGTAATTTTTTAAATATCGTGTGTCCTTGTCATTAATATTTGCTGTACTCAAAATAGAAGTGCAACATTCGTCAACACAAGTAGGAGTAGTAGGTAATGTACGTGGGACACTGTGTCCGTCTAGACAGTCTCGAGTTAAAAACAGCTTTTGTGCCACAGACAGACTCGTTAAATAAAAACAAGTTTGCCACACTTATTCTCTTCAATCTGAACGAATCCTGTGCATGCACACTGACACACAGACAGGCTGATGCTGCACAAATCAGCTTGCTAAAACCCCCTTGTTAACATTTCAAGCCTACATGATCATAAAAGGTGATGCTAGGGAATTTTGGACTTCTATTCCTTCTCTAAATCACACACCCTGTAAATTGGAGCACATAAATAGGGCTTCGTGGCAAAAACGTGAATCCAACTTATATATATAAAAAAAAGTCCTTGAATAGATTTTGAATTTTAAATGCGAGATCAAATGAAAATCACACAAAGGCACCAGCAAGTGGAATTGAAAGTGTGATACAGATGAGGGGAGTGTTGGGGTGAGGAGGGGGGAGTACGGATGAAAACAGGATTAGACTCCACAGGCCTGGTTCCCACAGATTGCCTGAAATGGGGAACAGATTTAAAGCAGGTACTGTGTGTTGACAGGTTTGGGGCCTGTTTTATTTATTTTTTTTTCCACACATGCAGACATTTCCCATTCCCCCCTTTTTTTTTTCAGCATGTCTCACACATTTAACTAGACCCATGTCAAAACCTGTTTACATGTCATGAAAAGAAGCGGAACATGCTCAAATCGGGTAAGCTACTGAAGAAGAAACTTGGATGATTTGACAGTTTGAGTCTCTTTAATGTCGCTGCGGCTGGCGCCTCTAAGCGAGTGGAAACAAATCATATGCAGTTTCACTGTTGCTCTGCTGTTAAACAATGTTGTAATTGAAGATTAAAATAATGTTGTTTCTATGTTGAGGTAACGCTGGTCTGCGTGTAGCACACGGTC
This sequence comes from Brachirus orientalis, assembly GCA_016785285.1. Lineage (NCBI taxonomy): Eukaryota > Metazoa > Chordata > Actinopteri > Pleuronectiformes > Soleidae > Brachirus > Brachirus orientalis. The sequence continues at coordinate 3,930,870 of JAFBJR010018220.1, read as the reverse complement.
GGTGCAGGCACTTATGTTTTGGCACCTTGATTTCTTTCAACAAATCAAATGGGGGCTGTATGCTCAAACTCCATATGTCAGCAAGTTTGAGATTAAACTGTTTCATGTTTAATGGGATAAGGAGGAACATCAGCTTCTATCCAATCCTGCCCTCAATTGAGTGTTTTAATGCAATTTGTCAACTCCCTCTGCTAGTGGGATTTGTTCCATACTGTTAGATGTGGAGTCAATTACACAGTATCTCTGAAGAGTATTTTGCTTGAAAGATTGCTCATCTGGCAATATTAAAGCTACTTAGTGTATGTTTGGCTGGAGTGAAGGAAATGCAGTTGAACAGGTTTTTGAAATCCACTTGTGGTATTTAAAAAATACAATTTACCGGATGCAATTTCAAAACGTCTGATTTATTTATTTATTTTTGTTGCATTGATATACATTAATGTAGAAATACTATACGTGACAGTGATGATATGGATCACTCCCCACAAAACAGGGGACCAAATAAAAGATTCACTTAACTCTTTGGAAATGTCCACTGTGATTAATTATACACTCAAACCAATACAAATGACTCACCGGTTAATGTTAACAAATATTCTCCCTTCAGGGCCTCCATTAATAGTTTCCTATTCTTTCCAAATATTATTATATCCACCTGCTGCGTGTGATCTTATTCCCCACCCTCCTTTTTTTCATTTTGTGATCATACATAATTTAGTCCTTGGCAACATCTAATAAATGATGTTGACATATGCTCTTGCAGAGAGCACTGCCTGGAAGTGTTGGTTGATAAGCTTCTTTGCATTCTCACTGGATCCAATTTTACCCTATCAGTACAGTGAGTGTGTGGCTCTGATCACATGGTCCAGACCTCCACTTCCTCCCCCTCCCCCTCCATTTCCCGCGGCGTCTGATTAGTGAAAACTGTTCTGATGGGGGGAGGGGGGCGGGGTTGGGGTGGAGGAGGTCTGTGTAAAAGTCATAATTGTCACAATTCCTTTAAATTCTTGCACAAGGTGGCATTTATCACTTCACAGACTGTTTCATGTGTCATCCACTCCTGGGTCAAATGGCTCTGATTTGGCTGCAGTTGGCACACGCGTGAACACAAGACTCAGGTGAACATGCCCCATTTCTTCAGTTTTGGCATCATCTTGCAACCGTTACCATAACAGTCAGTTTAGCCTTTACAAACTACTTTTTACAACTTGGGACTGTGCTCAATCATTTTTTTTTTCTTTTCTTTCTGACCAAAGGAAAATATATAACTATAACATTGTCACTATGCTCCCTTTGTGTTTTTAGTTTTCTCCTTCCTCTGACTCTTTTTGGAGCTTTTCCACTGTAAAGTCCTACCTTGCCTGGCTACGACTCTTTGTTTTTCCATTAGCGATAGTACCTGGTACTTTTTATAGTACCTACTCTGACAAGGTTCCAAGTGAGCTGAGCCGATACTAAATTGTGACGTGGACAGACTGCCGGCCACTGATTGGTCAGAGTGTTGTCACTGGAAGAGTCATGAGCGTGACGTCCGACACAAGAATCAAACCGAACAATGCCGAACTTTAGATCAGTTAAAAAGACTTAAAAATCCTAAAAACGTATTAATCTCTACATTTAACAAGGAAATGTCTAAAATCTCACTATTTAACAGAGGAATCAGGTGTATTTAGCGACACCACTCCTGAAAGCTGAATATCGTGAGCCAAATTGCAACCCGTTCAACCGTATTTCAGTTCATTGACTGTGTCAGGCAGAGTCTGTGCTCCGGTCATGCAGGAAGTACTGAACTAATCTTTTTAATAAACTGATTCTAATGATTCAGTGCACGGAAAAGTCAAAAACAAACATAATCTAAGGGAATATGCGTTGACTAGTTTTTGAGCCATACATGGTTTAACTGGGTGCTGTTGTCTGACGACAGCTTTTTTGGGTGAAGGTTTTTTTTTTGTTTTTTTTAAACAGGCTGATTCATAATAGTGGATTACATAAAAAAGGGTGTGTCAAAGACACATTCGCATGCACCCGCTGTACTATGAGCATGTGGCGTATAAACTGCACCCACTGGGCCACCAGAATGTGGAGATTAAAAATTGAAATCGCTTTAAGCACTTATATCCAAATGTCCATTCTCAGTCTGAAATGAATTCTTACAGCCCAACAACTGCCACCCCTCCTTTTCTTTCTTTTATTTTTTTCTATCTTTTTTGTTTTCCCTTCCTCTGCTTCTGCTTCTCCTTCTTTTCCTTCTCCTCTGTGGCCCTAAGAATTAGGTGAGAGAGAGAGAATCAATTCGATCAATTTCCTTCCACCAAATGTTTGTTGTTGTTTCCTTTTTCTTTTTTTTCTGCTGACCACACCTCAAGGATTAATATTTGATTAGCCTTTAGGAGAGGTGGAAAGTACTTATTAACCTTATTTGTCAATCTGTCAGTGCCACTGTGTGGAATGTGCCTTGCGGTGGGGAACGTGGGACTGGAGGGAGGAGGGAAGGAGGGGGGAGGAATCACTTCAGGGAATATCATGTCTTCCAGTGACTGCTCTCCTCTGGATGTTTCATCGTAATTATCCGTTTTTAGGCTGCTGTCACAAGCATGACATTCATTTCTGCAGTTTGAATACATCTGTTAATTGATAATATGATACGTGGTCCCAGAATCACATACTTAGCCGCTGTTTCCTTCCACGTGTTTGGCCAATTATACCAAATTCTTTCCAGAATAAATAACAAGAGGCGTTTGTGGTCACTAATTTTATTCATAATTATTGTTTGTAAAGAAAAAAAAATGTGTTGCCATTCAGGTCATTTCCATTACAGTCCACAAGGACAAAGCATTTACTCATTTTGAAATTGATGAGCAAACTTCCTCAGTGTAAGCAGTCCTTTTTTTCATTAGTAATTTTAATTAAGTCTTCTGCACAACACTGAAATTGACTTTATGTATAATTGTTCATTATACATCTTGTTTTCTACAATGGGGAAATTAAGGGGCCTCAAATGGATGAATCTGAGACATGATTAGTCTTGTTCATCCCAAATGTATAATTTTTTTTAATGCCTGGCGCGAGCCTTCCTGCAAAGTGAAATTGATACTTGGTATATGAAAACATTTAATGAATTGCCAATTGTGTTGTCAAAATCAAGCTAACAGATATTCTTTGGGGAAATTTAAGGGGATGATGCACACTTGAATGTTCACACTTTGTAGTAAGACATTCATATTGAATGTATCTTTTTTTTTATTATTATTGTTATTGTCAATAAAAACTCAAGTTTTCCGGAACTTTAAAGAATAAGAGTGTCTCAGGTGTGTGAGAGCTACACGCGCACACACACATGCACACACCATTTAAAGCTATAGTGTCTGTAATTAGTTTATGGAACACTTTTAATAATAAAACTGTATGGGGAAAAAACACTTGTTAAAGTAACTCACATTTTAAAATGGACTGTACACACACTGGGTCAAGGGCAAACAAAAATGTTGGGGCAGATGATGCCAGCTGTTTTGGCTTTGGCTGACTTAATGGTCAGGGAAAACAAAGGGGGAGAACATTTTAGCGGATCGTCAAAAATCCTGAAACACGAGTTGGAACACTGCCATTAGATTAAGCAATGTATTTGACTTGTGTAGTGATCACTTCGTATCACATACAGGTTTCAAAGCTTACTGGCTTTAATATCTGGTTTGTTTAACATGCTTTTATCACATTGCCTAAATATTCTCAAAAGCAGGATTAAGGAAGGTTTATGAGAAATTTGAAGTTGTAGGGATACTGCAGGTCTGCAATAATGTCTCCATAGTCATGGGGGAATTATGAAAGTCTGATTTATTTAGTAGTATGTGGATTTAAAAATGTAAAGTGAACTCTGATTGATTGAAACTAGCACCAACTTTTACAGAACCTTTTTGCAGAATTGTGATGGTGTAAACAGAGTCACATGACATCCAGAGCTGTAATGAGTGCATCTTTTCTCCTAACAAACTTTATCTACACCCATACTCACTCACTCATTTTCTACCGCTTTATCCACTGAGGGTCGCGGGGGCGCTGGTGCCTAACTCCAGCTGACATAGGGCGAGAGGCAGGGTACACCCTGGACAGGTCGCCAGTCCATCACAGGGCCACATAGAGACAGACAATCATTCACTCTCACATTCACACCTACGGGCAATTTTGAGTGTCCAATTAACCTAATCCCCAAATCTGCATGTTTTTGGACTGTGGGATGAAGCCGGAGTAGAAAACCCACGCACCACAGGGAGAACATGCAAACTCCTTGCAGACCCCTTGTTCCCTACACCCATACTACTATATTTTAATTTGAAAAAAGCTGTATAAAAAGGGTCCGTCTCCAGCAAGCATTTCAGCTATGAATCAGAAGTGTAAACTGGAACCTGATTTTCTCCTCACTAATTTGCTCAGTTTCAGAAAGTACTTAATGAGAAATAATGATGAAAATCAAAGCAAGGATTTCTATTATCAGACCAACATCAAGGTAAAACTGAAATTTAATGGAGTTTTCAAAATAAAACAGATCCAAGAGCGTATATTTAAGCTAATGTAATGTGGATGGCTGGCGCATAGGAAGAAAACGTAGTAGTATGGATGTAGCCTAGTTTTAAAAATCAGTGCATTACCTGGCTATGGTTTACAGAGTGCAACTCCTGCATCACAGTCAGCATTCGGGGGTCTGTTGTTTTGGGGTGTTATAGTCTGGTTGTGTCTAAATGATGAACACCTCTCCACACTCACTGGAAGCCTCCCAGATCCATCTCCACAAACCTCGGTGTCATGTGTGACTGTTCGCCCTCACGCTATCGAGCTCAGTCAAAGACCATCCCATGGTTTGCAGTGTTAATTACAGATCCTTTGATGTGATAGAACACAGCCCTGTAGAGATTGATTACTCTTTGAGCTAAGTTGTCTTCCAATTACTTAGACAATTAGCCAACTAATTAAAATACTTACCCTGTGCATTGAAAAATGAAGAAGAGCACTGCTGTGAGCATCTCCCTTGATATATGAGCTGCCAGGGATTCTCAGAGAGTCTCAGCTGAACAGTGGAAGGCCTGGTGTGCTGACTGCAGCTCAGGATAAAGGCCCAGAGTGAGACACTGCAGCGGACTGAGATAATAATGTGGATCGAGCCTTTGGTGGCGTTTATCACTTCTCGTTGATTGAGGATAAAGATGTCGGATCAGGGGATAAATTGATGTTTGAGAGTCTATTGTTTCACATTTTTACTGCCTGAGAAATGCCAAAGTCTGAATGGCAACTTCAAAGATGAAGCATTTCCACAGTTATGTCTAGTTTCCAGCTTTGTTGATGCTTTAATTTGACTTTTTTATCAGTGCAGACTCGGTATGGAGGGGAGAAAAAAAAAAAAATCTCAAGAATCAATGCTCAGTGTGACAAATAATTAGACAGTTGATTTGAATTCACTGGAGCATGTCCGAATATTTACATTCCAATCATTTGCAGTTAGTCTGAAAATCATCACTTTGAGACTCTTTATTTTAAAGGTCCGTGGAGGAATTTGGTCCTCTGATAAAAGAAGAAAAACATTATTTCCAAGATTCTCAAGAGGCTTAAAATGTTTAATTTAATAGCACTTACTTGGTCCTGCACTGCTTTCAAAATATTAAATATGTTGCTCAGTTATTTGCAAGTAGAAGCCGTTTGGTATACTTCAGTGCCTCTTGTAGAAAGTATTGTGTGCATATGTCTGTGTATTGTGGATTGTTTTCTGCACATACTGTACTTTGACACACAGGCTTGGAGGTCTGACTGACCCACGGTGTGCCAACAACTCATGTTATTCAGTTAACTTCAAAGACTTGACATGAAATCCAAATTTAGGTGAGAATATCATCAAAATTAAACTTTTGAATGAAAAAAAAAAAAATCAACGTTATATAATCACTTTCCTGACAAGAAACATTAAAGCATTCTATTCCAATCAACTCATCAGCACCGAAAAAATAGTTTGCTAGAGTGTGTCCTTTAAAAAGATCAGAAATATGAAAACGAATAAATTTTATTACCTGATATTAGTGCGATTCATTTTGTTTTATTTTACAGAGACAACAGGCGACTTTTGTGTCCCAATTCAAAGGTCTTGTTTGGTCACTCTCTTAAACATAAACATTTCCTTTTATGTGGAACAAACAATAGATAATGACCAACCATGGTTTTATGTCAAACCGGACACATTTTATTTTCACAAAAACATGTCCCGGTGTCCAAGAGAATAATATGGTGAAAGCAAGGCTTATATGGGACCTGTCTGTCTGTTAAACTATGCAATTGTCATAATAAAATGTTACAGCCAAAATGCTGTCTATTTTATAATAAAGGAAATAATGAGTAAATAGAAGTTTTCCTCAGTGGCATGTTTATGCAACAACACTTTAATATACTGTATGAGTCAAATAAACTCAGAACTATTTCATTAAATGATATCCTTGTTTATTTCTTTAGATTAATTTTGTCAAAACAACACTCTCCTCATTAATCTGTCGGTAACTAGACTTTAGCAAGGTACCAAGAGTTCTTTTCAATTATGTATAAAATGTAACATAAGGGCCATATTTTTTGTATTGCCTATTATAATCATTGCTTTCTACAAATGTGTGTAAAACACAGTTCTGCTCTGTTTCTACACCGATGTGAAGTCAATGTCAATAGCATGGCAGTTCATCTCCAAGAAGCCACAATGTCTGTGATTCATTTGACTCTACACGCCCACATTTCAATGGGATGAAAAGTTTTCTTTTCCTTTCTTTTCCTTTTTTCCCTGTGGCCATGACGCATCTGACTGAGGCTTGTCTCACTTATTGTCGTGTCCCTTTAACCCCAGCTGGGCAACTCCATTATTCCCCCTCCATTGTGATGTTAATGCTGCGTTATCTGTGCAGGGGACAAATATGCAAGGGACAATGGGGATGTAGACATGCATTCAATTTATGCATCCATAATTGCTTTTGATGATGTAGATAATTATGTTGCACTCCGGAGAGTTTTGGCACTGCACGAGCAAATTACAGAAAAGCCTCGACGTCTGATTTGCTGATCGACTACACCATGTAAATAATAATAAACCAAATAACTTGATGTCATACTTTTATTTTTCTTCATTTTGATTTAAAGTGTGTATTTATCACCGAGACCTGGAGTATTTCACTGACACTTGAGTGCAAATGCAACTGAAAATAACAGTCAGCAGAATGACTCCTCGAAGAGTGATTACAAGTCTCTCACTCTTTTATATCTCACGTCATGGCTGCAGTGATTTGTATTAGAAGTTATGTGTTTTATACCTCAAAGGAAAGTAACTTTACTCCGGCAGTAAATGCCAACATTATGGGGTAGGACTTTGTGTGGAATGACTCGAAGGCTTCTGGTTCAATCCCATTTATCAAACTGCCCTTGAGCAAAACACGGGGCTTCAAACAGCATCACTGGTGTGTCACCGTGTGTGGACGTGTCCGTATGACATTGTCAAGTACTTTGACTTGTGGAAAAACTTATTATGTACAGTAAATTCAATAATTTGTTCTGATTTTTGAGTTTTATTTGAAACGTACTAACAGTGTCTACTTTTAGGTAACCGTGAAATCTTATTTTAATTCTTATTTTACTCAAAATATGTACTGCCGAGACTATAATTGCAATAAATCAGTGCTTTAAAGCTGAAATAGACAATGATTTGTGAACATGTTATACCTTATTTGATTGTGAAATTGCGATAGAAAAACACTAACGTCTAAGTTCGTATTTGTCAAATGTAAGCCTTTTCTTGCCACGTTAAGTTCAGTTTTTGTGAAAAATGTGTGACTGATTACAAGTTGCTATCTGTTTTTCCTCCTGCTGCATCATGTTATTTTTACTTCTGTGTGATGCGCTAACCTTATTTAAACTATGTTATTACTTTGCAATGCACATCCATGACGATAGCGTTCCAGTGTGCTATTGTGAACGTTTTCTAGGGAACATACATTTCTTTTCTTCTCTATAATCTACAACTAGTGATGCTGATAACTTCTCAAAGATGACAGTGTTGTGTAATAATAAGTGCCCTGGATGAAAAAAAAACCCCATTGCAAGAACGTGCGTGTTTATTGTGCACACAGTGGGGACAATTTTTACAGCATCAGTGCTTATGCGGCACAACATGTGCTAAGAAAAAAGACCTATGTCTTTACTAGTGTTTTTATGATAATAAATTAAAAAAATAATAATAGTACGCCTGAAACTATAATGACATAAAAATAGATTGTTACCTCTTTAAATCTGGTAGCTCGCAGCTTAATAACACAGTTCAGATTTTTCTTTCATAGACAAGGGCTCCTATTCTCTAAAGCTCCTCCCTCTCCTCATTAGCGTCTCCTGTTCCCTGCTGCCAGTTTTCTTTAACTCACAGGAGTGTGTCTGATTGAAGTTGCTGGGGCAGGTTGGATCGAAAGATCCCCTGCGATTAGAGGGTCAGCAGTAAGTCTGAAAGATCAGACTCTCCTTCCTCATTCTCTAATCGCCCACTATATAAAACAATCTTATCACCACTTAACCTGTGCAGGAGCCCTGATACGTCTTGGCATGCTCTGTCTATATTAATCAATCAACTTCAGGCCTTCATGAGATCAGGGATGCAAATCTGTGCACTAGCAAGGTCCCATTTCTTCTTCTTCTTTTATTAATATTGTTCAGGTCTCACCTGTGGACATGGAGCTTAAAACAATCGATAACAAAAAAAAAAAAAAAAGAACAAATTAAATAAAGCGCAAAATAATGTTTGAATCGGGCTGCTTCTCCAGATTATGTTGACTTCTGTGCACATACAAATGTCTTTCAGCATTTATAACCAAACAATGTTTACAATTTCAGTGCATCTTCCGTAAAAATCATCTTGCTGTCAAACTCTGTTAAAATCCGTCATCTGTTTCTCTCACTGGAAAGCTGCAATTTAATGATACTGACAACACAATTTAGGAGGCAGAACAAACTCGGCTCCTTTGTTTCCTGGTGACAGGTGTGAGCTGTCGCTGGTACAGACTTAACTGTTGAGGGACATGAGAAACATAACAGAGCTGGAATTCACTATCAGTTACCTCTGTTGACAGAATATGATCAGAATAAGATGCTTTCAGGGTGTCTTATAATCAATGACAATATAATGTAAATAAAATTTGACAGAGTGATGAGTAAAATAGATATTAGTCAACCGATGTGATAGAATAGAACAGCAATATACTTTAAATATGAAACCCAGATATGAAGATATGAATGCAATTCTGCATGCGTTTTGCAATCAATCAACCTTTATTTAAATTAACATGTACGAGCAAATATAATTCTAAATGCTCAACAAAAACATACAATGTTAAAAGTTGAATTGAACAGCAGTTTAACATACAGAGACTAATGCAAACAAAAATGATCAATAACAGGCTATGACCTATGAAATAAAATATACTTAATGGAAATATAACGTATAGGTCAGTAAGTATAAATAGAGTGAAATAAATAAGTATGATTGGATGCTGATGTTTTTACTCTGCACATTCCCACACATCCATACATGCATATGTGTTAATGTTATCGACATTAATGAAGCTGCATAAGGAAAGCATGTGAATGCATCATTAAAAGCAAGATTATCTTTGGTCTTTTTTCTTCAGAGTGAAAATGTACTGACTTACAGTATTTTCTGCATTTACGGTATGCTGTTGCTACTTTTACTCTTAATTAAAACTGACATCACAGATTTTTGCTTGTGCTTATTTCACATTTGTAGTTGTGCTGATGTTGACCTGATAAGTGTAAGTTCAATAATCACTCACTTTTAACTGTTTCTGGTCTCCTGGGGCAGAATATTCAGCTCTTTACCTGCTAAATGGTCCACTAAGTTCACAAGTGTGTGTCAGCCCTTTTGTGTGAGCATACAGTGGGTATTTTAGAGCTTGTTTGCAGCAGCTGTTTGCTGCCAAAAAAATGCACTATGAGAATGGGGAGGAAACACAGACAATAAAGAAGGCGAGTTGCCCAATGAAACACTGAGCTAAAAGTTGCTTTAGCAGCAGATTCAATTGGCATATTTCTGTAGGCTTTCGACAGCAGTGATGTTTTTTTTGTTTTGTTTTTTGCCTTAGATACTATAAAAAAACAGAAGTAACAATTTAAATGCAGGCGTTTCACTTGTAAATGGGCATTTTTATTACATGGAAATGCTTTTTGAGCTCATCTCTGTTTGCAGTGAAAGTTGAAACTTAAAAACAAAGATGTAATTTATGAAATTGCAATTGGTCACCTGTACTACCTTCCTACTCTCAAAAAGTCTGTTTAATCATGGATTTTTGGCCAGTGGGAATGAGATTAATTAGCATTTACTCCCTGGTCTTAAATGTAGAAGGGTTTTTTGTTGGCTTCAGCTCTAACTGACTCAGGTAACATGCTAATTCCTTCTTTGTCTGCTTCATTTTGGACAGCAAAGCAAATTTCTGCATCATTTCGGGAGCAATTCTAAAATGCCCATTCATCTTCTATCCATTAGTATGGCCATCAGTCATGAGTATTTTTTAGAGAATGCCCTTTTATGGCTAAAGACACTGTTCAGTATTTTATAGTTCATCTTACTTCATTTTAATAGTGCCTTAAAATCTTTCCTTGGTCAGTGAGTTTGAACGAGGGACTGGAGTAAAAGATACTAAATAGTAAACAGTGTCAATGAGCCCTACTGTTGTTGGTTTTGTTTTCTTTTTTCCCTCCTCAACTCGTGTTTGCAGGGCAATTGTGATGTTACGTTTCTCCCACAGGTGACCGATGTTTGTGTGAAGGAGTCTTGACTTCAGCCAAAGTTTGATATACAGTACATTAACGCTTTTTGTGCCATTAAACATGAACGTTTACCTTGTTGTGATACCTCACGTCTTTCTTTCAGCTCCAAATGTAAATATAATGATGCTGCTGAGGGTCAGTTCCATTGTGAGAGATGACTGCCACATTCCGTTATGCACTTTGAATCTGTAAAGGCCGCTTCACTGAAGCTGACCATGTAATGTCCCTCCCTGCTGCTGCATATACAGTCATGGCGCGGCGTTGAATGGCTCCTCCATCTTCTGAGGCTGGCTGGGCTGCTTATGAGGGGAACATAAACTAGCACGCAATATCCCATTGTCTCTGACCACTTAGTTCCTCTCATTGTTAGAGGTTATTTTGCCCTTATGAGGGGCAGAAGGTTTTCAGTGTCAGCAGCGTGTGATTAATGACTCACTGTGGCTCCCTCCTGCCGAAAAGTGCACACTCAGTCTAGACTAAGATTTCCCCAACCTAACACCTCCTTACCAAGGAGACAGACAACCATGCACCAGTTGAGAAATTCTATTTCCTACGGAGACCTTTGAACTTGGTTAACACAATTGTTCCTCTGATTCTGTGAAAAAATATAATTGATTTTTTAAGTGAAAGTCATAATTGTGTCTCCGTTCCCTCATGATTAATCAAGCCTAATAAGCTGGAATGTGTGCCATGTTTAGGTGTGCTGCGGATTCATCTTTTTATGTTGTGTTGTGTGAAATCAAGTAACAACATTGCTAAGGAGCAGTGCTAGGTGTCAGCAATATACAAAAATGATTTATAGCATGTAGACAAATGAGATAGTCCAGCCTCCAGGTTGGCACCTATGACAATCTCCCAAATCTCTTTGTATTTTGAGCAAAGACTAAAGGAAACATTCCTGGATAATGAAAGCAGGGACAAAATAATGAATATATTTGGTGGTGATGGTGGTGTGGGTGTTTCACAGGGACACAGTGTCTTCCTACTATGGAAAACATGCAGGAAAGCCACCTTTGTTTCCTGGCCTTTACCATCAAACACTATTCTTGCTTCCAAATCCCTCAGAGTGCAAGAAGCAACCAGACTCTGCTGGGGCCTATATGACTCAAATTATATCATTTGTCCAATTTGCTATTGTTTCATCCATGTCAAGATAATTTGCTTTGGGTTTCCCTGTAATGTCTTGGGTTTTGTCTACCCCCCCCTCGAGAGACCTGCTATAGTGTGTGCCCTAGATAGACTGTTTATCAAGTGCCCCATGTTCTGTCAAGTTGACTTTCCAACCATGATGCACAGATAAAATGTACACCTTCATTTCACCGGTAATCTCAGGGGGAATGCACCCATGACCGCAGCAGAAGCCTGTTTACCTGGGGTATTAATTGGGTCAGAGTTAAAAGCGCAGTGGAGACGGTCTCGCTACAGGATAAAGATGAAGTAGCCATCATTATTCAACACCTACTGTATAATGACAGCTTCATTTCTCCCTCAGTAGCCATCCCATTCCTAATTAATCCCATCATCTCTCCTAACAGTTGGACAGTCAGCAGCCAAACAGATTCAACATATGTTATCATCACTACTACTACTACTATACTACTACTACTACTCTGGAAGCAGTAGTAGTAATATACTGCTCTGTTTGCCCAAGAAGCCAAATCTAGTCAAATTTAAGTGTTTGATATGTTCACTTACCACCACTGTTACAAAAACACATCATCTAGCATCTGAGCAGGATATATCACCTGAAAAGTATGCTCACCTTTGCTTTTTATCAATTTCTGCACTAAAATGATATATGAAAGGATAGTTGTCTTATAAAAAAACTGAGCAGTTGAGGCTTCATAATCAGTGTCAGATTTCTTTTGACAACTGGTGGCAGCATGATCATTAATCAACTTGTGAATTGTCATTTTCTGCCTCCTGGGTTCATCGGGCACAGACAGCAGCCACAGAACGCCGTGGACTCCCTGACAGCTCCGTCTGGCTACTTCACATCACACGGACGGATGAGGCAGAGTGACTTAGGAAGCTTTTACAAATTCCGAGGATGCATCTTTTCCTCTTAAAATAAAATGACTTGATTTGGCCATGGAATAGCCTTGGCATAGGTAAATAACTGTAAATAAATGAAGTGTATTAAATTAATGCCAATAAGACCTCTTAAATATTACATATATAAGTTTTATAAGAAATATGAGCCAACAAAGCATTGCACATTGTACATTATAGTCACATGTCATGGTCAAACTTGTGTTCTTGATATGTTTTCCTGCAGAAGTCCCCTAATGACCCCATGGCCTCTGGCCTGTCATGGCTGCAACCATTTCAGTGGGAACAGACGGAAGACATTACCGTGTGCTATTGATGATACTGAAGTGCTCAACCATCGTCTTTGGCCTCGTCTCATGCAGGTAGGGTGTCATGCTTCTTTGATTAATTGCTCGCCTGCCAAATGTATCTTTGCGCATTATCTTGTTCTATCTTTTGATTGCATGTGCTTAATCCTTATCATAATTGGAGTTGCACACTGCCACTGGGCCCGTCATGTCTCATACCAAATTAGGCTTAAAATTGTTTACTGAAATTTGGATGCTCCTCACTTCAGCTGTGAATTAAATATCACAGAAACCAATTATGCTAATTAAGATGGAGAATTTGAAAAAAAAATAGAATATAGTGACATTCTGAGAGAGTATCTATTGCTTCCTTTTTTATTGTTTTGACAGAAGAGGATGTGCTTCCACATCAGGCAGTCCAGACTCCTTATTGTGTGTTTTGTTGCATCTGAACAGCACATGGGCAATTCCCCAGGCAAACTAATCAGTCCACTCAATCATCGGAATGCCAGTAAAGTGTTTTAAGACTCTGACAGTGCACAAATAGCAATAATAATCATAACCATGAATGGGCCACATAGAGCACCACCTCTATATTGCAGTTTGCCATGTGACGGTGTGATTTTCACACAAGTTACGAGATATTATCTCACTGTGAAGGCACGACGGCACCTAGGGTTGTTAGCGACACTCAGGTGCGATGCTCTAATTCAATCAAACATTCACATTTCATGCATATGGTATTATATATGAAGGTGTATACATGAGTGTGCTTCAGGACATCCTCTGGTTCTTTGGTCAAAGGTTTAATCCTTGTTTTTTCTGACCACACAAATAAATCCAGCGATTTACATTCATAATCATTATATCTAAGAGTTGAATGTGTTTGCAGCTGTTTGGAAATTTGGAAATTATTCAGTCAGCCAATCAAGCAACCAACCGAATATCACAGGTATTAACTAAAAATATAATATTTTGAACTGCTAAATATGTGACAGCAGTGGTGTTTTTGTGTATAAAGTGCAGGTTATAGTATAGTTTATGTGTGTAACTAAAACAACAAAAATTAATAAGAAAATCAGTTTTGATTTATTCACTCTGAGCTATTTTTTTATAAGTAGTCCCCTGTCTCTCTCTCTGTGTGTAGTTTATCTCCCTTAAATTACTGCACAAATGTGAAGTGTGAATATAGTTATCACTACCATGTGTATTAAAGTAAGTTTGGCCATGAGATGAATTATATTGGATTAAAAAATAAAGAAACACACATTGCCCCTCTGAGGATTTTCAGTTTACTTTGGCACAACCAACACAAAAAAGAACAGCAACGGGGAAAAGTGAGCAGTTTTACAAGTTTAAAACAAAGAATACAATATTAAATTTTTACTCTCTCTGCTGCTGAAGAGCAGAGAATCGCTGTCAGGTCTCGTTTTATAAACTTCCCTGAGGATGCAGCTTTCATGACCTCATGACCTTTCAACATAAGCTCACAGTATAATTTGTGATTATAATATGTATATTGTGTACATGGGCCCATTTGTATTTAATCTATTTTTATATTTTGGGTGATGCTAACCACAACTTTCAAACTAATGTATGTATAATGTCTCCATGCCTTTATTTGGACTTGGGTTACCCTCACATCCTTCCACTCTAAAATAATAAGCAACACTGTAAAGATGAAATATTTGCATGAATGGTATGGGCACTGCTGTGGCGCCACTATTGCCACTTAATATCACCAGTAGTTGATATTAGGTCCGGTGTATAGTAATTAGTGACATCTAATGGTGATACTATGGATTGCTACAGGTGGAGGACTTGCCCTTCCCTTTTCCAAGTGACTCAGATAACTACGGTGGCCCTCACATACTAGAAAGCATGTCTTCTTTGCACAGTAACCTTTTGCTTTGAAATGCCAAATGCACGCTCTGGCTGGTTTGTCCTGGTTTGGCCTACACCAAACAAAGACTTGTTCTAAGGCTATGGAAAAGAGGGAATTTGTGATTAAAGCCATGATACCAAGTGGCAACTGGTTTTAGTGTGACTTATTCAAATCTAAACTCCCGTTTTAAAGTCTCGAGAGTCACAATTTGGCCGGCGCCATATTGACATTTTGCAAATGGACATTCACAGACGTCACCTGCAAACAGGTGCCTATTGGATGATATGAGCTGTCAATCAAACTGTTGTCCACTCAATGGGCTATTATCATCTATTTTCCTCTAATGGGACCACTGATTGGCAGTTTGTCGCCTGTGCTCCTGTCATGCAGGTAGTACTGAACTAATGTTTTAAATTAGTTGATTCTTATTATTCAGTATGCCGAAAAGAACTGCTTTGCTCGTCACTAGTTTGTGTGTGTCACGTTAACCCATGTTGAGGAGGTACGATAGTAATGGAAAACAAAATGCCACAATCTTGGAAGTAACCACAACCTGTCCTCACTATGTTTATTTTCTAATTTACAAAATCTGTTAGATATGCCCCGAGCATAACTTACTTAAGTAACATGAGAAGTACACCCAAACCCAGCAAATATGTGGCAATACCTTCATGGTGCATCTAGTTTTCTGTGCAAACTGTGGCTAAACAGCGAGGCCTTTAAGACAATATGTTCTCCAGATACCTTCTTTTGTGTATTGGTTATAGTATATGCAGTTCACCCTTTCACTTAAAGCTGTAAATTAGTGTTGGTGCTATGTGTGTGACTTGTGGTCCAGTCTTAAGACAGTATTGCAGCTCCTTGTGAAAGGTATTTCTTATCCTGCAGTCTCCACGGAGGCATATTGGCAGATGCTGTTTGCTCTGTTAATTAAATTTCCTCTTTGCAGCAAATGAGGTCATATTCCACCATTGGTGTAATGTCTCTCTCATGTACAACAAAGGGAAAGCAGCAGAGTCCAGGAATCTTAACTGAAACAATCAAGTATATCATTGTTTGTCTGTGGATCTATATTTTTGAGGAGTATCACTACGGTGAAATTTGATGCCACTGCTTGTGGTTTTTATTGCTTCAATTTTACAGACAGTTGGGATTAATGTCAGCTTCTATAGCTTCCAGGAAAAAAATGGGCAATAATATAGGAGCCCTTTCCATTATTCTGAGGCTATACAGGATGATAACATTTGTTCTTAACTCAGCTTGCAATATTGTTAAGACTGTAATGGCCCACCATTTAAAATGTTGTTCATCTTGATTCATGTCTTATTGACTTACTTAGAGATGATCTCCAGGGTGGCTGTTTGTGCCACAATCATTTGTGTAAGTGATAAATAAAAATATGTTTCATGTTATCAACATTTCTTCTTCTTCTTCTTAGACTTGAGTGTGATTCTGAATGACATATGTGTCTTATAAACCTGGGAAAATGATGTCATTTTATGTTTATTACTGTTTGACAGACATGAGCTGGGTTAAAAAAGGTCGTCATCTTTGTTTACACCAATACATGCTGTCATAACTAAGTAGCACAGTGACAAAGACATATTTTTGAAGCGGGAAGAAATAGTCATTTTCTATAATTGGAAATGCTCACTTCCAGTGAATGATTTGGGCTGGAAAGATAAGTAAAAGTAAAAGTGGCTATCCAATTAAACAGCATGGGAAATTTCCATTTTGATATCCATTTTCTTTTTTTGACCATGTCTCTTTTGTTAACATTCAAGCTAGAAATGGAATCAAAGGTTTTTTTTTATTTACCTATTCCAGATATTCAAATAAATTAAGTTTCCTGTCTAATGCAGATATGTATTTTTTTTATTTATTTATTTATTTATTTTTTTTTAAAACCATCTTATGTGTTTTAATTACTTCAGAATTTGGTGTGACCAAATAAACTGTTTGACAGTCCCTGAAAGCTAAGGGTATAACTGAATAAATAAATAAATAAATTCAAGATGTTTGCACCATCAAAACCAAACAATTTGATGCATTTTGCATTTTAAATAAAATCGAGTTTAACTAGTTTGTTAATCAATTCCATACAGTTGTAAAAGTGACATATAATCACTATATCATTTTACTCTAACACTGAGTTTAAAGAAAGAAAACCATAATGCCCTCTGTTTCCCTGATGCATCTCAAGCACCAGAAGCGGCGCACTTGTCCAGAGGGAAGTTCATTAATATGCATTTCCATAACAATGGTCCCACTGGTGTCCACTGATGCATAAGTGACTATAGTCTAGTCTCACTGTGGAGCTGCATTATAAAACAACAAAGGGACTGACAACAGGGGCAAAGCAAAGAGTACAGACAGACTGTAAATAGACAATATCTTGTCAAGTCCCTGAGAACAAAAGTGCAAAATGTGCTCTCATTGGGAATCTTGTACTTTTAAGTCACTCAAAAGAAAGTACTCTAAAGGGAATACAATTTTGTTTTCCTCAGTGTTAAGAGGGACAGAGATGCATTGAGGTTAGAAGGCGAAATAAATAACCAAAGTTTGACACCACCATGTCAAAGATCATATTTTCACACTATGCAAATAAATATCGCTAATCTGTTGCCTTATTTAGATTTTACCCCAAGCTACAGTGTGTATTTCAGAGCAGAGCTCTACTTATTTTTATTGATTTAGTAAAGAGAAGTAAAATTTCTTACACCTTAGTTAAACAATGTCAACACACATTTGAGAAGGGGCCTTTTTTTTGCCAACAGTAAAATCTCTTGTGCTTGTTTCCTGGTAACTGGTAGCTGCTGTATGTGAATTCAACAGTTGCCAGCAGACTTTGACCATAAGGTGCTTCTCCATTATTATTCACTTCTACATCTTATACCAACATTTTAGTCCAAATACTTCTATATACAAATGTAATGTAGAATTGAAGTACATTTTAAACTATTTTAGCAGTGGGTCTTTAAGGTAAAATTGCTACTACAAGTAAAGCAAACAAACCAGAATGGTGATGAGAGAACATTGTTCCAGGACTTTGCCTCTGTACTTCGAGCATTGTGTCTGCTGTTCACATTTCAGTCCATAACAGTGTGATACAACAGGATTTTAAACCTGTGATGTCACAGTGATGGTGTGGCTGTCAATTGCTCTATAAAAGTGGGGTGCATAGGGGAAAATGCCAAAGGGTCACTGAGAGAGCAGTGTGTGTAATTTTCTGGTGATCAGACAACATATTATAGCTTAGGGGAAAAATAACGACAGTAAAGCTGTGTTGTATTCATTCACCGAACTGCCCTCAGGCTGCACAGCAGTTCTTTGTTCTCTGGCAAAGACATGTTCAAATTCACGATGCTCGAAGTCACTGAACTATACTAGTGATGGTATGTTTTCATCCAAATGTTACATAATCTCAGTTCTTTTTTAAATGACACAGCAATATGTGTTTCTGTAATCTAAAGAGGTCATAACACAACTGCAGAGTTTATATTGCTTTGCTATGTCACTTTCTTTTATTAAATTTGTTGTTGTTTGCTGGTCGTTTGATCATTAATTTTTTATGTTCTCTATGTTTTATGTTTCATTTTATCATGCTCGCAATTAAAATATCTCTCTAATTGAAATTAAGGTTTCTGGGAAAAGGGCCAATGCAAATAAAGCAGGGTGAAAGGTGGGGATAATATTAGGGGCCCACAGCTGGAGAGAGACCATAAAAATGGAAGTAGGGTGTATGAATTAATTAAGCGGGACCCAGAGCAATATCCTTTCAGGGATCCCAGAATTCCTAGCTATGTCTCTGCGTGATGTATTCAGCTCTAATGAACAGAGGGAATAGACATATTTTTGTAAAGCAGCGTGGATGTTGCTGCTCTGGGTTTTCACAGTGGAACTTTGCATTGGGGTTTGGGTGCAATTATTAACTGCAGCCCATAAAATGCAATTTATTAAAAGGATGGAATTTTTTTTAAATTGAATGATACTGAATTAAAAAGCATTGATGGAGGTGCGTAGTGCTTCACTAAATGAAAAAGAAACTTATTATTTGGTGTCTTGGGCAACACAAAACATCACGGTTTGATGTTAGTGCATCGCAAAAGCTTCCAAGTCTCTGATGCCAGTTGAAATAATCTAAACCTGCAAGCTTTCATCTACACTTTACAACTGGAACTAAAGTTTCCTCTGGATGGAACATTTTTGTAGTCATTTTTAAGACTACAGCCAATCAAATCACTGTTTTACAACCTGAGAAGCCACATCACATAATGCAATTGGAGTGATTAACGTTATCGAACATTTACTTTATCGTACTGCAATGACGTTGCACAGTACTCTTTAGTTGTTTTGTCAACTTTGTCGTGCTTTCACATATTTTTACTTACCATGTTGACTTGCATGTTGACTGCTGCTCCACCCAGGTCATGAATAAATCTATGAACCTTATACACTGATCAACCATAACATCACTTACCTGTTTAAATATTGATGCTTGTGGATATTACTCATCAACATGTTTTGGTCATTACTGAGTCAGAACATTTCTATTTTCTATTTCAAATTAATATTATTATTTTTAACTGATTTACCTTATCAAATAATGTATAACTGTATAGAGAATGCTTTGTTATTCATTTCTACAAAAGACAAAAACACATTTTGTGTACTGAAGTCTAAACCAAACCATTTAACAATTGTGAACAAAGAAAAACTGGATATGTACATGATGTATAGTGACCTGTGATTTTCTGCTGCTGTTATAGAGTTTGGTCTGGCAGACAGTGAGAACACATGGGAGACTAAAGTGGCCGATAGGAAGTCTCTATTAAATTTGCATTAACACATTGTGTAAATCTGCTGATGATTGCCTCACAGAGACCCCGCGGTTTCGGCGTGCCATCCCCAGCTCCTGTACACTGGCCAGATGGCCACTTCAGAATGAGATTGACACAGTGTTTCAAACTGATTTTCATGCTAACTCTCAGGAGAGCGAGACAGACCATCCGCTCTGTTGGGAATCAGGATTACAAAATAGCCAATTAAAAAGGAAAGTGGTGAAATCTTGGCCTGATAAGACGGAGATTAAATCGGTTATAGTTTATTAGGCAAAATTACTTATTAGGAACTATTCCTCTCCAAACAGATTTCCATTACCAGCCCAACTCCTTTTTATCTACACTCCTTTATCTGATGGCTGCACTCTGTAATTATGAATCCCCCAAATAGCAATTATGACACCACTTGGACAGCATTTCCTCGTTCCCTCTCCATTATGGCTTAAATAGTGAACATCTTGAAAATCTCCCCAGAAGACAACAGATGGACCTGACCTCACTTCTACATTCAAAACATTTTTGTAATTATGATAAAAAAATAATAACTGTACTGACCAAACGTCTTAAGCCACCATTAGATTTATTGTTGCAATGTCCATATATAATTATTTCTCAATCTTTTTATTACAATTTGAATTGTTGGCAAAAAGGATTTAAAATGACTTGTCATAAAATCTGTTACCTTCAGGCGGACATTATGGCAGGTTTTTGGATGAGGTACAAAAATCCATCCTTTGTATTTTGATATTCTGTGGACTAAACATAATTTGTTGTCTTTGTCATGTTGTGTGTTGTTCTGCAGCTGTTGTAGCACTTTTGCCCAAGAAACATTTCCATGTGGGGACAATCAATATATTTTGATATATTGATTTTGATGGAGTTATTTGATTTAGAAGCTTGCAATACAAAAAAAAAAAAAAAAGTATAAATAAAAATTCAACTTCAAATCACACAATTCCTTTCAAAATCCCAATGATCCCTGGATGTGACTGACAAAAAGTCAGAATTTTGCACTGCACAGTACTGTTGATACTTTTTTCTTTTATAACAAACCTGGCTCAATTTGTTGCCATTGAACCTTAAAAAAACAATCATGTCAGATTTCCCTCCTTGTTTCCCTGCATCCATCATGTGCCCACCCGGTGCCATGTATAATTACTCGTAGAGAATGGCTGAGCAGATGCGAGGGCTGTGGGTGAGAGTGAATCAGGAGGCTCCGGCGGGTCCCAGTGTCCCTGGATAACTGGTGCTTGCACTGCTTCAGGAGGCATCTGTGCAGCACCTGTGGACAGAGCAGCGCTCCACCTGCTGCCAAACATATCAGCTGTCTATTCTTTTTCCACTGAAGCCCCAGGCCTCCCGTATACAGCCTCTCCCCTAGGTCAGACAGGTTCATGAGAAAACCCCCTCTATGCTTTTCTCACCTTCCACCAGTTCCTGAACATTAAAGAGCTCTTCAGCTGGTCTGAGGTTGATCTGCTACCTGGGACTTCCTCTGACCCTGACGCTGTCCGGGCTGCCTCCTTAAACATTATCAATCTCAAGCCTTTCCTCAGAGCTCGGGAGCTATTGGCCGACTGCAAAACATACAGGCGGTTTATTATGGCTTGCCTCTTTGCTCTAACCAAACACTGATCTCATATCTGAAGGTTGGCTCTGGATCCCTTCATTCTCCTCTAAGGGCCTGGAAGAGTCGCTCAATCATATAGATAGATTGAATTCATACCCTGGCTATTGTTAACAACCATTTGTATTCATGAAATCAAAGTATTTACCTCTAAGATGAGCATCTACTTTGTATTTGTACATATACTGAAAGCCAGAGAGGTTCATAACATTGAGCAATAATACCCAATCACATTTCCATCTCACCTGTCATCTGAGAATCCTAAAGCCCGTTACTTTGTGTGGAAATAACCAATCCTCTCGCAGCACAATGCACACTAGAGTAATTGCGACAGGGGGATGAGGATTCATTAAATTTTAGAAATTAGAGTAAAATGTTCCTGACAGTGAATTTAATACCTGTGCCCCTGAATGCTATTGCACATCTTTTTTAATCATCCTCTCATCATGGTTTGCATTTAGCTGCATATAATAATTTCCTTCAGGACAACTGAGACATCTTATTCTGTGATTACCGGGAAGAAAGGGGTTTGAATCTTCCTCACTTTGGTGCAACTTTTTTTTCTGTGTATATTTGCAGTAACATTCATAACATCTTTGATTTTTGCATTAGTTAGCTGACAGTTTCTCTGATCAGACAGTTGTAGGCTAATTTAGGAAAATCAAACAAATATTGTTGCTTCACTTAGGGACTTTCCAACAGGGAAGGCAAAACAAGCAATTGCCGGGGGCCCTGAGCTCTGAGGGGCCCCCTGAGAAATGACTGATTATATTAGTCCGGGACAATTACTTTTTTGTGAGACCCTTTTAAGACCCCACTCAGACCTAGTATTAACATCCACCCAGTGATCCGATCACATCATGTGAACAACCTTAAATACAATAATTGGATCCCCCATATTTAAATATACACCAACATCATGTCTGTTTGCAAGAACAAAATTATGCTTTAATGATTCAGATTGTTTTACGAAAGAAGCTAAAGTATCATGTAGCTCGAGTTAAAGTCTTTACTCCAGCTTCATTAAATGGCTTTTTAGCATTAGAGCAAAGAAATCATGTGTCAATTAATGTTAATATTGTTGCAGCGCTGCAATTGAATTTACATATGAGCACTGATTAGTGTAAAAAAACAACTGAAACTGCTGCGGATCAGACAATGTGAGCACTAAAGGTTGCCTGTGATCCATTTTGAGAACAGATTGCATTAATGGGGCCAAATATGTCCTCAAATCACCCCAGTATATTGTTTTGTGTGATTGGATCTGAGGCTTCTTATAGGATGGACTGGAAATCATCAGACCTGTAGTTAGCATTATCTGGATATAATATCTCTGACGATGGATCTTAATACCAGGTCTGAACAGGGTCAGAGCGGCAGCATATAAACCATGAGATGTAATGGTTCAGGGAATCAAATGAGAGAGTGTGGGGTGGCCAGTTTGGACCTGTGTTGCCTTGGGTCCCAAAATTCTCTTGAAATGCCCTGGCACCAGTTCAGTACAGAAAATGTCATGTTGTAAAAAACTGAGAAGTGCAGCAAAACTGCAGTAAATCAAAGTGTTGATCATATGTTCCATTAACATCAGTGCTTTAAAGCCTTGGCTTGTGGTTGTTGGCAGGTCTTAGTTTGAAGACCACCATGCTGTTGGTTTTAATCTGTTGTTGGCATATCAAGAAAAAAAAACAAAGAGCTTCAGCTGCTCTTCCCATTCCAACGAAATGGCCTAATGAAAAACTGGCATAGTTTCATCAGGCTATCTATGGCATATGCAGCATATGTGATGCTGCTGCCTTCGGTTGTTTTCATATGCATGCTCATATGCTAGTCTATACAGAGAATATATAGAGCAGTGGGGGCTTCAGCTGTTTCAAGAAGAGTCTCCTTACTGCAGAATATTGCACAAAGAATCTTGATGAAGGAACAAGGGAAACCCTATTTGATTTCATTAGATGGAGAGAAAAAAAAATGAGATGAAAGTCCTGATCTCAGCGGACACTAAATAGAGCCTCTGGCAAAATGAGAGACACAATGCTGTTTGATGTGCAACCAAAACTGAACAGCTGACTGGCAATGAATGCATTTACAAACACAGTCTTTGGTTAAACAAATCATTTTTTTTACCCCTCACTGATATTGCCAGGATATAGAAACTCAGCAGGACTCCAGATGATTTCATGTGCATCTGTGGTGGAATGTTTTTCATTGTAATTGGCACACAGCCCATCATGGCATATGATGATGACATGGATATGGTGTTCTTACTGCATGTGTAAGCTGACAGGAAAATTGGGAAAAAAATAAAGCACCCACCTCCAGTGGAGACATCTGTGAGTGCTATAGCAAAATTCAAGATTCAAGATGTAAAGTCATGTGCCCCTGTGTTTCTACTCATGTTTGTGCTTAGAAACAGAAGCTTTTCTCACAAACAAGAAAGAATTGCATTCTGTCTGACCTATTAAGGCCACCATAGTTGCCTGACAGGCTTGGGGAAAGGGGAAGTGAATGAAGAAATCTTCATTGTCTCACCATTAGATGTCACTAATTCTTAGTCACTGGACCTTCTCTTATTTTATTTGTCATAAGCGCATTTTATGTTTAGGAGAAAACACGGGGTGGCCATCTTCATTCACATTCATCTCTATTATCCACAAAGGGTAAGTTGTTGTTTGGTGGTAGTCAGAATCACCACACATTTCACTAATCATCAGTAACTAGTTGATAACTTTTTAAATATATCAAATATGTTCTGTTTTCTGGGCAAAAAAATTTCTGGGTGAAATAAATGTTTATTAGTGGCCTTTAGGTGTGAAGTCTGACGGAGCCTCCGCTGAAGGAAGCAGGTAAATCCCCCCCTTGAGGTAGAGATATTTATGGGGAGGTATTTATGGTGATATTTAATAACCATACAGTTATTTGTATGTTTATCTACAGAAAATTAAACAGATCTTCATGAATAAGTCAAGAAAATTCAATAATATTCTTTACTTATCACTGGATTTAAATTGCTGTTGTGACTGGATGTCACTTTGATGTGATAAATGTTATAAAATAATGGCCCGTCCGATCCTACATCCTTTTGATAAAGAAAATTGTGCCTTTTTTTGTTTTTTTGCCCAATTACCGATCACATTTTCCAGCCTTACAGATTTGTTTTCTCATGATGTTCTGGTCTGACTGGCTGTCAGGGTCTTCTTTATTCATCCGTGGCTGACAATCATACTTTATTGAGAATGGAAAAGTGACGGCTAATTGATTTTACAGTGATACCGATGGAGAGACAATGAATGTGCCATCAATTCAATCCGCTATTTAATGGCTCCAATTTAGCCTGTAAATGTTCGCTAAACTAATTTCACTGGGTGCAGCAATCTGAAAAGCTATCATATCTCTAATATCCTCCTATATATTCATAAGGAAAAGGGAATTTAGCCAATTCCAAGGTGTGGAGATGATCTGTTAGTGCAGTGTAAATGTTTAGAACGTGGCAATTGAGTTCATTTATAAGGATATGAAAAGTTTTATTGGCAGGGTCAGCGGAGTGGAACTGTTGGATAATAGGCAGTTACCGAGAAGTGTTTGAAGGCTACGAAGCATAGAGATGTTGGGAATAAAATGCCGGGACATACCGTAATCGGAAGCTAAACTGAAATTCAGAAACGGCACGGCTGTTAGATTCCCACTGATAAAAGGTTCAGTGGCAGAGGCCATTGCTATTCAACCATCTATTTATTTTTCTCTGTGCAAGCTCTTCAATTTTGGCCAAAAGTGGGAGGCAGTGAGCCGCGTATGCCAATGTGGTGTGAGATGGTGATGTGGATGCAATGGGCTCTATTTTTCCATTCGAGCGTTTCCCAAACCCAATCATCATCGGATATGGCTTTGACTTCGCAACGAGAACAGGATGTTAATATGGCTATTCTCTCAATAAAGGGGAAAAGACACAGTCGTCTTTTAAAGATGAGTTCATTCAATTCACAGCACAGTTCAGTGGCCGTCAGTGTGACCTCAATACTCGCATCCCTTCCTCTGTCATTTCCCCTTTTTTTACCCCAACTCCTCTTTTATTTATACCTCTTGGTCTTGCATGGTCAAATACACATCAGCGTACACACGCTGTCTTCTCTGTTTTCTGTCCAAGGTTTTGTCTCATTTTAAGTATTGCCAGTCCTACTCCACCACTGTTCTCTTTCAAGCTGCTCCTTAAGAAGGTCATTTCGACAATTTATTTCTGCATCTCCACTCTTGCACTGTGGTGGTTTTATGTACCAAATTGTTTTAACATTTCTTTTCTGGGCTTTTGTGATAAATTAAGGTCGACATCCTGCACCATGTTCACACAGAGTGTCACACTTTTAAAACAACTGATGATCACTGGCATGTCTTGCGTATGCGCCGAAAAGAAAACTGGAATTCAATACTACTTTGGGGAAAAAGGCTGCGGAACTTAATCAGGAAGTGATATAAAAAATGAAGCCACAGAGAGATGGTGAAAAAAATTCTGCTGCTTCTCTTTGTCACAGAATCACATTGGCTGTATAATTTTAGTTTAGTTTTATGTTTGTATATGTTGCAGATTCAGCCTGTTTGATTGATCTGTCCAACACTGACACACAGCCTGTACAAAACTGTAAAGTGCGAATGCTGTTGCATTAATATCTCTGAAGTAGACACTGTGTCTCCTAAATATGGACTTAAAAACTCTTGTGACCAGAAAATAATCATATGACAGCCCTAGTTTATTTAAAAACTGATGACTTTATTTATCATCATGATTCTTAGGACCTGCCTTTTTTATCTGTTGATGTGATGATGCAAAATACATTTTGAAAACTGCTCAATAAATAAAATTTGTTACGATGAATAAAAACAAATAGTAGAAATCTGTGTAATTTCTTAGCCTTGCTGGTCCGGTTTCAGCCACTTTCCCTATAATTTCATTTCTATCAAAAAAAAGAAACTTGGTGTTGCTTGAAGGCTTTAATTTTACATTATCAAATTGCCCAAACCCACTTTCCTTCTTCTGTCCTTTCTCTTCTTGTTACTTTTTATTTCTACCTCTTGGCTTTGCATGGATAAATAGCATACACTGTCTCCTTTTCTCCAAGGTCTTTTTCTTATTTTTTTAATTTATTTTCTTGTGTAGAATACCTGCATTTAAGGTCAGTGGCCAGACATTTTTTTCTCTAATTCATTCCCCTTAGCTGTGGGTATCTTGTAACCTGGATAGATTTCAGCAGGGACGTCTCTGATCACATACTGTCACCATGGAGATCCCATCTGCAAACCCCAAGAGTGTCATGCTTCGCTCTATAGCAAAGACCATTCCCACTCCACCGCAGTTTGTTTACAAGCTGCTGCTGCTTAAGACCTCCATTTAGGGCTATTTGAACGGTAACATGTGTTAGTTTAAACCAATGGAACTGGGCCACTGAATTTGTGTTTCTCTGTTTATCAAAATCCAGGCGTAAAAATGACGTCCCCTGTTGGTTTTATTTGATGGGTGTGGAGATGATTTTTTTTTTTTTTAAATTTTGATTTTTTTTTTTTTTTAAAGCCATGTTGAGTGATGTCTCAGTGGATGTGCATTGTGCAGCTAACGTTGGCAATTAGTCTAGAGGAGAGTATTCCACATAGGGCTACACAGACGTGAGAGAAGCTGGTGTCAGAGTGTCATGATTAGTTTACTGTGATATTCCTTTTGGGAATGGTGGCCCTCCATGCATGCACCTCCCCACGAGGACCAGATGTAAATATACTAGATATATTGTTACCATAGAGACAGCACTTCAACCTACAGTGGGCCTTATTGAGTCCCTCAAAACTCCATGAAACATTGATGCAAACCTTTTTTTTTTCTTTTTTTTTTGTACTTTATAATTCATTTGTCTGTTGCATAATAGACTGCAGATTATATGTCAACAAATAATCTTTTTTTAAGATGAAAAACATTTTAAGAAATATTTTGTGTATTTGTAAGTTTAATGTGCAATCCTACATAAAATCTTGCAGCAAGCGCTTGGTAATTTTAAAATATCCATTATGAGATCCCCGCTTTAGTTTCTGTGTTGTGGATTACTTTTATCTTGACAGACATAAATTATGGAACTCTGCTGCATGTGTCTATTCTTTGTCTGGCTCTTTTCTGCCTCATCCCTGCTAAAATTTCTTCCAAAGCTTTGATCTCGACATATATTCCCTTTTTTTCTATTTTTTTTTTTATTACACATCCTTGCGGAAAATGCACCATAAAGTTTTTTTTTTATTTTTAATTGTAGGAATTTTATTTTTCTCGCTGGGGTAGTTGGCTGTTGTGATGTTTGTCCAACATGATTTGCACAGGTTTATGCGGGCCAGTGTAACTTGGAACATGGCCTGGAGTTTGTTGATGAGAGTGATGGCACCATGGCCTGAATTAGACGGCTGCTGTTGCCAAATAAGGATGCTGCAACAGAGGCCGGGAAAATACCTTTAATCCCTGACAAACAAGCATCTTTGGCTGTGAGTGGGGTTTTTTTGTGTGTGGTGAAGCCATGTGAGTGCCGGGGTTAAACAGAGGGCCCCTGAGTAGCCAGGGGAGCTCAGCCCAACACAGATAAGGGCGATCATGCTGAAAATGACTCATAGGTAAGACCCATATCTCTGGATACCCAGCTAGAACAAGCTTTATCAAGCCCTGTCCTGATCTGGATCTTTAAGACCAAAGTCCATGAATTCAGCAGAGAGGTTATATCGTCAAGCAATGGATGTTTTTACTGCTTTTCAGATGGAGGGCTTACCTTTGGCAAGATGGACTTGGGATTTCCAGAGGTCATCTTCAACTTATAGATCATAGTACATTTTTTTTATTATTATTTATTTGTTAACACTCTGTATACGCTCTGTGTATATAGATATATTGCAACAGCAATCTTTAGCATATACAGCTACTGCAATCCAAACGGAGAACACTACATGAGTGTGGTCACTAGATTCTCCAAACATAAGGGAATAAGACTCTAATTTGGGTCAATTTTAGCATGTCAACAATAGATTGGGTATGCTTCAGAGCAGCACCAGAGGATTATCACACAACGAGAGGAGGTGACAAGACGAGAATAACAGAGCGTACAAATGTGACATATGTTGAAAATTGACTGACAAAGTATATCAGCGAGAGGGAAAGAAAGTGTTAGGTAACCTTGGCTGAAACTCCACACCATGTCTACACTTAGACATGGTGTGGATACACAAGGGTGTAAACACCAATGTAAACACTAATGTTCTTGGTTGAGATATTTTAAATAGAATAATTTATAGGTTCACTATCATTCAATATCTTCAATGTTAGCAGTTAGTAGTTCCCAGCTCGCGCTCTTGGCATCCTGTATGTGGAGTGCCACTAAATGGAAGTCGGTGGGTTTTTTGGTCTGCAAATGAAAATGTATTTTGTGGGTATAATGGTTATCATTGTTATCAGGGAAGCTAGTATTTTGACTCAAAATATTTTGTCAATCTCAGGTGACATATTATGGCCATATTATGGTTAAATCTTAATATAATAAACTTCTTGCAAACATCACCTGTACATTTATTGAAAAGTCAAGTTGGACTTAGTTGAATTTCAAGAAATTCAACTAAGTCCAGTTGCCTTTTTTTGCTACACTTTTGGAAGTTTGTAATAGTATATGATCTGTATCTATATAGTGCTTTTCATGCCTTCATGACCACTTAAAGCACCTTATGCTACGGTTTTGCCATTCACCCATTCACACCCATTCACTCACACTTTCTATCATACCCAATCACATCCTGCAAGGACCATATGTGATTTCTTAGCCTTATTGGTCTGGATTTGTCCGATTCTCCTATAATTTTCATTTGCTTTTCACTTTTCATTTCACATAGTGCTGATTGAAGGCTTTCACTTTTTCGTTTATCCTTCTTTACCTGGAACACATTTTACACCAAAAGCGAGTGAGTGTGCCATTGCTTATGGGTGCACAAACCTCATTTTCAAATTTATTTCAATAGCAGAGAGGAGATAACAGTGTTTCAGTGAATCAGGAGTATTCCCTTTCAAATCACATCATCCGAGTCCCAACACACTTGACTCTGGATTAGAAGAACCAGATTAAAAACCTCAATTTAATTAGAGCGAATGGATAGATCTACCACTTGAAAGAGCAATAAGTAAGGTCCCACTTACAGACAGATATCCGCCAGCCTACTGAGGTCTATACACCCCAGGTAAAATTGAAGATGTAATCTTTCCATTGCAAGAATAAACTCCTCTGGCTGCCAGTCGCGGATACACACAGTCTCATGATGTGTCCTGCTTTCCAATCATAGGCTGAAGCCTTGTAGCCTTAATGTAGATCAATTATAGGGCAGAAGAGTCACTGTCACATGTGATTCACAATATCAATTTCATGGTCTTGGAAACTGTTTGGCAAGTGTTCGCTCCTTTTACATCTGCTAACCAATCGCTAGGCGACATGTCAACGTGAAAGACAATTTAATGGTGTGACAGCTAACCAGTGAGTGCAATGTAGAGGAGATTTCCCCTGCAGTCTCTGTCTGTCATGGCCTGGTATTTATTTATTTGCTGCACAGCCCCACACAAATAAAATGTCACATCTCATTTACACATCCTGCTCTTTTGTGATGCAAAGATCCGCTTTAAATGCTAACTGTGGGGAGCGCTCTGGCTGATTAAAGGCCCGCGAAGCTCGCTCACATAATGGACTGTGGATGTTTTGTGATGGACACAAGAAGATGTTCTGCTCCTCTGAATGAATATCAATAAATAAATTAGTAACCAATCGCTGGTGATACATGGTGGGTTTGTGGATAAAAAAAAATGTTCATTCCTGAAACATAATTTTGACAACAGTTTACAGCTGGACCAGCTTGTTTGACTGTTTAAATTTAATTAAAATACTTGCCAACATATTTACACCTTAATAATCTGTGTTACTCTACTGTTGTTTAAATCAATGTGTACAATGTGTATTTGCTTCTACGACATAACCTGTGATTTGTATTTGGTTTCCATTTTATTGTGCATTTTTGTTATTAATGACACTAAAATATTCTTGAACCTTCATTCTTTATTCTTAATTCTAATTGATCATGATGACTTACGGCTGCTCAATGTGTGTTCTGTCTATGAGGCTTTCCACTCAAAAGACACAGGAGAACCAAACAAGACAACAATTCCCATGATCCCATGCTGCTTCTCAACATCTTCAAACGAGGTCTTTTGTAATTGTATTGATTGGGAGACACCATGCAGCAAGAATTGCATACACTGCGTTTAAAAACAGTGGCACTTTTCTTATCAGACATATCATGCCCTGTATTACCTCAGTGAGTCCACTGAGCCACAATATGGTGAAATAGCATTCTTCACTGTTCACTGTCCTCATAGAGAACAGAGGCCGCTGATTTCTATGTGCTTGTATGAGGCCAAATGGTGGTGCTCTCAGGAAAAGGACAAGATGCTCTTCTCATCCTTGGAGGCGCAGGTTTTGAAAATAAACATGCGGCAGTGCCAAAGCCATTTCACATTCTGAAAAGGCGACAGTCCACTAATCTATGAATAGGACGCCCAGGAACCCCGGTGACAAATGTTATCTCGGCGTGGCATAGAGGGTTCAAACCCATTCAGCCCCTGACTCACAGGCCACAGCTAAGATTATGTCACCATAATCCCCAAGCAGGCTTTTTGTTGCCTAGATGGGCAGGTGATTCTATGTGTGAGCAAAACAGCAGTGCAAGGGCAGCAAGGAGAAATTATTATTTATTCTTGGCATGACAATAGAGGTTTGGACAGTCAGAGTGTTGTCATATTGTATGTACACATTTGAGGTTTGAGGAGCTGTAATTCCAAAGGTATAAAACTACTGTCAGTGTGAGTGTATCTGGGAAGAGGAAACAAATGTTTTCAGGGGTGATTGATAAAAGTCTGTGCTTTTTTCATTTTCAAACATTTCACTGGTGCAGTGTGGTGCATGTTTGGACATAATATAGTGAACAAGTAAATGGAGACGTGGGGGAGTGGGAAGAGGTCTGCGTACATGGCACATATTGCCTTTCTGATCCCAAAGGGGCCACAACTTTCTCTGAAAAGGCAGTTTTAATTGAGCGCAGTAGAAGTATTGATAATCTTAAAAGCAGCTGTTTTCATAATGGTTTGTCTGCTCCCTGTCAGGACTCATACGGGATGCGTGGGACATGAAACAACCATTCAGTAGCTGCTGATTTGTATTGCCTTTAATTTAAATGATGATGCAACCTTGGATGAGGTCACTCACAGGGTTGCAATTCGCTGCAAAGTAATTGAAGTTCCCTTATTCGGAGGCGGTTTGGGGAATTAATCGCTGGACGCTCAAGGACACAGAAGCAAGATGTCCAGAAATAAGACGGGATTAATTGAAAATCTTAATTACTTTCTAAGGGCATAAACATCTAAATATCAATTAAAATGTGTTTCCACTGCACTTAGGTGCAGCAGTTAATTAGACGTTGAGACTGACGGGCGAACTTACCGGTTTTCAATATAAGTCCTTCAATGGAATTGCTATGATTTAAGGGCATAAATAATGCATGTGAGGCTTTACTTTAAGACTTTTTGTAGCATTTTTTTTTTTTACCTGTTATGTGTAAATGTTCAGAGTCACTAATTTAAAGTTGAACAAAGTTGAAGGTTAGATAGATAATATAAAGCAAGGCCTTTTCGGGTTATAATTCAAGTTTCTTAAATTATAGAGTGCATATTAAGCAGAGTTATATGACTGGGGCCAACAGGGAAATAATATCCTCCAGCCGCTTCGGTAGTGCTGTGCGGTTGACTGAGCAGATAAAAGCTTGTGTAAAAATGGCTAGTGGATGAGGAAATGTTTTGGAGGTGTAACAGTGATTGTTATTCAAGGGACACCCTTCTTCCACAGCCCGCAGTGTGGCCTTGAGGCCTGTCTGTCATCTCACTGAATTTCACACTCTCCATTTTTACCCTGGTATTTATTCATTTATCTATCATTTCTCTTAATTCCAGTTTATCTTTTGGGAATTGTTCAAGGCCCTTTGTTTCACTGAGCGTTATTTACCCAGCTCCGTCCTCTGGTAGCCGCTGCTTTTCTGCTTCAGCTGAGAAAAGGGACCAGTCATGAGCCATTTAACCATGGGGAAGCAGGAGGGCCCCTCTAAACTGGTATTTCCGAACCAATCTAGGTAGTGGATTCGAATTGCAGAGTAACAAATGGACAGTGGAAGGGGTTTGTAATGGTGATTAGAGTCTGAAATTGGTTCAGATTTACAGTGTCAGTCAGAGATGGAGGGAGAGGAATAAGCAGTCTAAGCGGTCTAATGGATCCATCAGCTTGCTTCGGCTGCTCAGTGGGCCGAGTGGGGTCACCAGCCATCCGCAGGCACCACAAAAGCACTTCAATTTTGTTAGGAAATGTATCAATTTAACTGACTCGAGCGGCACACTGAAAACCTAATGAATCTGGACTCAATTTTCCAGCACACTGCCTCTATGAACTGGAGGAAACAATGTTGGTGGTGAAGGGGTGAAGTCGGGCCAGCGTGATTGGCTGACTCTGACTCCCCAGCCCTCACCACGACCAGTCAGGAAGACATGGGCGGCCTCCGTTTATCTAGCGATAGTGGCGGCACCGACTGCTGTCACTCATCTAACAATCACGTCATTAAAGGTAAATTGGCTTCTATTTCAGCGGGATGATAATGCTAATTGAGTGGCAAAACATAATACCAGGAACTGTTGTGTGCCGTTAAAGGGGAGGAGGGGGACAGATTAAATGGCCATACAATGGTGGGCGTCAGGCATGGCAGATGTTGCTTTGTGCTGAGGACTGCATTGACATATCTCTTGCTTGTCAGGCCTGGGCTTTAGGAGAGACTTACAGGACAGGGGAGCAGATGGTCTCACACAGAGGGTGAATAAAGCAGTTAAACAGCAGCACAGTTTAAAGACAACTCAGCTACAAGAAAATGTGCTGGTTTGTTAATAAAAAAAAATAAAAAAAAAAGGAAAGAAAAAGAAAAGAGTGGGGACTGTTTTATCGATCCAGCCACTGTGAGCCAGAATCTGACGGCTGGCTAATGAAAGGACCCTGGTCTGTGGTTAGACAGCCAGGTCCTGATCACCTCTCAGCTTCTGTTTAGTGGAGCTGTCAGTGTGCTTTTTTCTTTTCTTATTGGCAGGACCAGCTCATTGCCCAGGTCAAAGAATACCACTAAATGGTTTGTATTCTCTTCATGGGAGTTTAGTCTTTTGACAGATAGAATCTAACGTTGCCTAAGTAGATTAACGACTTCATCTCACACACATTCGTGGGATTATATTGACATTTTTTTAATGACGCGGCACACCTTAAAGAGCATCTGTAGTTTGTAATGCGTCTGCGTATAGTCTATGTGCTCCTTACTTACCCAGCATAATATAACGCTCACTGTCAAGCTGTTATGGAGTTGAGAGGCTGCCCCCTCCACTTGACCTCACCATTATGGTGCACACTGATCTCATTTGACAAAGCCGGCTGGAGCAGACCTCGATGTCTGACAAGTCTTTGGAGGAAATCCTCCTCAGTGCAGTTTTATATTAAATGAAATGAGAGTGGAGGTCCAGTTTAATCAACAAGCATCAGCTCCAAGAGTGTATGTGTGTAGGCCCCTTTTGTATTAATGATGAGGGGAAAAACTAAATGTATTAGAGTTTGTTAGCTAAATCCTGACTCAGAGTAAAATATTTTACCAACTCGGACTCAAATAAAAATGTCTGCTGTGGGTCTATATTTAAAAATATTGCAGTCCATAAAGTGTCCCATCTGTAAAAACTCTTGCGAAAGAGATTGTGATTTATCTTTGAACTTGATTTGACAGTACATTCCCTTGTTTTATTTGACTGACTACAATGTATTAGGCTTTTACATCACAGTCTCGACAGTGTAATCTGTTTTGATAAAAGAGACAGTTAAGGGACCGGCAATGTTTCCAAACTGGAGTGTGATGAGGGATCTGTGTATATTTTTTGTCCTGTCTTTTCTGTTTTTCCTCAACTCAAACAGAAGCGGAGGTTTGTTTATTTCGGCAGGAACAAACATAAACAGGCACATAGATTTGTGTTGAAGCCCCACGGAAAAGAGAAGTTACCGATGCTATTTTACAGGTTCACAGTGACTATTTTCTTTTTTCTCTCGCTCTCTCCTGTCCATCCCCTAGGTGTTTGACTGTGAGACATTTAATCGAGGGACTAGCAGTTTCATATCAGTAACAAAAATCAAATAATGCAAGATGATTTACTCCCCCTAGCAACGAGGGAGCATACTCTTAGCAACCAGCCAAGCCCTGGGCTTGGGTGTAATCAGCTTGAAAATATTTCAATTATTGTGTTGATTTTAGTGGATTTGAGAGGCGGCTGGTGTGCGCCTTCGTACATTCAGCCCATGACCTGCAGAGGAAGGCATTGATTTAAACAGGTGTCAGAAAGGAAACGCACAGGCAATTTAAATGGGAATAGGATGGCAAAGTCATTGAGCATTGTTCAGTGCATGTGTGACATCCACCCGATGCTGCCAAATCAATGCAGCTCAGCTCAACTAAAAAAAAAAAAATACACCTGGTGGAATCATCTGTCTGCCACAAACCAGCAGAGCAAAAGGATTGCTTTTATTTTCTCCTCGTCGCTTCCGTTTTCTGCACAAAACAGAACTGAAAACGCTTTAGCTCATTTCAGTGATTGAGGACTAATTGATTCTGTCACCACACATTATTATTAGAACAACCTTTAAGATGCTTGGGCTGAAGAGTTAATCACTGTTGTCTAAATAAAATATTAAACGTTCAAATACATTATATGTTGTAGTAAATGCAAGCATTCTTTATTTTGCTTCATGTTCAACATGTAAAATGTAAACATATATATATGAAGATATAAAAAGCAAAAATAGTAACACAAACAGTATTACATGTATATTAGAAAAGGAGGAGAAATTTTTCAGTTGTAAAGTGAGGGGAAACTTAGACTTTGTAAGGTAATGTTTGCGATTAAAACCTCTGATATTGATCAGAAATGTTTACATTGTCTTTTAGTAGGTGTTTTAGTCGTTGGCACATTTACATTTACATTAGCATTTACATTTGCAATGTAACATGTTTTCCCTATAGAGAGCAGTGAAAAGTTTTGAAAGTATAATGAATAAAAGGCTAATCATTTGTTTTTAAAGCTGATTTTCTTTTTCACATTGCCGAGTGAAGAATTCTTTGCCCTTTATTTATTCCAAGTGTCAAACTTAAACTCATAAAGTCACAGACCTGAACTCCATCTCTCAGCCTTTTTCTTTTTCTCCGCAGCTCTCGTGATATTTTCATTCTTGAGATGGTTTAATTTAGATTGTTTCTTATAGTGACACCATACCATACAGCAATTAAATGTGTTGAACTTGTTTTTTGCTGCCACTGAATGGCTTGGATTTATTGCTTTAATCAAGCCTCATGTTGATAACAATGCACCCACTGTTATAATGTGGGCATGATGTGTAGGTGTTACGTGTTATGTGCACGCATGTGTTTCTTTCTTCTCTTGCGTGTGTGTGTGTTCTGAAATATTTCTATTCGGTTGAATACAAAAAAAAAACCCTAATGCAGCTCAGAGATCAGCATACAGTCTTTAAAAATGTGATCTGTGATGCTAAAGTTAACAACATACAAACCTGATGTTTCAGGGACTTAAGTATCAGATCAGTTCACCAACAGTACAGCAATGTTTTGTCCATGTCTTTTGGTGTCTTGTAATTAAATCAAAACTAAGAATTTCAACAGATGATTTCCCCTTACCAACCAAAAATATTCAGTATTCAGTTGATGGTGTTCAGAGGACAATTTTAAAAACTGTTCATACAAATTTTCAGTCTGATCACTGTACAATTGAGGAAGTGCAAACATTTGGAAATGAGCATTTCTGGGTTCGTTTTCCGTTACTGAGTTTAAAGCAGCTGCGCCTGTTGACAAGTTTCTACAGAGGAAATGGATGATAGTGCGGGTGAAAGTAAAGGAACAACCTGCTGACTTTTAAAGGGTCTGATTCACAAAAGAAAACGGATGATCTGATGATGATCCGTTCATGACAAGCTGTGTTTTGTCACAGTTGAGTATATCTTCTAGATGTTTGTTCATGCTGCTCATGTTTAAAACTCTATTACAAAGAAATGAATTTAATTCCATGCGAAACAGAGAGAGACAGTGACATCTGCTCCTCTTTTTTGCTTCACACATAATTCGAATTTGACTTTCAAAATCAGGAGGCTCGACTATACACAGCAAGTTTAGCTAACCAGACAAGGTTGATCCCTTCATTTAACCTTTATCCAGTGCCACTCGAACTCTCCCTTACTTCACTGTTCACTGGTGTATTTTAACGTAAAACAAAACCTTAAAGAATATGGAACTATTGTGAGTGTGTTGGATTGACATAATATTGTCTTAATTCGTCCATTCATTTCCTATGAAGGTCATTTCAAGGTGCAACTGTGTTAAACACACCAGCCACAGTTCAATAAAAGTGGTGATGATGAGCAATATTATGTGTTTTGCTTGTTTTTTTTTAAAGTATTAAAACTTGGTCAGATAAGACCAAACACTGAAACACTGGTTACTTGCTGGGCTTGCTTGGCTGCAGTGAGTGCAATGACATGGTAAAAGCAGCGTCAGTAAACTGGACTTGTTGCAGTCTGCATGTTGTAACTCAGTGACAATTTATTTGATACATCAAATCAGCTCGCCATGCCAAGCCCTCACTGTTTATATTTACAACACTGTCCTCACACCATTTCCTGCAAAAAGGCTTTTTCAGATGTTAACACTTGGTTTTCAGGTTAAGGTTAGACTTGGCTTCGGGATATAGGGTTTTGCACTTAGCTGTGATGGTTAAGGTTAGGATAAGGGACTATGTCTTCCAGAATGTGTCTTCACTGAGATATAAAAGCAGTTTTGTGTGTCTGTGCCAAAGTAAACCTTTATCACTCTGTCATTACTGTATGTGGAATCTGCTGATGCTCTCCATCTTCAGCTCGTACATTCTCGACCATAATATTATTTTAAAACAACTGTGTAGGGTTAACGCTCGCCCTCTGACTTTTTCTATATTAATCAATTTGGCCCAGAAAAAAAAAACATAAAAAGATCTATTGATTTCCATCCTAATGTCAGCTGGCATGTGATGCAGCTCATCTGTGCGGTTACTTATTATGCATTAGGTTGGTTACACATTTAAAATATACATGGTCGCAGCTCTCCTCCATCACTTGATGGAGAGCTCCTTCAACCGCACGGCAGGGAGGCGCTGCTCTCGGCAGCTATTTTCACTGATGTTGAAAGTGTCTTAATTTGGGGCGCCAGGAGTGGTTCTCGTGAAAATGCACTGTAGTATTCTTAATAGGACCCCGAGGTGTAGGGTGCTGTTGAGGTGATACTCTACTGTTAGACATTTGACATAACTCATTGGCTGGAGAGTTGGAGCACATAATATACAGGAGTGACAGGTGCTGCAGGTCCTTACAATTAACACTGAAAATCTGCTTTCATTCTTTTTCCCCTTCCAGAATGTGACTGGTTGTAGCAATATTTCAAATCAAACTTGAACTTTTAATTGAATTAATTTCATAAGGGTACAGTGAGTGAGTGAGTGAGTGAATTTCATATGACATTTATGTAATTTATTACATATTAATTTCTAACACTGGTTAACACTGGTGACACATCTTGTGTTTGTTGTGTCTCTCTTGAATTGCAGCTTAATGGCATTTGGACTGAAAATGTCCAGTGTGACATTTTGTCAGAGGGGGTTCAACTCAAGCCCCGACCCAAAATAGATGATAACAGGCCAGATTTTAGTCCCGATCTGGACCTTCCGACAATTGTGGGTATCCTCTGATTTTATGCTGGTTTGAACGGATTATCTGGCCAAATTATCCTTTAACAGATGCAATTTTAATGCATTGGACGCATCAGAGTCTTTCCGATTTCAAATCGTAAGTAAACTTGTTTGATATTTATGACTGAACAGTGATTGTGTGAGCAGAACCCCGCAATAACCAATGAGAGTGAGTTGACCTGGAAACGGATGTTGCATACGCTTGTTTAGAACCATAATTTGTACAAGCCAAGCCATGATTTCATCCACAGATTTTGGACATTTTTTCTTTTTTCAAAACATCACGCGCACACACAACAGCTACTCCCTGATGAAGCACCCTCCACATTCATGTCTGTTTATATTCTGAAATCACGTTAAATCAGGCAGGGTTCTCTGAGATCCCAAATCCCTGGAATCTCCTCCCTGAAATCATATAATTAAACACCAAGTGCATTTTTCTGCATATTAACTTTATCGTCTTGTAAATGCTTTTTTCAGGATTAAAACTTTGAAAAATGGTTACAAAGTTTGTTGTGCCTCTGGTCTCCCACGTTCATAAAATTTGAAAATCCTCTAGTTTGAGACAGGCTTCAGAATAGAAGGTATGAGTGTAAAAACATGTTAGCCTGTCTCCCTTTGAATTATCATTTGTTACTAAAAAATATTTAGGGATTATGTTTGTGCTATAGCATGCAGAATGAAAAACCTCTGCTTTTGTATGTATGAAGTTTTTCTTATAATCATATGGGTCTGAATCTTGGTCAAGAAATGTTAAAAATATAATTTAAAAAAAATTAAGATAAATAATTGAAAGAGTCTGTATTTTTTCCTTTTTTTAGTTTTGTAAATGTATCCCATATTGTGGTTTCACATCCTAACACCTCTCTCAAGGTGAGGTTTTCTGTAAGAGCTTTTATTAGCTGGTCTGGAAACGCAGTGGGAGCACAGCAGAAAGGGAAGGATGAAGCTCCTTCTCCCTGTAAGAAATTGGTTACCTGCTGCTCTCAAACTCAGGAAATTATTTAAGAGATACTGCATGGAGACACATCAATGCAAAGTAGTGTTCAATTTAACTATGCAATTTCTATATATCTTTCCTGGGGTCTTCATCAAGAGCTGCAGAAGATGAAGGAAAAAAAAAAAAATCAAAAACTGTCAAGTTAGAAAGGTGCTAATGTGTGTGATCACATAAATCGTCTGACAGGATCTCACTTTCAGCAGTTAGTCCATTATGATTCACACCGATGTGAGGTCTTGATGTCAGGTGTCATAATTTAATTGTGTTGTTTTCCATTTCTCGGGGAAACTGGAGGGAATGCAGGAGCAGAGTAACACAGACGAGTCCACCCTCTGCTCTCACTCATCCCCTCTCTGTTCCTTCCTCCCCGTCTCTCGCCGCTCCTAATTGGAGACACTGGGGGTTCACATCACTTTTCACTTTAATCTTGACCTTAGAAGATAAACCACTGATAAAGATGAGAATCATTATCTGCCCAGAGAATTCAAGAAGTAATTTCCCCAGCTCATGTTCTATTCATTAAAGTGAAAGCACTTCTGTAGTGGAGGATATCTTGAATTTGCAGACATACTCTAAGATCTTTGATGGCTCAGGCTGTTGTCAGAAGTTGTGTGGTGGTTGGTCAATTTTTAAAAAAAAAAAGATAAGGCCACTTTTAATGATAACGAGACCATATTGTTCAGCTTCTCAAGAGTAGTTTGAAATGGCATCTCAACCAGTGCTTGAAGTGGGGTTGGTACTGTCCCGTACACAGTACCTGCACTTTTTAATTTTACTACTTTAAGTACCAGCACTTTTATTTGTGTACCGACACTCACCTCACAAGATGCCAGTACTCTGTTTAGGCTATCTGTCCAATTCATTACATTGGCCCAGAACAACTTGACATTCACCCATTCTTGCAAGTTTTTATTTTTTATTGTTATACAAGAACAATATCTATCAAGCAGATGATCCACTGTGGTAACCCTTTAAAAGGAGAAGCCAAAAAAAAGAAAAATTACAATATATATTAAAAGTGTTCAAAATGTTTCATTAATGTTTATTTATTTTCTCTCACTCTTGCCATATTTGTGTCACAGAGGACAGCATAAATAATAGGACACCAAATAAAATGTGCTTGAAGTTGAAATAATTGTTGGAAATGTTCAAGATAATCTTAATATACAAGTTGGCAAAATGTATACATTTATTTATAAAATAAAAAAAAATATGCTGTGAACATTACTAACATCCATTGTATTACATTATTGTAGTACTCACAATAATAATTTCACTTCTAGCACTGATCTCAACCAAACAGTGTTTGAAAAAACAGAAAATTGCTCATAGCATGAGCTCACACGTCTCCTGTGAAAGCACAAACTGATGAATTTGTCAAATTAGACATCCTGTGACACTTCAAAAAGTGACTCAGCACAACAAAGACAATTACTTTGCATTGAGGTTTCAGACTTACAAAAAATATAATTAGTATTAATAGATTTGGAATGATCACTGAAATCCCTGGTAAAAATTATTTTGTTGGCTCAAAGTCTAAATAACATAATTTAGTTATCATGGAACTGTTGGAAAAAATCATGTAAGGAGGTTTTAAGAAGGCACTTAATGGCAACCTATGAATGTTGGGCTTTTTTTTACATGTGTCCTGGACCAAGCGGCACAAATCCACAAACTTGGGAAGATGTTGAATTGATTTATTAGGTTGTTGAAGGATTTATTAGGTTTTTATAAATGAATTAAAAATGTGTCAAACAAAACCCAACATTCATGGTTTAGCATCTTCTTCGTCCTCCTCTATTGGTGATTGGCAACCAGCTTAACGGTGAATTACTGCCATCTACTGGACTGGAGTGTGGACAGGAAAATTACCATGACCAAAAAAAAGGACAAAATGAAAAAATAAAGCAAATCCCCCCATGCTAGTTTACCTCTTGGTTTGGCCCATTTCCTGGGGTTCTGTACTTTGCCAGGCTCCACCCACAGCCACATCTTTTGATCAAACCAGGAAGTAGGACTGACCTGCTATGTTTGTAATGAACAAAACTTCACTTATTTTAATGACTGAAGTCTAACATAGGTTGAGATGCAACTTCAGCAATAGAGATTGCGAAATCCTTTGGCTTTGAATTCTTTACTTCTTACTAATGACCAATAATCCACCCACAAATAATTCAAAGTCAGATAGAGTTGATGTGCCGAATCTGTTGCTAAAATATTGTCGGCCGATAATTCCTGTGTGTTTGTATTCGGCAAACAGTCATTTAAAAGTTATGTCTTTCCAACTATGTAAGTACCAATAGCTTGCAATTTTACATTCGTATTACAAATAATCAATAAAATGTGTGCTGTTTTTCTGTGTATATTTTGTTTTAAACTCTGCACTAAAGTCTGAATTGAATTGCTTTATTTCACTTTACTGATAATTTTGAAAAGTATCACCACACCACACTGCTATGGCTTGGCGTCATACAGTCCATGTCTGTTTGAAGGAAAAACTCTCATTTTGCTGGAGAGGCCACCAATTGCCTTCCATCAAGGACAAAGTCACCTTCCTCTGGAGGAGAATCCAGTCCTTGGAGACACACTGTGGCTTGTGAGTCCACTGCCAGAACTAGGTCAGCTCACCTCTTTGCTGGAACTTAAGCTATTATTTCCTTAATGTTGTTTCTCTCCCGGTGTGTGACTTTGCTTGTGATCGACTTGTTTGCTGTATTCTCCAGCCACTGGTTTGCAAGACCATCATCCAACATTTGTGCCACAGTGCAGCAATGTTGTCGCTGTTGCGTGAACCTTTTAAGGAATCAACAGGAGATGAAACATTTACTTTTAATGTTCATAATAATGAATTATTCTGGAATTGGGTTTAAACATGGATATGTGTTGCTTTTTGCAATGTTAAGTAAAACAAAATCTGACAAAAATTTTATAATGTGTCTCTGGAAGGACTAAGATAGAAATTTTGTTTTAAGTCTACAGTAAAGGTAATTTAATGGAGACTTTACATTCATCTTTAGTTTAGATATATTTAATCGTTTTCATGGCTGTATTAGGCTATTTTATATATTTATGGTGTTATTTTTCAGGTGATTTATAAATTTACTGATTTGTTTACTGTTTTACTGATCTAAACTTTTTGTTGTTGTTGTCTTGGGATGTGTTGATTAAGGGGAAATTAGTTCAAGTTCTTTCACCATTAAATTAGTATTGAATTTTAGCAAACAACATTGAACAAAATAGACATTGCAAATACTTACCACACTTGACTTTCAATGGTGAAACAACTGCAATGTATAAAGGAAGCTTTTACACACTATTATACATGATTATATACATCAATTTGCCTTTGTTTATAAAATGCATTAATGTTTCATATCGCTATATTTGTAACTTATTTATGACTTAGTTATTCTATAAAGTAGTTAAACATCATATTTGCTAAATACATATTTCATTCATTTGTAGCACATGTTTTAGTTTGAATTACTAACTTAACGCATTATAATCTCTGTCTTGCAAAGTTAGAATCGCTTTGAATGTCATATTGAATTTTTATTTATCCAAAGCGGGAAATTTCATTATGTAGAAAATACTACAAACTGACCATATACATGCAGGGTAAGCATCTTCATAGCGGCGTTTTAATTATTTTCTCCCTTTCTTAATCACTCATTCTGCCCTGCCTGCTCATCGATAGCAGAGAAATTAATGTTATGTCTTAAAATGTCCCTTCCTCAGGTCCTCTTCAAACTGTCAATAACATGGTGGGAAGAAGGGATCCTTGGTGATGGCTGATGGATATGCTCACACCTCCAAGAGGTAAACAGCATTGATTCTGTCCCACTATCACCTCTAATTTGCTTCCAGCCTCTGCACAATAAGCTCCTTTATGACTAATCACACCCATTTACAGGACTGAAACGAGGCTTTTTTTATTTCCAGAAGTGTGCCTGAAGCTCTCA
This sequence comes from Brachirus orientalis, assembly GCA_016785285.1. Taxonomy (NCBI): domain Eukaryota; kingdom Metazoa; phylum Chordata; class Actinopteri; order Pleuronectiformes; family Soleidae; genus Brachirus; species Brachirus orientalis. The sequence goes on along the minus strand of JAFBJR010018220.1, from coordinate 3,887,441 downwards.
GACACACTGTCAGTATTGAAATGTTTCTGGGCTGTCACATCTCACCACTTCCTTTGCCCTAATGTGATCGATTGGGACGGCTACAGAGCCATAACATGCTCCTCTACAGAGCACTTTTATAGTAACATTTCAGGCCTAGTTGAACCCGACATCCCCTGAGCCATTAAATGAAAAACTGGACCTCAAGTGGATCTTGAGGTCTGGTCCATCTCTGAGCTTACAGGCACGTTAATGACAGAAATTGTACGTGTCAGTACTACCAGAGAGCCCAAGGATTAAATAATGTGCATGTAATAGTGAGATCTGAGGTCTTGGCCTGGATGTGCTAAGAACATTTGCAATACCAATTTAATGACGAAAGGAAGGAGCCGTGTCTGAGACTCTTGCCTTGGAGGACATGGCAGGCCTTTCATGGGAACCATTTTTAATTGCAACCAAAAATGTCTATTAGTGAAGCTTCCCTTAGGCAGATACTGTATCCATTATAGAGGTCAAACTTTTAGGTTGGAATATATCATGAGAAAGATTTTATTGATACATTATGATTGCTATAGTCCCTATCTTAATTTATATTATTAGGGATGCACCAATTTCTCAGTTGTACATCAAAATTCACCTTATATACTCTCCGCGGTATATCATACATATGTACCAAATACAGACACTGATGTCAATCTGGTTTACGTATGTTGAAAGAAAATTGAATAGTGACTGAGAAAGAGGCAAAAGGGCTCCAAAACTGACTTTCTTAAATTTGTATGATTGAATTTATGATTTTTTGAAAAACACTTTTAGCGTGAAATGCTGAAAGTGGACTGAAAAACGGTTAAGTTAAGCAGTGGAAACATTATGAGACAGTTAAAATCAGATGAACCCTTACACTTACAAAAAGAAAAATGGTTACTTACATTGGTAACTCCTAAATGTTATTTTAAATTAACTTAATTCTTTCAGATGTAACAGATGAAGAACATTTTCTTAGTTTGTCCACCTTTTTCTAACATTGCTGTTTCATTCAACCGATTCTCATCAAGACTCTGATGTCAGTCTTGGTTATAGATGCCAAATTGTCAATGTATTATTTTACATTTATTAATTGTTTGCCACATTTCCCTTGTCATGCCATGATGGGACTACCATGTTTATTAAGTGTATTTCTGCGCACATTACAGTTCACATGCCAAACTGGAAAAACTATGCTGTAACTATAAAATTCACTACATAAAAGCAGATAATGTCAGTTTACCTTTCCATGTGAGATTTCTCAATTTATTTAACATCATAAATGCCAAATGGTGAGACTGGTCAGTAAATCCCATGAATTCAATTTGAATCCTTAGTTAGGTCGTGTTATTACATCCCTTCATGTGGACTGAGTGGAACACACGAGGTGGCATTAGCCCCTGACAGTGGTAGCAGATGGCCCACGGGGCACGTTTGCCAGATTTAAGACTTAGACAGGACTGACACACCCAAATAAATTTGGACAATGTTGCTTTAACATGTGAGAACACTGTTTAACTCATCCCATCTCAGTAAGTTTTCACACTTCACACTTCATTAACCTCTGTGGCGCAGATTCCCTGGGAAGTCAAGGCGGGAAAATGCTTGACTTTTTCATATAAATCACCGACGGGTAGGAAGCTCCCCTCCCCATGACAGCATTTACATGCAGCGTATTCCAGATAATAGATGATATTTTCGGTTAAGGTGCACTTCAGTAAATGCTGTTTATATGCTCATTCACGTCTCAATCACAAATGCCCGTGTACATGTGCGTAAACAAAATATTCCGAGCAATACTGTGAAAGGCAAACGTGCTATAATCACAAAAAAGAAAGCAGAAAAAGCAATAATTTGGATAAGGCGAGGCTTACATGTCTCAGTGTCCCATGGTTAAACTGACATATGCTAAGTGTTACAGTAGCATTTTATTTTCCATGTACATTAATCTTAAAACCATGAAAGGAATATCACTAATGATCACTTTAAAATGTCAGTATTGATTTGAAAAGTATGTTGACCATAAAGTTACATCTTGTATCTATGATTTTTTGACAGTGACTTATGGAAAAAAAGTCATACTTACTGAGATAGCTATTTTGATTATTTTCATGTTATATTTGCAGTTTGGTGTTTATTAGCATTTTTGAGGTGTTAATAAAAAAAACAGATCAGAGATCCAACTATGAAAGTTGCAATATTTAATAAAGACAAAGGAGAAGGTGTTAATTGCAGGATCATAGTGTGATGCTAATCTATCATCAGTCATGAAAATATTAAAATAAGATGCAAAAGAACTGCTTACTTTGTTTTAAATAATTTCCAAAAAAAATTAACCGTTAAAAAAACAAAAAAAAACAAATAGTCCTAACAAAACTGAAAATAACATGTAAATTGTTTCACTGTTATGACTAACATCATGCAAAATTCACCAAATGCTTACAATGTATTTTCAAAGTAATCATGGAAACGGTAAAATCAGTGCCACAATAATGATAATGTGTCTATACTCAGCTGTATCGTTTCATGTATGCTTTTTTTGTGGCATAGACCTGAAACCAAAAACTCCATCCAATTCTGAAGATCAGTCCTCAAGATGACCCCTATAATTATCTGTCTAATGACCGTTTACATATTTCATTAGAAGTAATAAGACACAAGCTCTCACACAATGTCCTGTGATATCACTAAAAACATTCAGTCAGTTCACTTTTTATTCCTCGAGCACTATGGATTCATTCATTCATGATTTTCTATATTATATCAGTACATTTCCTGGGAATAGTTGGTTTTGCCACATATATGAAAATACAAATTGGTGTTTTACTGTTTAGGTAACAACAGAGTAAAAAGTTTTATTTGTTGTTGCCCTAAACTTTAAGAACATATCACTAATTTCAGTATACAACCAATAAAAGTCTTTTGAATTGTTGCAAAGTGGCAGAGGATGTGATGAATATCTTCTTTAGCACCTACAGCAGCAACACCATCATATACTCTACAGCATATTGTTTGTGAAAGAAACTTTTGTTCTCTTTGTGATGTTAAATCAAGGTCTGCTATCTTACCAGGCATTAACTAGCTTGCTCTGGAAGTGAACCTTCAGTTGCACACTTTCATAAAACTCCCATTTCTTGGGTAAAGAATGAATCATCATGCTGAAATTGTTTTCTGATGGCCATGTTATCATCCCATGCTTGTGCTGTGCGCTGCATGTTGGCGCCTTCTACATACTCGGGTGGCACAACAATCACTTTTTGTTGTTCCATTTCCTCAGTAGAGGCGCGTCCAAATCCATTTGACTCCGTCAAGTTCTTCCCAAATGTCTTGAAATCCATAATAACCATTGTCTGTATACCAGATAGCAAAGCAAACTCGCCCACCACAATGACATCCTTCGCTCCAGTGCAGGTGGAACATCCCATTCAACCTGACGTTTCCTGTCTGGTTAACAGCTGACTAAAGTTTGGTTCATTGATTCCCAACCCGAGCCTGTTGGTATCCAACAGGTGGAGCTGTATTTGGACAGTATCTTGAAAATGATTGAATTGGTTGCACTGGCTGAGCTAGCCTACTGGACATGTTGCAGTGAGGGTCAAGTGTGTAAAATTCAGAATGGTCCTACTTTATGGAGGCTGCTGTCATGGAGTCCTCAGTGTGTGTCAGTCTGCAGTCTCGCCAATAGGTGTCACTGCTTCTTATTCACTTTTAATAAATGAAAGTATTCTGTCTTCACTTTGCTTTCTTCCTTCCATCATTAGGCCTTATTATTTACATAACAGCGCTTGAATCCAACGTTGCAGCTATTAAGTACATGTTGAGCAGTACAAACTCGAGTAACATTAGCCCAGCTAAAGATGGCTTGACTGCAAAAACAGAGTATCTGTTGCTGGCATCGTTTTTTTTCCTTTGTTTTCTCTCGGGCTCAGACGGGATTCAGAAAACAAAATGCAGTGAACAAAAGGAGCACCTTTCTGAGCCGTCCAACCACTGAACTGCAGTCAATATGACGGTCACTGAGAATCTTTGTCAACTTACTACCCGTGATTTGTTTAGTGAAGTCAACATGGGACTTGGGTCTGAAGCTGTGTCCACTTCTCTTCTTCTTTGGATCAGTCTTGCCTTGGATGATGGGTCTGCAGGCCTTTGGGGATGTAGTTATTGAACAAAAGATTCATTTTTCCAAAGCGCTCAGGCAGCAGCTGAGGATGTACCTCCTCCAGGGTCCTCCTTTTATGAGCTACATGCAGCCTGGTGGTAATTCACATAGATCTAGCAAAAAAATATCAGAAAAATTATGGGCTTATTGAACTGTGAAATCCTATACTGGGACCTCTAACATTAAGGTTACCTAGCTGCACTAATTTGCTCACTGCCATGAGTAGTTGCTAGTTGCTGCTTGGACAGATAAATGTCATGAGGAGAGAATTTCTTCTCTCGCTGTGTACATTTCCAGGAACAGAGTTTTTCAAGTGTTTTAGATGACAAAGTAAGAAAGGAGGGCTTTGGACAGTTGAGCGACGGTGCAGAGTAAACCCATGCTGCTTAACTTGCCCCTGGTTGGATTACAAAAAGCTTCTGTACCCAAATACTAAAATTCCTCAGGTGAGAACATATATCTATCTGAATCACAACAAAGAAACATGTCAAAATGTTGCTGTTCTGAAGGCTTTGCTTTATGTTTAGAATTCTACTCCATTTTTTTCATTTTTACAGCGGTGTCCTAAATTGCAGCCTTAAACACTTTAAAATAAACAGCCTTTCTCTTGTTTTTCCCCTCTTAATAACCTTAATTATATGTTGCTCTCTGGATGCTAGAGTGGGTCCTTTTTTCATAACAGTCAGGCCTGCTAGTTCTATCTGATAAATACTGGTCATTATGACTCCAAGTTTTTTAGAAGAAAGACTGATTCCTGTTATTGTCAGAACTTTTCTCTGTCACTCCTCGCTCTTGAATTCATTTCACATTCTTGTTGAACTAAAGCCAATCCCAAACGACTCTGTGTCGCTGTCTCTCTCCAAAATCGCCTCGTGACGATGGCAGGTGTAGGATTCAACCATGAGTTGTGTCTCCACTGCCTTAAAAGTGGGATCGGACTACACAAAATGTTTGTCGTTCACATTTGTCACTATGTCAGATTATCTATCACAGTGGCACAAATTAATGCCGTGTCTTGTTTGGGGTCTGGCAGCACTACAAATAAGACCTCGAGCGATCATTGTTTCACAACACTGCACAAGTTCAAATCTCGGTTCTTCAGTAATGTTATCCTATACGTTCATTCATTGTTCCCGATGTTCATAATCAGATCCGACAGTGGAGATGTGTCAGTCGCAACCAAATCACTTGAATATCAGCCTAAATTTGTGTAGTCTGATCCCAGTATAACAGTCTCCTATGACTGATGTGGGTTACTGTCAGTGGATAAAAACCATCTTCATGTGTTTGTTGGACAAACAGCCTAACTTCACATTCAGGCTCATGACTGCTTATAGAGTTGTGGGAAAAGTTTTTCCTAGATTTACTGTTAGATCCTGAAGCTGAGATACACAAACCACCGACAAGTCATAGCTGTTGGAATATAGATCCATTATTTCACTGACCGCACCTTTAATCCACAGTCACCCTTTTATTAGACCTGGTCCATTTACTACATTCCATGTTGTACTTACCTCGATTTTTTTGTAATACATGCATTTTTAACTTAATTACAAACCTAAGTTTTCAGTATGTTTTTTTAAAGAGTGGAATTGAGAATACCACGTAGAGATGTTGTATGATGATTACACACTCAAAAGACCATCAGAAGCATAGTGTACAGACAGGCAAGCACGTCTGCTAATTAACCTGCACAAATACATAGGAGCCACTGAGAGAGCAAAGACTTTGTTTTTTAATTACTTTGACCATAGTTTTTATAGAATCACCAGAGAAGGTGATAATTGGTTCATATGTAGATGTGATGTACAGTACAACAATTACCTTACAACATGCTGGAAGGTAATTTTCTAAGTACTGTATACACTATGTATCACGTGTCCCTTTGTTCCACCAGTTTTTTCTCGGCTGCAATATAAGATTGACCTCCCAGATATTCTTTAAAAGGCCCTGAGAAGCTGTTGTACAGCCCATTTACATTCCACTTTGCAAAGTGAGCAATAACAGGCAATGAGCTAATTATTATTATTATTATGATGATGATGATGCTCAGTCTCCCAGGTAAAGGTTGGCAGCCTTAAAAGGTATGGTGGCTTTGGTGGCTTTGCTCTTGTTCCGCTGGATTTCTGAACAGGGAAGGAGAGATTTAGCCTCAGATGACATCCAAATGTTCAACTGAAAACAGAATATCTGAACTGTACCTTTACACCAGCCTCACGGGAGGTATGATTTCCAAGGCCCGAACAAGGATATCTTAGCTCAACACACATAGATTACATCCCAAGTTCTTTAATTATTTGGTGTATTTTTCTCAGTTTTTCCAGATATTAAGATCTGTACTGGTGTTTTAAACTCAAAAATGGGCCTGTGTGAGCCTCAGGTGCACGACTTGTGTCAGAAGTGATAGCTACATAAACAACCTGAGATGATTGTACTCATGTGAGATATACTTTGTTCCTGAAAACAATTGATTACCTCTGTGCTTTTGTACCTTTACATTCACTTTGGATATACTGTGGGAGAATGTAGGATTTTGTTTGGCACAACCTTTTTTTGGGAGGAGAAAGGCGTTTAAAAAAATATTAGTGCTTGTTGATTTGCTTTGAGATTTAACTCCAAAAATGCTGTAGCTCGTCCTAAAAACTCCTACGACTCTTTCCTACATGTCTTGTAACCCGAAAGCACAACTCAGGTCACTTTAAGAGACCAGACCAGACAGATGCCAACAGGTGTGACCACTTTAAAAAAGACTCTGCTAATCTCTCACATCATACAAGGATGCAAGTGCTCTCTTATTGTGGAGAAGACTCTAATGTGTAATCCTTCCCTGCAGACATTCCAGGACAAAGGAGGGCAGAATAAAGATGCCGAAATGTGCAACATTAAATGAGAAAGTTAGTTTTCTTATAAGAAGAGGCAATAATGTGCCATTGCACTGGTACGCATGCATTTCTCTGTAGCATTAAAACAAAAATATGCATTATAATAGTCTGTATATCCCTACTCAGGTTTTGTCACAACAGTAGGTCACCTACTCTTACTTAAATTTATATTTTTGTTTGGATTTAAAGAGACTGTTTTAATAATGTAATTTTGTAGCATTGCAATGCACTCTCTTTTCCCTCACAAAAAATTAAATTTTCTTGTTAATTTTGCAGATTTAAATAGATTTTCCTGTAGCGATGACATCGGGTGTTGCGCTGTGATATAAGAACACAAATTCTTTCACAAAGTAATATTTGTTTAATTTTTAAGACCTTTATGGGATTTAAAGATAATAAAAAAACGTCACTGCGTATAAGATGACATTTATTGATGATGTTTTATGACAGGAATGTTTTGCAACAACGTGGGGTTGTGATTTTATGAATCTCATGTCAACCACCTTTTCAAATAAGCTATGTGGAAAATCAATTTACTTTTCAGTAAAGTTGAAATGTAATATCAAATTATAAACAAGAGGAATATATTAAAAGGCAAATTTAAAGTCAGTTTATTTAAATATGTATTAATTGAATGAAATCTATTTTTTTAGAATAATTTTAATGAATCTTTAAATTTAAGTTAGTTAGAAACCTGCAGGTGCAAATACTGAAGGGCTGTTTGATTAGAGGGATATTTAATGAAACACTCCAAGATAATTAAAAATTATTTGAAGAATCGTCCAGAAATCAATGCAGATGGTAATTTTGAGCTTAGCCCAGGTATGCACAGGAATGATAAGAATGATTTAAATCCACTGGCGCATTAATGAGTATGAGATGTAAAATAATCCCAGAAAGGCACGATAGAGATGCTGCAGGAGATGCCAAATGTCAAGTGCCATTTTCCTTTTTCTTTCTTTCTTTTTTTTAAAAATAAAAAAAAGGAGGGACACGTTCTCTTTCTTTCAGCCAAACTGAGCCTTCAGAGCCTCGGTAAGATCTAACACAGCAGCACAAAGCACCAGGTCTGTCTGCAAACACACACAGAGGTCATGTCCTTTTGAGGATGAATCTTGCAAATAAATCCTTCTTTGTCACTGTTATGTGGAATTGTATCATTTTACAACTCCAAATTATAAACGGGAAACATAATAACATGTATAATGTAGCAGCATGTAGAGTGTATAATGTATAATGTAGAGTATAAAGCAGTTAAAGTCAATTGTAGACTGTTTTTTGATTAAAAAAAAAAAAAAATCTTTGAAATCATTATTTACAAGAAACTGTAAATGCCATAAATCTACATTCAACTCAGAATGAAATGATCCATTTGAGTCTAGTCGGGCTTGGTTTACTTGGATGTGATGTGAAAAATAAACGTGTAAATAAACATTTGGTTAGTCATTTATAGCCTGGAAATGAGGGGCTTACATTTCTGAAGATGCTGATTTAGGCTGCAGCAGCTCGCATGCTCCAAATGAGACCCTATATCAATATCGTGGCCATAATTAATTGCGCAAATTTGTTTCTATTAAATAAAACTAACACATACTGAGAAAACTCCATTAGCATTAATTAAGCTTGATATCCTAATTTGGGGGAACGTGTCGTTGAAAACAAGCGGTTTTGGTTAAAAAAAAATCCTTTTCCTCTGTCTTTCTCCGATAGTGGAAAGCCTCGCAGCTCTCTGCCTTTGGGCTGCTTCTCCTCCTTTGAGAGTTGGAAATGAGAAATGGAAATGGAAAATACCAGGAGGTGCTAAATTAGCTGGCTGATCTGCACTTATTGCCGCATACAGGCCCCTATTACTTTGCCAATCTGTGCCTTCTCTTTACGCATTCCGGGCATGGAGAAGCCTGGAGATGGAGCAGATTTATCAAATGGGAAAATGAATGCATGATGATCAGTTAAATTGAAAATCAGCGTCTGCATGACAGCTCGACCTGACACCTCCGTAATTAGAAAGAAAAATGATGGCGTCCGATGCATAATAGAGCAAAAACAATTTACACTCTCCCATAATGATCCGGCGTTCAAATTGAAAATTTCTGCGGGTATAAATTGAATTCATAAAGTATGATTCATGGACGACACATTATCTGGAGGCTGCCTGGGCATATCGATTGATAGTTTGTCTTGAATCATGCAGCGTGCAGCTCTCAGGCAAGAAAAGCTTAACTACTTAAGCAAATCGCTAATTTCACCTTAAGGCCACCAATGTGCAGCCAGCGATACTCTCTTTCACTGTGCGCTAATGAATTATGGATGAACTGGGCACACGTCCCAAATAGCCTCAAGAGTAGAATGGAAACCTACACGCCTTACAATATTAAAGGTTATTTCACATTGGCCTCATACAGTGCACCTTGCATTTCTGACATGGTTATGAATTCACTGCGATGAAAATTAAGCAATTTGTAGTTTTGATGTGGAGCCAAAATATTTGAAATAGTCTTTTTTTTTTTGCTGATCTGTAATATAGTTTGACTTAATTTTACATTTTACTTTCGTTCCGAGACTTGAATTTCGAATTCAACAATGTGGATATTCCATCTTCTGTAATGACATTTATATTATTTCTGACACATTATTAAAGCCACGTGTAAATTTCAACTGCAAACTCACTGGTGACCACTAGGAGAATAAAGATATTAATTAATAAGAACCAACAAGCATTACATGGCATCTGTCTGTAGGAGCACCATGCAGACACCTCTAACCTCGCAGCATCATGCATGCAGTCCTATAATCTTCATGCATGTCCACCCTCCTCCTCCTCCTCCTCTTCACTCCTGCAGCCTAATAAGACATTGCTTCCCAGTGCAAACAGCTGCTTGGTTTTGAAATTTATGTAAATATTTTGAAAGGGGCACTGGCCCAGAAATTCATTTGCGCCGGCTCAGACGTAAAGCTCACCCCTTTGATTATTTTCAATTTATTTGCAAATCAAGAATCCAACAAGAGCTCTCTGTAAAGGGCTTGTGTGTTTTACGATTTTTTAGCAACGAGGATTTGGGCAGCTTTACATATGCATATATTGTTTTTGCTTTTCTTTTTGTCTTAAAAAAAACTATTTTGTTTTGGTGTTTGCGCCTTGACATTTCTTGCCTTGCATGGCTCGACTTGACTGTGTGGTCAACACTGTTATTATTGCACACACACACACAGACACACACACACACACACACAAAATAAAAGGAAGAGGGAGAGAGGGAAGGGGAAAGGGGGAGCAGATGTCCCAGATCCTGCACGGCTTCCCCGGGGACCACCAGCCCTATTAGAACAAATGTGTTCTGCTATTGTAAATAGGCACGTTTGCCTCAGCCCGTCCTATTACAGCCGACGCATGATCAATAGGCTGATAACACAGAAACATCAATGTAAAGCGACAGAACAATGAGGGATATCATCGAACATCTATCTTAATATAGCCGTGCTACAAGGGGACCTGACAAAGTGGAGAGGAAGAGGAAGGAGGGAGGGGGAGAAGAAGAAGAGGAGGAAGAAGAAGGAGGGAAAGAACCTCATGAAAATGCCTCCCCACGAATCCTCCATCTCCTATCCAATATGCACAAACACACACTCCCAGCTGCCGGGGCTATTATTTTCCTATTTCAATTTGACACCCAGGCCTTTTCATGCTAATTCTATTATTCTTGGAAGTTTATGTGATTTCATATCACTAGAAATCGGTAATGTATTATAACCCCCCCTTTGAGCTAAAATAAACTGAATCTCCCCCTTTGCAGTAGCCACCGGGAAAATAATTACTTTCATATCAAAACTCTGCAGGAGTTGAGCGGGTCCTTTTTGCGCCCCAGGCTCGTAACCTCATTTCAGTTGGGGGCTTATAGATGAATAAATTTGTTAAGGCAATATACAAAGTACAACATGAGATTTCTTTTTTTAAGAAAAGAGAGAGAGAGAGGGAGAGAGAGTCTCTACTGTACTGAATTCTACTGTAGCTGCAGCTTTTTAAGGTCTCACACGGTTTCAGGTGCTTGTATACAATAGATTTATTTAAGAAAAACCTTACATATATAAATAGTGTAATACCCTTTTTTTACAGCTCTTGAGGATTTTGTTGGTCTCATGGTCTTGTTATGATTATTTTTTTGTTGTTGTTGACACACATAAAAGGATATCTAGAGCCTCCTCACACACACATACATACATACATACATACATACATACATACATACACACTCGCATAAAAAGAGAAAGGGAGAAAGAGAAAGAGTCACCATTGTGAGAAAAATTTCAGCAGAGTGAAATCTAAATATTAAATGCAAAGATGTAGTTTCTGCATGGTGAAGCTTTGGCCTAATGAAAGGTGTCATTTAGAGGTTATATCAATGTTTCTGATTATAATTATTATTATTATTATTCTTTCTTTCTTTCTTTCTTTTACCCCCAGAGTTTTATTCCATGTCGACATCTTCTTTACTGGAGTCTGTCTTTGTGTCTGCTGGCCTGCTGTCACTCCGGACACACTCCTTGTTCTCTAAATGCTCTTTTTTACAGTCAGCATCGACAGGCTGATGAGTGAGTTCTGGGCTGCAGTGTTCGTGGTTGAACGTGGTTGAGGTCTGAGTATTTTTGCCCGCGGTCGGGACAGTCCTGCTGGAAGAGGACGGGCTGGAACTCGCCCGCTCCTCTGATACCGCATGCGCCTTCCGCGCTGCAGAGTCCGGCGAGCTGCTCCTACATCCCGCAGGGACGCTGCAGCGGCCGCTGGGCTGCAGGTTCCTCTCCGCCGGGGAGTCGCTGCCAGAGTTTGTAGCTGTTGATGTTGATGATTTAAGAGCAGTTTGTGGAACAATGAATCCAAGCGGCTGTGTGATGGGATAGAGCAGAAAGTGTCCCTTCCCTATCAAAGGCCGTGAGGAGGGTAAGGCCGCAGGGTTGCGTCTCGGTCTGGAGTCCGACAGGAGGCTTTCGACGCTAAAAGGGTTGAGTTTCTGCAGACCGGAGCCTCTATTACTGTTACTCTCACTGTTACTTGAGCACACCAGGCTTGTCCGGTGACTGGCATCGGGCGAGTCCAGCTCGGATCCGCCAGCATCCCCGTCCAAGTGTCTTTGGTTCTGGTTCTGGGTCTGGAGGGAGTGAGGTGTGTGGTGGTCGCAGCTCGACGCTGTTTGGTTGTCCGGCACAGAGTCAAAAGGCGGGCCTGTGGTGTGGTCACTGTCGGTGACATGCGACACCCCGCTGTCGCTGTCCGAGCCCGGGGTGTGAAATAAATCCCCAGACATGAGCTTGTTCTGGGACTTGAGCAGCCGCCGCTCCTGCTTGCGCTTCTTCTTCTCCAGCCGCTCCAGCTCTCGCCGGGCGATCTCCTCCGGGGCCATGGGCTCCCCGCTGCAGGTGGTGGGGTGCGCGTTGTGTGCAGGTCGACCCGGACCTTTCTTAGTGTTCTCCTTTTTCCTCCATTTGGCTCTACGGTTCTGGAACCAGACCTGCAGAGAGATTGATGCACATTTCTGTCACTATATGAAAAGGGGAACATTAATTACAGCTACAATAATTATATGGTAATTAAACCGATATTGAGGTTTAATTTTGCTCTTGATTTGTTTTGCACACAGGCCCTTTAATAGGCCTGGTATTAAAAAAATATATAAACAAAACAAATATATAACAAACTAATAATAAAGACTCATGCTTTCTTTTGACATCATGGTCACATCAGGTTTGAAAAAAATTACAATTTCCACTGACAAAAAATCGACTGTATATGTTAAAGCTCCAGCTTCCCCTCTCTATTTTTCAAATATTAAAATAAAAATGATTCAACTTTGTAAATTGTACACCAAATTGTTCTATTTTCCCTCTAATATGAATAACTGAAATTTTAAATATTTTTTATGACAAAATAAAATCATATTTCTTTGTTAGAAAATAATTAAACATAAAATAAGAATATAAACACATATTAAAATCTCTTTAAAAAAATAAATGCGCAATTAAAATTGATTTATTGGACCAACATAAGCCTTAAAAGGTCAGACAACACACACACACACACACACACACACACACCACACATACATGCAATGAGTTCTTAAATTACACATTATGGCAGACAACTGACCAGTGCTACTTTAAGATTTATTTATTAGTTTTTCTATGTAAAATAATAAAGTACTGAGACATTGTCATAAATAAGAAGGAAATAAAAACACGTGCAAACTCAAAATCACAACAACCACCAAATATACATGCATCAAAAACAGTATTTACCTGAACTCTTGACTCTATCAGGTCCAGCCGGAGAGCCAGTGCTTCCCTCATGAACACGTCCGGATAGTGACTCTCATTAAAAGCCTTTTCTAATTCCTCCAGCTGCCAACCAGTGAAATTAGTGCGAGTTCTTCGCCTCTTGCAGCCTGGACTATCTTTGTCTGGGTCCACCGAGTCTGACAGCAGGATGAGAACACATGTAAACAAAGGAGGATTTTCTCATTTTATGTTTTTATTTTTTATTTTTTTTTTCCCAAATAACCACATTTTAAGAGAACAGTCACATAGTTGTTATTTTATTTTTTGGACTCATTGAAGCTAAGGATGCAGCCTGAAGCATCTGTCAAACCCTTATTTGTATAAATTTTACAGAATTTCGATGAAATAATCTTGTGGAAGCCTTTCATTGCGCTATTATTTTAGCTATTGCTTGTGATCGGGTGCCTCTTCAGGATTGTCCTCTGTTCGCCTGTGGTGCACAAACACACAAAACACACTTGTATCGCAGCGTCTCCGTCTTTGTGTCTTTCCGTTGGCGTCTTTGTGCGCACATAAGCAGCCCAGAACCTTCATATAGTGAAGTGACTCTGTAGTCTAGTATATAATGTGGCTTACCTGTCAGTTTGTACTGATGATTATCTCCATTCATCCCGCAGCCCGACGACAAGAGAGGGTTGGAATTGCCCACTGAAGCCGTGCAGGAACCATTAAGTAATCCGTCTATCGAGAAAGGAACCGCGGACGAAGACTGAAGTTGATGCCCGGCTAATTCGTAAACGTGATGGTGGCTCAGGTGGTACGGGAAGCCCACCATCCCGCCGAGAGAGCCTCCGAACTGGGCGTGAGGTGGATCCAGTATCCTGCTGTCCATCATCCCGCAGGCAAGAGGAAACGACGTCTGGATTCCGCCGGCAACGGGAATTTAAAAAGCATGCAGCGAGTGTGGCCAGCGAGCGGGGGACATGATGTGAAGGGAGGGGATGAGCTGCACTTTATCCACATGAACCTCCCAATAATTAGCCCGTGGCTCTGGGAATATGAGGCCCAATGAGAAGCGGTAATGGGCGCTGACGTCAGAGGCGCGCTCTGCAGACGCTCCCCGTATCGATTGCTAATTAAAGCTGACATCCACCTCAATAAACAATATCAGAGCTGTCACAACAAGACAGGAGGGCTTTGATAAGAACTACATGGCAACTACACGGGGGACCCACCACCGGGAGGAAGGGCTCAGTCAGTCACCGGGAAGGGAAGGGCTACAGGCGGATGGGTTAGGTCAGAGACTCCGGCACTGTCTCTTCATTGAAGAACCTGCAAATGCACTCAATTTAAGACTATATTAAACGACAACAATTTAAGACTATATTAAACGCCAACATTATACATTTTATTAAAGTATCACACGATTTATTTTCATTATATGGTATAGACTCTGCACATATTCGGTTTTGTGTATGTATTTTGCACATTTACGGGGAGTTGGCTGATTAAAAAGAATCTGTTTTATTGGCCACACATATGTTACAATTTTACGAGTTTGTTCATCCCATAAAGGTACAAAAAAAGGAAAACATAAAAAGTTAGTGACATTGTACAAAGGTTAATATAAACAAAATATGTATCTCCATTGCCTCTGGGGAGACCCTTCTCTATCCCCGAGCCCCACTTTTAACCACACGAATTACAATAATCCCCCACATGTTTTACTTATACATCATTATTTAAACGCTACTATCAGACAGGTTCACGTGCACAAACAGTGAGGTGAGACTGGTGAAATATATGAGAGGCATTTGAAGGGGAAGCTGAGATACTGCTGAAGGCACAAAAACCAGAGAGAAACTATAATATTTTACTGTTACAAGGCGAAAGCTTCAATTACGAGCAACGTTGTGTTATATTAACAAAATATATGGGCAAATAAAACGAGGTTGTGCAGCCAGAGACTGGAACAAGGACAACACAAGAGTGCAGAATAAAAACATTTATATTAAAAATAAATATTAAAAAAAGAGAGAAAGAGAGAGAAGAAATATCACACTTGTATATAAATTTACAGGAATTCCAGTCAGGAAGAGCTCCTCCAATTCAGTATGTGACCAGCCTAAATCCTATATCTGCTCATTAGGTTTTCAAATAATTAATTCGACTTTATTTATCCCAAGTCTGGCGCTGGCATAATGTTAATCAGAGTTGAAATTTCGCACCCCACTCATTCCCTGACCCTTGGCACCCGGATTGGCATGTTGTAATAACCTGAATCTCTCAACAGAAGCTGCGATAATTGTTACCCTATTAGCATGCAAATTGTTTAATTAATATTATTATGAGGAAGTATATAATCCGCTCGTCACTTGACCCCCAAGCCCAAACCTTCCGCCGTGTGTAGCCTTACATTTTAATGAACTCCTCAGAAATGATCTCGCCTGTTTATCCATCTTCCTTTTTTTTAACAGCACTGTGCTTGTCTTTGAAACCCCCTCCAACTCCACTCCACCCCTCCAACCTTTCCCCCTCTTTGTGTTTTAACTTTCATTTTTACACACATGGGCAAGATCTTTTGAATAATTCCTTCTTTCTTCTGCTTTTTATTTTATTTTTTATTTTTTGGAACATCTAAAATGTCATTATTTGCTTCTTGGTCTTCATTCACATGCGTAGGTATATATAAATATATATGCACACAGTATCCAGAGACGTTTCATTTTAAAAATTTAAATCCTTTTTTTCTACAAACGGGTGACATTCAGTCATTCTTGCTTTATTTAACCTTTTAAGGCAAAAAAGGCCAACGTTCTGTTGTGTTGTTGCCTTGTTCCCTTTATATATATATAAATGCACACAAATATAATGTATATACTGTATTTTCCTCCAGTTGAACACAAAGTCTTTGCATTTATGCATTGTTGGTTTGAATCAATAAGGGCAAGTATCCTATATGCTATAGACTTATACACACAAGTGAAACAACTGTAAAATATGAAAATAATTGTTACATATTGATGCAAAACAGCTGCATATCAATGTTGTGTTACTTTTCTGTCACTCATCCAGGTTTGTCATCACCCCACATCTGCTTCCCCACTGAAAACACACACATACAGTGTTTATCTCACCAGTGTATGAAGCCACTTGTCCCCTTATTGTTTTTTTCCCTCCCTCTGTTGCTGCCTCCGTGTTGCACTAATCACTCCTTAAGTTGGTCGCTATATAGGCTGTTAAGTCCACTAAGTGACCACAGTGATGAATTAGGTGAAGAAAAACAGCAGTGGCACTGATGGAGCACAGGGGGGAAGCCCCATCTCCTGCAACACAAACTCTCTCCAACCCACTCATTCGCCATTTACACTCTGATTAAGAGTCCAATACACTACACACGGACGTTTGTCTTGACTTTTAAAGTTTCATTTTGCAGCTAAATCAACTTCTCCTCACACTTTATCTCTTTAAGTCTCTCTAATGACAACTTTTTTGTGCCTCCTTGGCTGAGTCTCCAATAAGAGGATTTCGCTGCTGCTCACTCACCTGACTGCAGATATAAGCAGATAACTGAAATCCATACAGGATGAGTGCCAACTTAATATACAGGTGTTCAAATGATAACAACCCACAATCCCAAAAAAGGCAAAGAAAAAAGTGGCTTTGTTATCAACATGCCCATCCAACATTGATACCTAGTTTAGCAGCACAGAATCAAATTCATTTTTAATTAGGCAGGCAAATTAATAGGCGGCAGTTTAGGAGTTTAATTACTCAATTAACTTCACGCACGTTAATTTTTAACTATCTAAATTAGGTTGCACATTATTCGATTTGATGATAATTATAGAATTAAATCTAAATTAATTGTTTTGGATGATTTGGATGAACTAGATGCAGTTCCAATTAAACAGTATAGAGAGGAGGGAGGGGGGAAGGAGCTGGTTGCCATTTTAAGCTCGCAAATCCTTTGATTCGATTTTATAAGCAAGAAACTCTGCCTCGAAATTCTTTCCTCTGATCCAACAAATTCTCTCTGCCTCTAATCCCACAATTAAAAGTTTCCTCCCATCTAATTATCTGTAATTGTGCTGCTGTCAAAGTAGAATGGAGAAGTGAAAGCGATTGATTTGGACTTTTAATTCAGTTCATTTCTGATAGAAGGGAAAGTAATTCCCTTCAAATTACCTCATTCAATCCTGACACCCTAATGCCCTTCAAAATCTTTTTTTTTTTTTTTTTTTTTTTTTTTTTACTCCCCAGCATTTATATATTAAAAATGAATCTAGAATGACTGGTGCCTCCTAATAATAATAACCAAACTTCCATTAGAATAATAATTTCATTTCAATTAAAACTGACTTATCACCTTTGCTAAAACGTGCTTAATATGCCGAAAATTATCAATGCTTGAAGGAGCCCAAACTGGGGAGTCTAATTGTAATCAGCAAATCAGAGGTGCTTGTCGCTGCCGTGCCTTTGCAGAGAGGCAGTCTCGGAAATAGAACTAATTTACTCAACTCCCGCGGGAAATCCGCTCAACAGATTAACATTTTCAAAATATAGTAATGATATAATTTGAGAAATGGTGACGCCAATTTGCGAGGAGCCTTTGTGCAGAGAATAATTTGCATTTTTTTTCCTTCGCCACCTCCTGCATTTTGCCCCCCTCGTTAATTACAGTTCCGCAGATGAAGGGTTCGCTTATTATTCAACTTCAATCTAATAATTTAAGTCTACAGGAAAATATATATATAGAAAAAAAAGTAGCCTCTCCAAATTTTAAGCCATCCTCCATGTGTTATAATCCCAAATGGGTTTGGATTGGATGTGAAAAGGTGCATGTATAGAGAGAGAGTGTCTGTCACTGTGGGTGTCTCTTATTGTAGCTCATATAGCTTCTGTACATAAGGAATATTATGGGTTTGTTTGATTTTAAGCACCATGGACAGCTCCCTGCACCAACATCGCAGCTTCCTAGAAGAGGTTTATCAGGAATAAATACACTCCGCATTAATTAAACTCATGTGTAATGGAACCTTTTAATATATAAGAATAATTTTAAACTTTGGAGACTAATCAAACAAGGCATGAAGTTGAAACAGGGCCTAAGTAGGAGCTATTCGTGATCATGAAATGCTAAGAGTTGCTGGGCTCATGCAGTTTGGTTGTAGCCAAATTGGAAGTGATGGCAGAATAGCCAACAGTCCCTCGATGTTTCCTCACACTGCAAAGAGCTGGTAAAAAGAGAGTTAGAGAGAGCGAGTGAGTGTGTACTCTGTGGCCCAGCCATCTGCTACCACACCTAAAAGTGTTTTCACAAAAGCCCCAGAGATGTTTTACTCTAGTACCATGCTGCAGCTTAACAAAACAAAATCTTCTTCGTGTGGACTTTTAAGACAATGAGCCATGAATTTCATCATCTGTCACTGACACTTTCTTACAGAAAATGTTACTGTTCAGATGAATGCAACAATTATTTTTGAAATCAGTGGCTGGTTGTCAATTTCCTGACTGTAATGTTGTTAACTGTGCCATTCTGTAGGAAAACCTCAATTTAGCCACGTTCTGCATTCTTAAAGTTGTAAAGTCAGTCTCACACACACACAGTAGTAGTCTTCTTGACCCTGCACATAAGAGCTTCATCAAACCAATATCTTAGAATGTTTCTGTCCATAAAAAGGCCTGTTCTGCCCTCTAGTGGCTGTTTCTCACCTTGTATTTTATTATTATGATTATTATTTATATTTTCCATTTTCAGTGGATCCGAATCAAAATCTTTTATATGTAATGTACAATCCTTTGGTGTTTTAGTGCATAAAAAAAGAAGGAGTATAAAAAGAAAAAAATTGGCAGATTAAGTTGAAAAATACAAAACAAAATATACAGCTCACAAATAAGACAAGAAACATATACAATATGAACATCTGTGCTGGATATATAAATCCAGTTTGCATTTATCTAAAATGCATTCAAGATGTGCAGAAATGGCACAAGCAAATGGACATGTTGATGTAATTAAATATTTCAAGGGTTTACTGGAATCAAAATTGTTCAGCATTGTACACAAATATAATCAGAGAGGACAACAAAACAGGTCACTGCATTTGTCTCTGAAAGATCCTGAAGAACTCTTTCACTTGTGTCCCTGATTTCTGACCAACTAATTCCCTACAAGTTTTATTTTTACGAGATGTTGCTTCATGTTTTTATTTATTCATTTTATTTTGTTTTCATGTAAGATATTTCATTATCTTACAGTGGATTTATTAACTACCCTGTTTCATAAAGTCCACATTTCTGCAGGGAAACGTTAAAGACAAAAACCCCAAATAACATAAAATAAAAAAAGTAAAAGAGAGGGTGAAGAAGAAACCATCGGGGGCTTATATGAAAACAACACACAGAAGAATATATAGTATACCAGTTAAAATATTAAGCACTTAAGAATCATAATGAAATTTGGAAAATATATATATATATATTTATTTATAATGGAAGACTTTTTAACCAATACCAAAATCCAAACTGTGATTAAAATGTGTGTCATAATTTCTTGAGTTAGTAATCAATATTGTACAGGATCAAAATTTTTAGACACCAGATTACAGATAATGACATTATAGTATCTATTAAAAGCAAATTTTAATTTCACAAGATAAGCTCCATGGTATTTAACAGAACACTGGCTGAGATGTTTTAGTTATTGGAAAATTGTTGGGTGTAAATCCATGTGGTTAATCTGAACTCTTGTATCTCTGTGTATTTACAGACTGGAACAGATTTGAAAAATATTTATGTCATAAACAGTCAATTAATTTGAAAGAGAGAGGTGTGCTGGGGACAATGGCTTCAGTGGAAGTTGTCAATCTAATATATGTTCATGAAGCGACAACAGCTTGTTAAGATAACTTGGAAAAACACTGCTATTATGTATTAAATATGGATCAATTTAATATAACTTTAGAACTGTAGAACATGGAGGAAAAGAGAATAGGCCCCCAGAGAAGGTCACTTAATCTTAACTAACACTCAAAGTGTCAAGCTGGACAAGACTGAAATGTCTCATAATAATAATCTCATGGAGCTTTTTTTTTCCAAATTGAGTTATTGGAGATTTATTTAGTTATTGGACATTGGAGACAACAAATTTTAAATAAACATGTCACATATTCAATAAAGTGTCATGTTAATTCTCTTATCTGTTTATAATGAACCCTTTTACACAGAGATAATCATGTGAAATTGCCAACATTTGACGAACAGGTCTGGCTCTGCAGTGTGTGAAGATGCTTCAGTGTGGAGGGCCAGGTGTTGTCACAGCAGTGCCATCTGGCCACAGTGTGAGCAGCTTATGAGGCAGGTGTTGTGGAGCAGCAGAGAAATTTATGCTCTCTAACTGTTGTTTCTTGATGATGCACTCTTACTTTATATGTTCACCACCTCTGAGGCCTAATATGTTGCAGTCGTGTCATTTAAATTAGGTGCTTTTATTGATCCCTGCTGAATAATTTTGTTCCTTATGAGCAGTGGCAACAATGAGGAAAGTGTTATGCTCCTTCATAAATATCCTTTCTATTCATTAAAAGTTTATTAAAACTTTTTGGTTGATTATCACAAAAACCTCACTGCTGGAGTGCAAAACGTGATATGGTTGTTGTGGATTTCTTTGAAATGCATGTTTTTTTATATTTAAAATAACATTTATACCTTTGGTGAAAAAATACACAGGGTTAATTCACAATTTAAATGATTTAAATGAGTGTATTCACAGTTTACAAGGCTCGGTGAGTAGTTTTTAGAGGGATCCTGCTGCCATCATCTGGTAAATCCTGCAAAGACACCACTTAGCCTGCAGGAAATAAACTAAGGAAGAAATAGATTACCATTTAAGCCATCAGTTTGCAGGAGATTTAGCCTGTGTGCCTTCTAAAATAACCCCAGTCACACTCACTCATCTATGACTTTAAATTCAAGAACATAATCTAAGATTTGTTCTCTGTAAATTGTCAAAAGATTGGATCATTGGACTTGAATTTGAATAATTTGTGTCAAAATGAGATGTTGGAATAATGTGGCCCTGTCTTGCTTCGTAATTAAATTGAATTATGCACATTTTCATAGCTGAATTTAACAAATCTGTTGAGGATAAATATTTAAAAATACAGAACACTTTTTTTGGATGGCAGCTTAATCAGAGCTGCTGTCAAACCTAATGTCCCCAGGACAACAAAGGTTATACTGTAATGACTCCTGACTTTAAATACAGCTCTTAGTATTTTAGAAGCAGGTAGCTGCCATTTCCAAACCTGAAGATAAGGTATGTGAAACTGTGTGAAGAAAATACAAATCTTCAAATTAATGAATACAGTATGAAGTATTTTATAAATTCAATTTTAGACTTAAAAGTAATATACATACAATGCTCAGGCCATTCCATGACACAGTACAGGTCTTCAACAGTAGTGCATTAATAGACACAGTTTATTTATTATAAATAATGTAATGTAAGTAAAGGTATATTTGAAATTCGCCACAGTGAATACAAAACTGTAATGATACACTGTGGTGCTGCTGAAGTGCCAGTAGTCTAAAGTGTAATGGAGATTCTAGGAGGCAGAAGCAAGATCACCATTTCTGTAGACTTTAAAATAATACACCCAAAATTTGCGTTTGTCAATTCTGTGACAGCAGCTAATGAAATATAGATCCTTAAATGCACAGAAAGAGAGAGCCAACATAAATACACAGTAAATCTAGCAGTGTCTAAGTAACACTAAAACAGTAAATTGAAGTCTTTACATTTATTTTTAGTTGAGGAATTCATACTGTTGTTCTAAATTGATCTCCATACACAATAAATCAAGTCTAGCAGTGAATGACACTAAAAAAATGCCAGTTTAATATTATTTAACTAATTTGATGTTGTATTAAAACTAAACGTGTTACATTTAACACAAAATCCTGATTCTATCTTGTCATAATCAGAATCAGTTGCTTTTAGTTACTTTAACACTGCAACATGTACTGTACTGTAGTTCTACCAAGGCCAGTTAAAAAGGCTGACATGAATGTAAACATAAATAAATTTAAATCTCAAGGTAACTCAGACATCTGGTATCTAATCATAGCTTGGTGTGGCCAGTGATTTCACCAAGGATATAAAGAATTCTAGTCACCTTGTCCCTATTAACATTGTAACCACAGTGTCTCCCACAGTGCAACACGCACAGGCTGTCCAATAAATGGTAATGAAAAAAAAGAATAATGGCAGCGTTCAGTGAGGAAAATTACCTCCAAAAAACCCACCAGGAGCCCACAGGTACCTTCACATGCAAACTGAGCTTTTATTAAGCAGCTTAACTCAGCAGCCAAACTAAACTGAAGTAGTGCCTCACTGTCACCACACACAGTTCTCCACACATCCTGTGGGGATGGTGACATGAAGAGGTCGAGGTGCTGAGTGAGCACATTAATGACTGCAGCTCTGAACACAGGGGTCAGGTAATGCTATAAATTACAAATACAATTCCTGAATACAGTATTCATTTTGGAATTCATTATCTGTTCAAATTTCCTAATTTCCCACAGCTATAGACAGAAGATGGTAAGTTAATACAAATGAAATTGCCAGCTATAAATATAAATGTAAATAAGGCCCGTCTGTTGTGTCTTAGAGAGGTAGTGAACTTTGAACCAACAACAAGGTCATTCAATTCATTGATGTAAACTTTGTGATATAAATCTGGGAAATACGGGCTCAAGGAAATGTGATTCATGGCGTCAGAGGGCAGTCAGCTGGTTGAGAGGCTAAAGGATGAGGCTAGAAACAGAAAGGACTGTAGCTTGAGTGGCCCTGATTGCAGTGAGAAAAAAAAAGGTCATTTGCATATAAAATGAAAATGTTGGAGAGCTGTGAAGTGCCATTTTGTGGCTCTAAACTCCAGGGAAAATCAGAAGGGAGTCCTGCGTCAGACTGAAACCTCATTCGGGTCTTAGACGTTTTGATGATTTTTTTTCTCCACCTGTGAACTGTGGGAATATACTGTAATCTTCTCATCAACATCTGCCATGTTACACCACACAAAAGGACTATTATGACTTTTTCTCGCCCATGCAGTTTTTTGAAGGACCTCTCCTCTGTGGCTTCTCCCATTAAATAGATTTTTTTAGGGGGAGTTGTACCTGAACAGAGGGTGTAAGGACATAGGATGTCATGTCATGTGCAGATTGTAAAACCCAGTGAGCCAAACTGTGATTTATGAATCTGGGCTGTAACAACAACGCATAATGTAACAAAACCAAATGTGAGAAAAACTCATAATGTGATAATGTAACTGGTCAAAAGTTTAAGAAAATGCTCAGCACATAACATAGAAACTATGACTTGAAAAATTTCATGTCACAGCACAGAGACTCAACTGCTGCATCCATTAGTTCATATACTATGTAATCTACTTTAGACATTTGCACACTAATAATTTACTACTGACTTGTTACCACTATATTGATTTAATTCTATTTACTATTTTTATTGCTCTTGTTCTTAATTATATTTTTATATTTTATTCAGGTTACTTTATTTTACCTTTATGCCCTGGGAAACAGAATTTTGTAATAAAGATGCCTTGATTCCTTGATTTCTTGTTCTGGTCGTGTCTGCGATTGCAATTCTTTGTTTGATTTATCGGCTTTACTGCCTGTCTAATGGCAAAATAAAGTGGTGACATATTCTTAAGATATAATAGATCAGTGGCTCCCAAACTAAGTACCACCTGAAAAGTATTGAGCTCTCGAAGTGCAGTGGTGTAAAGAGACCGAACAAAGTCAGCTACAGACTTTTCATAGGAGACATAATTTGTTTTTCCAATAAGATAATTTGCCCTCCCATCATCATCCTTTTCCTTTTACAGTGAGATAGAGCAAGAGATAATGTGAATCTTTTTTATTATTATTTAATTTATTTATTATTCTGTCATTTATTTTATTTTCTTCACACTCTGGTCAAAATTCCTCAGCTCCACTTTGATCACATAGCCTGGTTTATACAGTAGAACAGTATTTCTGATTTTCCTTCAAGTACCACCAGAGGAAGTTTGCGTGCCACTGGTGGTACATGTACCACAGTTTGAGAAACATGGTCGTGGACAAAAAACTGGTTGGTTCATGGTAAAGGCAGCACAATCAGCAACGTTAGCGTTGATAATGTGTTAATATCAAATACAACTACACAATTAACTAGATTTAAGTAATACTCAGTGCTGCTGCGTCATAAATAAACATACATTGTTTTAATCCCACATTAAATTTAGAATAAACTTCTAAAATGTAAACTTCTAAATAATAAGAGGCAGAAAAAGCTATAAATAAAATAAAACTTAGAGAAGGCTGAAATTTAGTAAAGCAGAGAGATTTCTGTGGTATTTCAGCAAATAAAAATTAAGACTGTAAAAGTGTATCTGGATGTGAAGCTGTGGATTTTTCCAGAATCCACTCGTATTTTCCACCGTTTGAAAACAGCCGTAGTCACGGTGAGTCGACGTTTTTCCGACGTCTGTGACGTCACGGACGTAGGAGGAGCCGCGTGACGCATCAAAACTGGTCGAAGCGACAACAGCTCAGACAACAGCTCAGACAACAGCTCGGCTAACAGGCAAATAACAAGCAGTGCATCTCTCAGGGATCTGCCTCTGAAACACTGACCGGAAAGACGCTCAAGTCACGTCCAACTACGGATCCCTCAAGATAACATCGGGTTCTGCTGCTGTTACACAAAAGAGATTTGGTGAGTGTTTAAAATAATAATAACCAAGCGCGAACTGTCGCATAGATTGAAGTCGCTAGCTTAGCCAGCCTAGCCAGTTAACAGTCCAGCTTGATTAATACTGGTAAATAATTCATTATTTTCTTTTACAGTGTTTTTACTCTTTTAACTTTGAAAGTGCAATTTAAATATAATATTTTAAATGAATATCTGGCTCTGTCTTAAGTGTTGGCCCTTGGTGTGACAACATAGCTAACGATAGCATCTGTGTGAAAGCAAGTATCTACTGACTGATTTTGATAAGAATACACGGTGGTGCCAACCATGGTCGAAGTGCACTAATGCTCATTCTCTGCCATATAACCGTAAACAACGTAAACTGGGATTATGTAACCAGCCTAATTGTTTGAAGCTAAAGTAGCCTAGCCCGCTTAGCTCTGTGTGGCCACATAGCTTTTATATTTTACGCACACCACTAAGACAGTGTCTGTTCAACGACAAATCCACATCACTGTTTTTTGTTATTTTGACAGTTATCAGCCTCGACATGACACTGGTTGTTTTAAGATTGACAGGAAATTTTGCTGCTAACGTTAGCTGTTGTGCTACAGACCATCCCTGCAGACCATCCCTTTAAAATCAATAATTTGTCTATAATGTGTATATATAATGTCATGAATGTTAATTTTTTTATAAACTTTTGAAGCAAGATACTTTGTGCTATCCAGTGATAGTTAAGTGATATTGATTTCTGGTTCAGATGTTAAGATTTCTCAGGTTTTCCTACTATCCAAGCCTGGTTGTTAATGATTTGAGCTATCGTTTGGTGTAACCAGATTGGAGTGAACCTAAGCTTCACACTTGAATATTGGTCAGTAATTCAGTCATTGTGTATATGAGTATGAGACATGCAGAAAAGCTTTACCAAACAAGAACAAATTGAAGCAGCTCTTAATATTGGATGACTGTGGCACAGTGGGCTTTCAACAAAAAGGCCATGGGTATGAAAGATGTATGCATGTGTGAGTGAAAATGGGTGAATAGTAAAAACTGCAGTGAAAATCAGCTTTAAGAGGTCTTCAAGACGAGATATGCTACATACAGACCATTTCCCAGTAATCATATACCCACAAAATGTATTCAGAGAACAGTGCTTAGTGTTCCTACATCACAGTTTAGATAAAAAACCTTGTCTTTCATCTGCAGGTTGAGATTTTACTGTGATGGAGTTTCCAGATTTAGGTGAACACTGCTCTGAGAAGACCTGCAAACGTTTAGGTGAGTACATTCAGGATGTAATGATATCAAAATCTCACAGTGAGATTTTGTGATGGGCATGTACTGTAGCTCTGAGTAGCTGGTGAAGTCATATCCATGGTGCTCTGATTATAAGGGGCTGTTCACATGTAACACTAATTAGATTCTTTTAAATGGAGATGCATGAACACACAAGAGCTACGTGGTTAGGACATACATCTCCTGTATATATATATATATATACTGTATATATATATCAAGTTATTGGAATCAGCACTTTCAGAGCATCTTTTGACACTTGAACCAAATAAGTAGGCCGAACTGGTCTTTGTTTTGTCTGAAATTGACAATGCTCCAAAAGATCCTGTTTTTTTTATTAATGGGAGTTTATCCTTTGGCCCCAGTGCATTTATTGCCCTTCTGAAATTTGCGTTGTCTACCACAGAAAATGGCTGTAGGTCTTTGGCTATATACAGTATTTACAGATACATCTCATTATTACTTTAACTCTTGCATTGTCACATGGAGCCTACAGCTCAGTCCTCCTATAATGTTATTTTCACAGAGTACAGTTTAATTCACAAGATGGTTTAGTCTTTCTTGTTTATCTAAGCTACTACATTAGGGTTTTTAAAATCTAAAACTTAACTTGATGTTACAGATTTTCTTCCAATGAAATGTGATGCCTGTCGAGAGATTTTCTGCAAGGACCACATTACCTATGCAAATCACCAGTGCACATCATCCTACAAGAAGGTAAAACATGAAGGGCTCTGATCAGTTCATACATTAAGTGTAGATGTCGTGTGTAGATTGTTAAGATTTTGTCTTAAACTCTTTACTATATTGCTTGTTTGATGCCTGATTTTACAGGATGTCCAGGTCCCAGTTTGTCCTTTGTGCAACACCCCTATTCCCATCAAGAGGGGCGAGATGCCTGACATTAAAGTCGGTGAACACATTGACCGGGACTGCAAATCAGACCCTGCACAAAGAAAGAGAAAAGTAAATGTTAAATACATAATTTAGGACATATATTGTACTGAATAATACAATTAAATAAAAGGACTCTTTTTTTTTCAGATTTTCACAAATAAATGTTCTAAAGGAGGCTGTAAGCAGAAGGAAATGATCCGTGTGACCTGTGACCAGTGCCATTTAAATTACTGTCTTAAACACCGGCACCCACTAGACCATGATTGTAAGACTGATGAGAAACCTCTGTCCAAATCTGGGTGGGTACTCAAACACCACACCTTCATATAATACCACTGCTCTGTCATCTGATACAACGCAGTAAGGATGATTGTATTTGATTAATTGTTTTTTTTTTTTTTTTTCCTTCACTATACTTTAGACATGCTGCTGTAATGAGAGCCCAAAGTGCTTCCTCCACCTCTGCCTCTAGCTCTAGTTCATCTGCCTCAGGAAACTCTCGACCTGTTTCTAATGGTGTAAGAGCAAACAATAGAGGCAACAACAGTGGGTGAGTGCTCAAACTCTGTGGATTCAAATTGTTTAACAATGCCTCATATAGATGCCTAAAAGTATAATTCCTTGTCCCTCCTGGTCCTATTTTTGTCCCCATCTCCCAGTACTACACAGCAAATTCCTACTTCTGTTTCAGCACACAGTGTGATACCACCCTCAGCTTCATTTCAAGCTGGCATGGTATGAACATGGTTTACATAACATCACTTGGTGTAAAGATTCCCTCAATGCGAGTAACATGTAAACACAAGTATGCTGGTCTGGTTCTGTCTTTGTAGACGGAAGAACAGGCTTTACAAAGGGCTCTGGAGATGTCGTTGGCTGAGACCAGACCAGCAGTTCAGCCGACCCTTAGGTGAGGAAACTTTATTTAAACCTATAACACTAAACTTCTTTGTTGATTTTAATTAATTTAATTTTAAATTTGTAGTAATCACTTTTGAGGCTCTGTATTATATTAGACCAATGTTTCGCAAACTTTCTGTATGGGGACTCACTTTTTAAACATTGCAAACAATCAGGACCCAAACCACAAATTTGTGTATAATGTGGTGACCAATTTACTTGCAACTTCTATTGCAACTTCTATTTAAAACACATACACACAAACCTTTTTCTGTATTTGGGAATCACTGTATTAGCAGAACATTAAACCCCATACTGTCAAGCCAGATTTTTGATATCAGCTGATCTGAACCTGTTGTCCAAGGACCAGAATGAGAAGTAATGACTGTTTATTTCCTGTCATTTGTCCTCTTATGTGGAGCAGCCTCCACCTCTGTAGTGTGAGATCAGCTGACTTCACTAAAGCTTTTTGACACCCTCTAAAATGTTTCTTCTTGAATAAGATGAGCTACAATTATTATGAAAAAAGCATGACTAATGTAATATTTTTTGAGTAGTGCACTTACCTTTGCTGAAAAATTTCCCACACTTTTTAAATCCATAGAATCTGTATTTATATTGAAGGTAAAAGGACTGTTTCGTTCGCCAATCCCCCTCTGACAACATCTGCTTTACTTTGCCCGCTGTAGCTTTAATAATTTTTGTGTCACTTTTTTGTAGCATTTTGCCCTATTTTTTTTATTATTGCACTTGTATAATAACCTATTTTTGCATAATGTGTCTTATTTTCTTAATTTATTTTTATTTTCAAATTAAGCATTCACTATCATGTTGACATTTTGTATTTGTTTTGAAGATATTCTGCATTTGCACAGTATATATATATATGTGATTATATAAATAGATCGAATATCTGTTTAAATATGTGTTATAGGTAATGTTTTTGGAGGAATTGTTATCAATTATATTATTTCAGGTTATTCAGGCTTGAATTTATATTGATTGGTCCATAACATTATAGAGAATGGTCAGGTCGATTATTGAAATTAATTTCCTGATTAAAGTTCCTCTTTGATCAGCACTTGAAGAGATTTAGTTAATAATATTAATGGGCCATTGTAACTCAGGGAAAATGAGTGAAATGGTTCTTTTTTGAGCTAAATAACATGTTAACTTTGTTTCGTTTGACTAATCTTTGAGAGTCAGATGAGCTAACAGGGAGGATTTTAATGTCACCTTCATAACAACTTTCATGGGTTTGAAAGTTGCTTGAAGGCCTTTTTTTGTTCCAGCTTGTGATGGCTCAATTTGCTTGTAACGTTAATGGTTTTTATTGGAATATTATTTGACTTGGAGGAATTCCTCAGCCGCTCGGGACACGGTTAAATGTTGGCAGCGTTGCTAAGAAGAAATCTGGTATTTTTAGGTTTGAACTTGTTTTCTTTCTTTGTCTCAGCCCTCAGGAGCAGGAGGATCTGGCTCTCGCTCAGGCTCTTGCTGCCAGCGAAGAAGAATTCAGACGCCAACAGCAGAGACAACAGGTACCTGGAAAGCTTAGCCGTCACTAGCATGCTAACAGGAACGCATGTAGGTACACTGTTTTCATGGCAACCCATCCTCTTTTAACTTGACTGACAAACCAAAAACTAATCTTCATTTTATCCATTTTTAATGATCTAAAATGGTATTTGTCTCTGACTGTATCTCATCTTTTTCTTTCAGGGGAGAGACTCCAAACAGTCCAACTGCTGCCTTTCGTAGTCACCAGTTATATTTTAAGCTGTGCTAATTATCTACTAGAAACTGCACATAATGTGATATCAATATCCAGGATCAATGATTGTTACATGAAGAAATCTTTCTCATGGAGGTTGCTAAGATGTTTCCGCCTTCTTACAATACAAGCACATACTGTATTTTCTCAGCAGGTTCTTTTATTTTTACCAATGATTTGCTCTGTATATATTTTATATGCTCATCATAACAAATCCATTATATTACCACATATAATTATTGAATAAATTATTTCAAAAAATGCCACCTGTGTCCATTGATTTGATGGTAACATATGTTAACACCGAGCCTGCAGAAGGGTTTGTTGATGGTTAACTGCTTATACTTCACATAAGATAAATGTGTAAAGAAGGCAAAAATGCTGTGTTATGGTAAAATTTAATGCTTTATATCCTTGGTAAGTAACTGTTAAGAAATTACATGCATGAAGGTGCCATAACAAAAATGTGAAGAGATATTTGAATTTTCACCACCAGTGGATTGGCCGAACGGTTGCTGTAGTGGTTAGTGTTCTTGCCTTTGGAACAAGAAGACCCAGGTTTGTGACCCAGTTGGAACAGAAGCATTTCTGCATAGAGCTTGCATGTTCTTTCCGTGTGCGTGTGGGTTTTCTCTGGTTTCTTCCCACAGTCCAGAAACATGCAGACCTGGCCAGTTGGACACTACATTTCTCATAGGTGTGAATGTGAGAGTGGATGCTTGTTTGTCTCTGTGTGTCCCTGCGATGGACTGGTGAACTGTGAAGAAAGAACATTGTAGTTTTTCTAAAATATATGGCTCTTTTGCTGAATTTTACATTGTTATAACAGCACTAATAATAATAAGAGATCCTTGACCCTAATGTTACTTGAGTTTATAGAAGTGAATAGGGAGATAACAAACAAAAGTGAAAAAACACAGGTTGTAGTTTAAAGGTATGGAAAGTGTACTCAGGCCAGGGAGATTCACTTAAGAAACTAATAAGATGGATTTGACTGGTAGTTATAGCAGCTCATGTACAGCAGAGGGCAGTGTGACTTCATAGTTTATAATTAATCTGTTAGGAAAGACTACTGGCCTTTTATAGACATTCAGTTGGCACATTTTCCTTATTTTACTAATAAACCAGTCTAAATATTGACATTTGCATAATGGAGAGAATTTGTGAAAGTCCAAAATCACGATTTTTAAGCCCACCAATGACGTGAACTGCCAGGTTGGACGGGAGATGTGATCTGACAGTCGCTGCCCTTAGACATTTATGTAATAATGTTTAATAACAAGATCCTACAGCTGCAGGACAGGAACTCACCAACCTGCTGTGAATATCATGTCACAAAAGCACCTTATAGCCTCATGTTGGGTTCCATGATGTCATCACCTCTGTCACTTCACACTTAAATAGTAGTGAATCTCCTTTATTTAAGTGCTAATGCTTCAGCTGTACACACATCTATTTATACACTTCATACCTTAATGCTACACAAAACAGTGCTCTCTATATGTAGCATATCCAGGATAGATGGACACATTTCCTCTCCTGTTTCTTAAAAGAAGAAGGAAAATTCCAGTTAAATGTTAAGTACTGAACATTTGTGCACACTGTCTGTTTCCCTGCAGATCTGTCATTTGAGTCTTGTGATAGCTGCAGCATAGAATCTGCCACCTTTGTTACTGGGCCTATAAATAGTGCCAGAAATGAAGGTGAAGGCCGAAGGAAAGATTTAGCCTCTGATGTACTGAAGACAGAAGCCTTTTGCCGTTTATCGCCCCGCGTCCCTGAGGGTTTTCACCTGCGTCGTGATGAAGCTTGAGGCGTAGGTCTGAGGCACCTGCTCCCTGTGACACGACAGCATCCACTCAGAATGCCATCATGTGTGGCATCTTGTCAATCTGCAGCACTGCTTGAGGGCACGATCCTGTTGTGTGTGATTTAAAATAGTGTTTTTAAGGTTTTCTGACTAACTGCTGTTGGAGGAGTTGAGGAGAAACCATCTTTGAAGGATGATTGTCAGCGTGTGGACGACATCATTCAGTCCTGTTGACCATGAAATGTGGCCTTGAGTCAACATAATGTGAACCTGCGGTCCTGCATTCTTCATTTGTCAACCAATGCACGGGGACAAGGTTCTTTCAATTCAGGTTTCCAACTCCTTAAGTCAGAGCTACCTCATAACACGTGACATAGGATCAATAGCAAAAACATTTTCACTCTACTTTTACTGTTAAAGTCAGTCATACACATAGTACTGTTTACTTTTTGTGTGGAAATGTTCTGACTTCCAATGTAAATAGAACATACCAACAGTTAACAGGTAGACAGTGTTGACACTGATAATTGATTTGGCTAGTTTTCTTGGCCACATATGATGCCATTCAGATGAATGTTTGGAGACGTTTGGAACTGAATTCTCCATGTTTCTGTGGTAAAACTGTAGAATTGTTGCTCAAAGGCAGCAGGTGTCGGTCTTCAAAGTGTGAAGCAGCTTCCCAGCAGAGGATTTATGAGGCACAGAGCTCTCACACATCTTCAGTTTCCCCAGTGTGACAAGTGTCACTTCACAACACTGTGGAGTAACAGGAAAGTGGATCACAATGAGTCCTTGAGAAGATTATTTTCTCAAGCTTCAGTACGGCACAGCACAGTATCAACTGTCAACTGTCAAACATTAGCTGTACAATCCCATACTATTACTTTTAACTATAACAAAATATTGAAAATAGTAATGATAATTAGAGCCACCTTCGATTGGGGTTGCCATGGCACCTGTATGAGAGAGTTTCATTTGCTTTAAGTCCAAAGTTGGAGACATTAAATTACCAAAAATGGCCATTAACTCAAAATGGATGACAACAATCTGTTTGATTCAGAATATGACCTTGGTACACAACACAAAAAGTTATTATTTTTTTCTCACTGCCCCAAAAAGGCTCACGTTCTGGTAGAAAATGAAAAAATTAATTATATCAGTCTTTCTATAGTATATCAGGGCATTTCTTCACACTGTTTTACCACTGCAATTATCACCAGTCAAGATGTTACTCCTTTGCACTTCACCTGCAATTGTCTCTGTTTCTCATTTCTCCAATAAAAGTTCACTCTCCACTAACCCATGCCATGGAAACAGAGGAGCTTGTGCTTCGGCTACATGCCATGATCATTAGTTCGGCTCACTGGGGCTCTGTCAGGAGTGAGGTGTGATCAGAATGTTTTCAGGATGTCAGGCACGTTCTTTACAGAAGAAAAAAAAAACATAGTAATTTAATTGTGTGGTGGTGCAAAGAAACAGCTGTTAAACACAGTATGACAGCATCGCTGATCTGCCTGGTTTTGCTGAGGCAATAATGTGATTTCCCAAGGTGATGTTTCACTTTCATTTGCTGAAGGTGCAGCTGACTGTGAAGACACTTGTACATCCACACAGACTGTTTCATCTGTGAGTTGAGAACAAAATGTGGTATGGAATCGTCACTTCTATGCTCTCACTAACAGTGGACCAAATAGAAAAACATTATTGTTATTATTTCCCCATGCAGAACTATAATAATAATAATTATTATTATTATTATTATATGTTTAATTTGTGAAATACTAGTGTATAAAGACACTACATGGAAAATATTTACTCATTATAATCATAACAACATGGCAAAAATATACAGTGTGACAAGACATGCCTGCTTTATTGTCTTTTTGTCTCTAAATGGTACAATAATTTACAAATATCTGAATACCTGATACTAATGATTGAGACTTTGAGATGTTTGCTGTTCATCAAGTGAGAAGTAAAGTCATGTTCTTGTAGTTTTACATCCTGCACAACTGACTTCCTTTTTGTGCCCCCTAATGGCCATTCAAAAAAACACAGCTTCCAGGCACTTCCATAATAGTTTTATTTTCCATATCCAGACTGTTTTCATTATTTAAGCTCAGTGGCCACTTTATTAGGTACAGAGTTCACCTAATAAAGTGGCAGGAGTGACACCTGGTGTTGTCTTCTGCTGCTGTTGCCCATCTGCTTCAAGGTTCAACATGTCATGTATTCAGAGATGCTCTTCTGCATAACATGGCTGTAACAACAGTCATTTAAGTTACTCTTGCCTTCCTATCTTTTTGAACCATTCCGCTCTGGCCTCTGGCATCAACAAGGGATTTTTGACCTTAGAACTGCTGAACATATTTTTCTCTGGACAATTCAGTTTTTGATGTATTACAGTTACATAACAGTTATCAGAGAACACAATGTCTGTGTTTTTTTAGTAAACATCCAGAAAAATCCATCCATGACATGTAGTTAGTTAAGATCATTTGAGAATATTCAGGAACCACACAGGTATTATATTCACTTTAAATATTTTACACAATAGCTGCCTGACAGATGACTTTTTTCAACCAATACTGACTTAAATCTTTAACATTATTTTACTATTTCATCAGTTTAGCAGGATCATGTATTCCCTAAGCACGTGATTTCAATAAAAAACATTCGCTCTGCAGGCTGCATGTCTCCCCAATTGCTGGTTTTAATATATAAAGAATTCGGCTTTTGTTTTCTGATGAACAGCTGAGACTCTGATTGATGCACTAGACTGGAACATTTCCCATGTGTTTACATCCAGCCTTCCAAATTAAGTACTCTGTTCTTTCCTTGTTTGAAGTGGTGTTTTTGATGGTGTGTTAGTGCTCTCCTTTCCTGCCAATCAATTATGTCACTCAGGCGTTTGCTGAAGGGTTCTCTATGGAACTGAGTGTTATTCGTTATGGATCAGTACAACATTACAGAAGGGATATACTCATACTTGCATTCACGGCCGACAAGGGCATGTCAGCACTACCAGCTTTCTGATAAAGATGCCTTGAATAGGACAAAACACACAAAATATGTTTAATTGTGGTTTTAGTGTAATTACTGTCAGGAAAAAAAACTGTCAGGATTAAGCAAAAAGGAATGTGGATGTGGGGGTGCATGCTTGGACAATTAGTATGAAAGAATATACCAATAATCCATCCTCTCTCCTCTCTCCTTCAGCAGCTCAGGCTGAATCCCAAGAAGCAAACATGAGTTTTTTAGGAAGGGGAACTACTAAAAGTCTGCAAAGTTAAGTATCACTGAAATTGTGCCTCCTTTTTTCCTTTCTTCTCTCCCAGTTGCTCCATCTTTCACATGTTCCTCTTCATAAAGTTTCAACTGACCATTTGCATATTATTTATTCAATGACACTACGATGATTGAGAACACTAAAATTCTGCTTCAAAGTTTCATATAACAGACATCTGTGATTATATCGATTAATGAGAGCAGCACAATCATATTGTCAACTCCATTATACGCTGCACAGAATGAACTCGCTCCACTCATCCCACATGCCTCTTGTTTTTGTAAAAAGGTGCTGGCTCTCTGATAAACAAATCACATTGGTTGCACACCCCTAGACAAATCTGTCATGATTAATGTTGATTGCAGATGCAACATCATCCGTTTTAGTTTCTATGACAACCTCATGTGTCTTGGTCCCACACTGACCAATGGTGGTAATTTGCAGTTGAAGGCAGTATTGTTGTCCAAAGGCAATCTACCCTTATTTTCCTACTGTGATAACGTTCACTGATGAGTTTTTCTGTAGATGTCATTTCTCATTAGGCTCACTGTGAAGAACGTGACAGGGCTGCTGTTGCCCCTGAATCTAAGACTTCTTACCCAACACTGCAAGTTTGTTTCACACTGAGAACAAAAGGAATGTTACAGTTTCACTAGTGGCAGAAATTAGAGCACAAGTAAAGGGGGGAAAGAAGAAGCACCAAAAGTACGACTAAAATGTGTTTTGTGTTTCTGTCTGTGAATGTTCTCAGTCATCTAGGTCACAGTATTATCAGGAGTTTACCTCTCATCCAAAAGGTTTCTTCACTTCCAACTAAGTGGTGTAAAATTCCAGTTATTTTGGCAACAATGGAACAGAACTTTCCCCACTCAATCTTTTTTTTTATATGTTCTTAAAAAGTTTTCATTAAGCATAATGTCTTCACACAAAACACAGGAACCCCCCCCATTACTACTCGAACTGCTGTAGTATATACACCAGGCCTGTAGGTGGTGCTGTAAAAACAGAAAGACATGGAGCCTGCACATAAAGCGTGCACGCTGTGTACAGAGGTGCGGCTGTGGCCTCATTGTTTTGTATACATGAAAATGTAAGGATGGTGTTTTGATATTTCATCCCTCTGGGACCTGTTTTTTTTTTTAAATATAGCATTTTAAGGACTCCTAAAACGCCAGTTCTGTGCGAGTAAAAACCAGTAGTGGAAAGTAACGAGTTACATTTACTCTCGCTGCTGTATTTGAGTAATTTGAGTAATTTTTAAAATCAGGGATTTTACCTAAGTACATGTTGTTCGCTACTTCGCTACATTTTAAATAGCTTCCGTTTCAAAGTTTACAAATAAAAAAAAAAAAAAAAAAAAAGTTTAGCTAGCACTGCGTCTGCGTGCCAGTAACCGTCCATCTGATTGGCTCTGGACAACTGCAGCGCCACAAGGTCAGAAACGTCTGGACGTTGGTGCCACAGAGGAGCTAGCTAAAAGATGGTGCGGACAAGTGTATCGATGGAGAAGGGCCGAATTTGGAGCAGAGAGACACGCACGGAGAACGTGAACGGCCAATCCCTGGCCACAGTTAATGGACTTGTTCGAGTTCAAGTCCGCCCTTTGTATGCCGAAAGAGACGCAGCTATCCACCTACAAAAACTCTGCTTCCAACCTGCGCAAGCATGTACAGGTAAGATGACCTCACGCGAAGCTAAATAACTCTACATGCAATTAATCCTGGATCCATGCAATTAATAACTTTACTCAGTCATGGTATGCTAACGTCAGTGTTAGCAGCCAGCGTTATAGTTCTAACCCTTAACCCGCGTATCTCTGCACACCTGAATATGCGACAGGTGCGTCCGTGCAACTTTATTATATCTGACTCACCTGATGGTGCCGAGTCCTGAAAACCAGCTCCTGTTCAAACTAAATAGCAAGTTCATTGAGTAATTAAGGAGGACCTGTAATCTGGATCTGTCTGTGATCTATGCCTTTGCTTTACTAAAAAAAAAAAAGTGAGTTTGAGTTTTGTCTATGTTTTTGTACATTGTATGGGGAGAGGGGGGGGGGATTTCCCCCCCCCCCCCACCCACCCAAAAGAAGTAACTAACTTTTACTCATTTTAAATGGGCTACTTTTTACTTTTACTTGAGTAGATTTTTTTCACCAGTACTTTTACTTCTACTTCAGTAAAATTTCATCAAGGTAACAGTACTTTTACTTGAGTAGATAAATCGGGCATTTATGGTCACAATGATGATGTTATTATTATTATTATCAGTAACAATAATACTCCTGTCATTATTACTATGCTCTGATTAAAAGATTAAAAGTTCATCAGTATAGTTTCTTATCAATAATGTTTTCTGCTGCTTGTATAAATGACACTGTAGTTCTATAAACATGACATAACTGACTCTAAACTTGATACAACTGTTGTATATTTGCTCCTGGTCTCTCTCTTCTGTCTCTCCCTCACCTCCCTCTTTCTTTCTCTCCCCCCCTTCTGTCCCCCACCTCTCCTCTGTCCCCCATTTTCCTCTCACCCCAACCGGTTGAGGTAGATGACCGCACATCTTTGAGTCTGGTTCTGTCAGAGATTTCTTCCTGTTAAAAGGGAGTTTTTTCTCTCCACTGATGCCTAGTGCTTGCTCATTGTGTGAACTGTTGGGTTTCTTTTCTCTCTGTAATATTGTAAAGGTTTTGGCCTTATTATGTACAGTGCCTTGAGATAATGTATGTTGTGATTTGGCGCTATACAAATAAAATTGAATTGAATTGAATTGAATTGAATAACCACAAAAACAGCCCTCAAAACCGTGAGTAAGTATTGCCGGTTAATGACCTGTTTTCAAAAACACTCAAATTAACTTTTCTTAAATTTTCAGTGCTCTGGATGTGGAGTGGTAATGACTTTTTAAGAACTTGTTTGGTGAAATTGTGAAGAAAAGGGATATAGTGTCATTGAGATGAATAGTCAAGATTACTATGATTATTAAAAATGAGTTTGAAGTCTTTGAAACAACATCTGGGAAACGCCGTTGTTGTCAGTTGCCTAAATTCAGCAGAGGAATCTGAATCGGTTCATTTTATTCTAGCAAAGCATTGAGCATTAAGTCTGATACAAATAAATATAGCCTCATTTAGCATCAAACTTCCTTTCAATAATTCAGTGGCTCAGATTCTTCCTGTGTGTACTGCTCAGAAAACATCATCCCAGTCTGGGTGGAAATCAATAAGGTCTTTTTGCCATTGTTTCTCATCTGCAGTTGCCATGGAAACAATCACATGAAACAACACCCAGAGGTATTCCTGTATGTTAATGTGCCATACAGTGAGGCCAGAATCCACAATTATGCCCAAATTAAGATGTTTTATTTGGCTTCTTTTTTTCTTTTAAAAATGAAGGTGAACCTGTTACACAAGGTACCAGAGAGAGAGGAGTGAATTTATCACAACTGGAACTAACTTGCAATAATTCATACTGAGTATTCTGTGGGTTTCAACAGTAACAAAAGTAATAGTAAGGATAATTGACATAAATGAAAATGACAGCTTTGTAAATCATAATAACATGCAGTAATGGAAGCTTGTTCTTGTTTACCTCAGGAGGTGCCTTAGTGTGGTCGTGATGTTCCAGCCAGCAGTTCTCTCAGTGTCATGTGGTGTTTGATGGATGCAAACTGACAGAGGTGCAGACATGTCAAGATTCATGTTTGGAACAGGAGGAGGAGAAGGCGACGTGTCAGACTGATGATTGTGAGGCTGCATCATCTGTATGTTACTGGATTCAGGATTCAGGACCAGCCACACCCTGTTGATTTCTCATGTGCTGGATAATCTGAGTTTACAACTAAATCAGCAGGTAAATAAATGAGATGAAACTCACTGGTTTGTCTATTATGTGGTTGCTGTCCGCTTTAATTAAGGACCCATGTGCACAGAAGTGGTATGGGTCCTTCATTAGTGAGGACAGTGGCCACTGGGTGCAAACATGGCAGTTGGTGGATAGGTGGCGATAAATTGAGAAGCAGGAGGAAATCACATTTACATGTGGATTTTACAATCTCATTGACTGGAGGAAGTAGAGGAAGAAGGACTTTGAACTATGAACCGAATTTTTTGTTTCTCATGTAAATGGCACATTGCCTTGTGTGTCATTTCTCTATTGACCCAACTGCCTCTAGGCATGCAGAAGTGGCCTGTTTAGCAAAATATCAGTCACATTTCTACCACACTGCACACGCTTTAGCCCTAAGTAAGTCACCTGCCAAGTTTGAGGCCTGTTAAGTGACCCGTTGGACAGTTATCAAAGGACTCTTGCCTATGATAACTGTGACTCTTGTCAAGTGACCCACGTCACAGGCAGACACACGCACACATACATAGACAGACAGATATATTCCATGAATATTACAGTGTTACATCACCATCTTCAACTGCTGTTTGAGTTGCCAACAAAGAGGTTAACAAATGTTCTCTGCCACCACGAAGGTTTCTTCTCTTCTGGTACAAAAACAATAGATATTCTAGATGTTCTTCAGCTAGATTGGACCTTCATCAGGAATACTGGGATGTGCTGCCTCCAAAAGACATTCAAAGTCAGCCTCTAAGTTCTGCAGATACTCATCCAACTCCTCATTTCTAGATCGCAAATCATCAATCAAATGTTTTTCATTGCGTAATTTCTGCAGATCCTCTTCGAGCTCCTTAATTTTATTTGTGAGATGGTGTATTCTGTCTGCATCACCCTCCGATTTCTGCAGAAACTCAAGTAACCAATGAATTTTCGGTTGAAGATGGTCATTCAAGTGTGGGTTAGCGGGTGATTTATGCAGAGATTCATTCAGCTTCTTAATTTCATGGTAAATTGTCACTGGGTCAGTCTTTGATTTCCACAGGGCCTCACTGAATGTATTATCTTTTGATTTCAGCAGAGCTTCAAAGCTCAAAGCATTCAGCCTCTGAATTCCATTTGTCTGTTGGTCAAGGTTTGATTCCATCTGATTTTCATTTTTCAGATGGTCCATCATCTGCTGATCACTCTGTGATTTCTGGAGAGCCTCTCTGAGGTTCTGATTTTCATTTTTCAGATGGTCCATCATCTGCTGATCAGTCTGTAATTTCTGCAGAGCCTCTCTGAGGTTCTGATTTTCGTTTTTCAGATGGTCCATCACCTGCTGATCAGTCTGTAATTTCTGCAGAGCCTCCCTGAGTCTCTGATTTTCATTTTCCAGATGGTCCATCACGTGTCGGTCAATGCGTAATTTCTTCAGAGCCTGTTAATATTTAAAAGAAATATTTAACACAGGGACCTTCGGTTTTTAAAATATGTAGCTAAAATATTGTGCAGCTGTGCCTGTTGGTCAGTAATGATGCATTACTACCTTCCTCTTCCCTTTCCTTTGTGTCTTCTTCTTCTTTCTTCCTTGTTCAACAATTGGTTGGTTGCTTGTTGGTATTTAACAGTAGCTACCATCCATAATGAAGAACTTTAATTGGTTGGTTATTTGTTAGTGTCATTTAATGGTTCTTAGTAATAATGTTGGCAGTTGGACTCTAGCACTTTAAAGAATCAAAGACTTCTTTTTCGATCAAAGACTTGTTAGCTTAGCAAGATTATTTTTTTTTGGAGACTTTGAACCTAAAGAGATGATAGAACTGCAGACATTATTAGTTATATTCAAAGCCAAAATCAAAGTATTGCAAGAGATAATTAACAAGAGTTGCACAAATATTTTTCAGTTGGATGTTTATTTTGTTTTAAGGGTGTTGCAAATTTTTACTTTCATGGGTGAAAGTAAGTATTAGTATTATGTTGTTGACATCAAGGATGTATTTGATGGTATACGAAACTGGACATGACCTTGTTTTCTGATAAGGGGCAAGAAAAAATCAGAATTGTATTCTTCTAACTGCGCCTTTCCAATTATGATAAGTGTTATGCTACGGTCGTAAAGCTCAACTGAAGATGCAGGAATGAATTATTTGGGGGCTCAAAACTTTAAATTCGTAAAAATATCAAACTGAGGAGGGTTTAAAAACTCTTGAATTCACCAAAGCTGCATCACCCACTAACCTACTAAAACATCTGATAAGCTTTGTGTGGTTTATGCAACTTAAACTAACTGGAATACAATGCAACTTGAGGAAAAGGACTGCAGAAATAGAAGTGAAATAGATATATATTAAAAAAAGCATCGTGCTGCAGCTCTACACAGGGACTGTAAGAAGGGACTGTGCTGCTTCTCATTCTGCCTGTATCACTGTAGCCCTTTTTGCAAATGTTACTGGTGCAACCTGGTTCGTTCATCATCCAAACCCTAATACAGACGCTGTATGTATCAAAGAAGGCAACTAAACTGGAACTCCTGCAAAAGGCAATGTTGTTACATAAACATTTCTTAAGAAGCCACTGTTAGGCTTGTTGTAATAAACTGAAATTATTTGCTATAATTTTATAAACCCAAAAGTCAAGTTCACAAAGTAACTTTACCTTGACCTTAACTATTTTTGTATTAATTTGATTCCTTTAAAAAAAAAAAAAAGACTGTTCTATTATTTACTATTAACAACAGAGTTTATATATGTTTACTGTAAATACTTTTGATGAGAAAAACGGACACATGCATCTTTGTTTTCATCCTCATTTCTTTATAGGCCATTATCCTCATACCTGAATAAAATTAGTCGCAACACTTCCCTTTGTAACTCAGTTTCACGGGACATGGGTTGGGGTACAAATGAGAAATGAGATTGTGCCTGGTGGTGCAAAGTTTTTACATATATTTATTTTAATTCTGTGAATTCAGTTTCAAAGGGATACTAAGGGATACTTTTAAAAGGACATAAACATATGATCATAAACATGAAGCGTGAAACAAACCAATTTGTAATTTGTTTGCCATGTGACTGCTTGAATATTAGGGAATATTAGGTAGCATCATGATCTAGAAATATGTCAGATACAGTATGTTGGTTTATGTTCCAACAAGGCAATGTAAGTAACACTGAATATTACACAGTGCTGCATTACAATCTTAAGATAATAAATGCTCTCCACCACCATGAAGGTTTTTCCCTTAGTGGCACAGAAACAAAACATGTGCTGGGCTGATATCCACCTAGACTGGATCTTCATCAGGAACACCAGGATCTGTTGCCTCCATGAGTAAATCAAAGTCAGCCTCTAACTTCTGCAGACACATATGCAGCTGCTGATTTCTAGATCGCAGAAAGTCAATCAAGTGATTTTCAGTGCGTGATTTCTGCAGAGCTTCCTCGAGCTCCTTAACTTTATTTGTCAGATGATGCATTTTGTTTGCCTCAGCCTCTGACTTCTGCAGATGCTCGTGTAGCTTGTTGTTTGCAGATTGCAGATAGTCAATCAAGTATTTGTCAGCCCGTGATTTCTGCAGAGCTTCTTGGAGCTTTTTTATTTCATTTGTCACGTGGTCAATCCTCATTGGATCGGTCTTTGATTTCCACAGGGCCTCACTGAGTATATGAATTTCAATTCGCACACGATCAATCCTCTGTTGGTTATCTGCTGATTTCAGCAGCGCTTCATTCAGCCTCAGAATTTCAGACCTCTGTTGTTCAGCCTCTGGTTTCTGCACAGCCCCATCTTGCTTCTGATTTTGATTATTCAGACATTCAATCCTCTGCAGAGCCTTGTTGAGTCTCAGATTTTCATTTTTTAGATGGTCAAACCTCTGTTGATCAATTTGTGATTGCTGCAGAGCCTTGTTGAGCCTCTCATTTCTGTTTTTCAGATGATCAATCCTCTGTTTTTCATATTGTAATTTCTGCAAAGCCTCCCTGAGCATCTGATTTTCATTTTTCACCTGGTCAATCCTCTGTTGGTCAGCCTGTAAATTCTGCAGAGCCACTTGGAGCTCTTTTATTGTATTTGTCATACGGTGTATTCTTTTTGGATCAGCCTCTGATTTCTGCAAACACTCACGCAGCTTCTGATTCTTTAATTTCAAATAGTCAATCAAGTGTTGGTCAGTCAGTGATTTCTGCAGAGCCTCATGGAGCTCCATAATTTTATGAGTAACAAGGTCAATCCTCTTTGGATCAGCCTTTAATTTCCACAGTGCTTCACTGAACTTCATAATTTCATTTTGGAGATGGTCAATCCGCTGTTGGATATCCCCTGATTTCAGCAGAGCTTCAATGAGATTCTTATTTTCATTTTTCAGGCGTTCAATCTTCTGTTGGTCAGTGTTTGATTTCTGCAGAGCCTCAATGAGCCTCTGATTCTCATTTTTTAGATGGTCAATCCTCTTGTTGAACATTTGGTATTCCTTTTTCAGATGCTCAGTCCTCCGTTGTTCAGCCTCAGATTTAAGTAGAGCCTCCTTCAGCCTTTGATTTTCAATTTTCAGATGATCACTTTTCTGTTGGTCAGTCTGTAATTTCTCCAGAGCCCATTTGAGCCTCTGATTTTCATTTTTCATATGTTCAATCCTCTTTTCGTCAGCCTCTGATTTCTCAAGAGCCTCAAAGAGCTTTTGATTTGCTTTTTTCAAATGGTCACTC
Organism: Brachirus orientalis; assembly: GCA_016785285.1. Lineage (NCBI taxonomy): Eukaryota > Metazoa > Chordata > Actinopteri > Pleuronectiformes > Soleidae > Brachirus > Brachirus orientalis. Next base: position 3,843,870 of record JAFBJR010018220.1, on the reverse strand, counting down.
TTCCGTTGGTCAGCCTCTGTTTTCTGCAGAGCCTCATTGAGTCTCTGGTTTTCCTTTTTAAGGAAGTCAATCTTCTGTTGGGCAGCCTCTGATTCCTCCAGAGCTTCATTAAGTCTCTGATTTTCCTTTTTAAGACAGTCAATCCTCTGTTGATCAGCCTCTGATATCTGCAGAGCATCTTTGAGCCTCTGATTTTCATTTTTCAGACAGTCAATCATCTGTTGATCAGCCTGTAATTTCTGCAGAGCTTTACTGAGCTTCTTATTTTCATTTGTCAGACTGTCAAGCATCTCTTGGCCAACCTCTAATTTCAGCAGAGCCTCACGGAGCTCTTGAATTTCATTTTTCAGACTGTTGATGTTTGTCAGGAAGAAATCCATCTCTCACAATGCATAAAGCCCCTTCCGTTTCCTAACGGGATTTTTTTTCTTAATTATTTATCTTGGACTCAGGATTTTCTTTTCAAGAAATTTTACTGTTGTGATCAACTGAGATGATGTCCTCACTTATGTCATTTCTTGTGTTTTAAGACAGTTGTTCTTGAAAGGTTTCATTACTACCTTCTTCGCTTTTGTTTGTCTCTTCTACCTGTCTCTTCCTCTCTGCCTGCTGGTTGGTTAATTGGTCGGTAGTATGTAAAGGCCATTAGCATCCATAATGAGAATTGTCAGTTGGTTGGTTGGTATTTCTGCTCAAACATTATCATCTGTAATGTTGCATTCCTTTTTCTTCTAATAATAATTGCCGTCTGTAAACTGAGAGGTGTAACACTGCCTTCTTGAATTCTACAAAGCCCTTCCTTGTTTCCACTTAAAAGGATCAAAGGCCTCTCGCTCTTCTAATAATTTTGTCTGGCAGGCCCAAAGAAACTTCAGTATGTATGGGGTCAAGTCTGGCAGTGGGTCTCTCTTTCAGGGAGGATGGAGGAAGGATTGCAAGAATGACTTTGAACTGCAATGAGGAGCTTTGAACTGCATTTAAGAACTAAGGATTATGTTGAAGAACTTTGAACTGTGGAGCACAGCCTGTCAGAAATTATTCATAGAAGAAGAAGAAAAAGAATTTCCGGCAAGCAGGTCTTTGCCAGTGTGGACATCCAGAGACAATTAAACATTATTTCCATGTGGTCAATTCAAAAGAGAATGGTAACAGTTGTTTATCAAATGGGATTTAATGTTTTTTCCTTGAAATTGCTCACTGAAATTTTCATTATTGAGAATGATCATCACCTCACCAAGAATAAGAAGGACTTTGAACTGCATTGAAGGACTATGATGAAGAACTGTGTTGAAGAACTTTGAGCTATGAATAATAATAAAGATAATAAAGACCATCATCATGCTGATCACAATAATAACCAGTCTGTCCTCAGTCTGAAGGTACCTGCACTCCAGGGCTGCACGATCCAGTCACAAGGCTATTAGTAGTAGTAGTAGTAGTAGTAGTTGCATCAGTATTGTTATTTTATTATTATTATTTGAAATTTACACCACACATTTTTTTTCTACATTTACATCTTATACATCTGCTCCTGGTCTGGAATAATATGACCCCTTCAATGTGTAGAATGCATATGAATGGCCACTGTGTTATATTTACAGTGCCATAATGGTATATAGTGTAGGATAATTTCTATTTCATTTAATTGAGTTGGCAACATCTTGAAGGTAATGAGTCTATTAGTATGTTTGTCACGTGTAATATGGAAGCTGTTTGAGCTTGTCGACTCTGATGCTGTTAATGGTTGCACTTTATTCCACTTTCATCCAGTGTGAGACAGTGTGACTACATGTCAGTGGCTCACTGCATTTTGTCCTGCCTGTTTTTATCCAGCTTCTTGATATAATTAAACCCCATTTTATAACATGGAGTCAAACAGCAAGACATTTCTTAATCTTAAAGTTGCTGAAGTCATGACATTTCTCATTGCAGATGAAACAAGTGTGTAATTTAGTTTAGTTTATCATATTTTGTTTTTCTATTTTTATGAAGAACATGAAACTTTATTTCAGATATAAAGCATGATCTTTAAAATAAGGGTAACAATTAAATATTTTTTATGTTTTAAGGAATGTACCTAATAATGCAGACTTCATATTTTGAAATCTTTGAAACCAGAACTTTGTAAGAATCAGTACTGTTGTTGTTCCATTTGCTTGGATTCAGATTAGTTTTGTTCTACCAAAGCACTGAGCATCATTAAGTCTGAGGCTTAGCAGAATAAATATTTGAATAGTTCAGTCTTCCTGTGTGGTCTGCTCCTTAAAATGATATCCCTATCCTCATGTTCTAGGTGGTACTTAATTTAGGGCTTTCACCATCATTTTTGAAACGATTTATTTGCAGTTGCCATGGAAACAAGAGTATGACACAACACCCAGAGGTAGTCCTGTATGTTAACCTGCCATGCAATGAGGCCAGAATCCACCATTGCTGCTGAATTTGGCCTCTCTTTTTCCTTCTTTGAGTGAAAGTGAACCTCGTACACAAGGTAGCAGTGAAAGGATGGTTACAAACAGGTGGAGTTATGACTAAGAACACCAAAAGTACTTTTGCAGTCATCAAGCAGTTTGATGGGATACATGCCTCTTTTCCTGTGCTGCCTGTGTACACTCACAGTCGCACCCTCAGTCAGGTCAGATAGTCCATTTTCATATAAAGGAAGCAGTATACAAATAATATTACATCATTTCTCTTTACAAAGATCAGAGGTAGAATAAAAACACCAACAACATCAAAAAAAAAAATCTCCAAAAGTTACACAGTGGAGCTTTAATTCGGTCTTTAAAATTAATTTGTGTCTTAGACTGATATGATTTCCCATTGAGGGCCTTTTCATTGGTCTTATCTTCTTTATCATGACTAGATGAATCACAGCTCTGAACAAGCAAATAATGACAATGGTCCTGATTGCCTGTATATTTCTGTGGCATGACTCAGTCAGTGCTGAGCAGTGAAACAGGTAAAGTTTGCTCTTACAACAATACTAAAGTGTTATTTAGTTCTTTGGACGGCTAGATAGATAAACTGACTTCTCATGCTCAGAATCATTGCAGGAGCAATGCAAAAATGGGCGTACAACCTAATCGGCACTAGCAGTCCTCTGTTCATGAAAAAATGAATTAACATGAAAAAAAATTGTAAAATACATGTAAAATAAGAGTATACATGTATGTCCAGAAATAAAGTATGATGGAACACTCACTCAAAACAGTAAAATCAACAGTAGCTGTGGCTCATTTGTGTGGTTTGAAGCGCGACTTCCTATGACTATAAGGTCTCAAGGGTTCATAAAGAGATAATAAGTAATATTGGATGCATCCACATTGATGGTACCTGCCCTCTTTAATTTTGACTAGGCTGATGCTGAACTTTTATTACCTTCAAATTGAAGCTCTTAAAGTGTGTACACAGACAACAGTGCAATATTATTTTACTTGCACCGGTGGGAGCGACGCTCCTTCACCCTGAATTGATTGCTTAAATTGAATTGTGCTTCGTGCTTCCTCCTAGCAGTTTCACTCATCACATTCAACAAGCCTTGTTAAAGACACAGTCTGATATTTGGGTACATGAGCTGACTCTTCAGCGGGGCGATCAATGTTCCTTAAAGGTTATTTTGTTGTCCAAGCCTCCTCATTATGCACTGACTGTGAACTGATAGCCCAGGCGCTGCAGCCTCCGTCCATACCTTCACTCTGTGCAACCCATATTCTGCAGTGAGACTTGAAGAGAGTGTGGAGGAGGAGCCCTCTGTTGAGGGAGAGGGGTGGGGTGGAAGAGGAGGAGGAGGAGGAGGAGGAGAACAGAGTCAGATACCAGCAACACAAGTAGATTGCATAGTGTGGATGGACACAGACATCATTTTAAAGAGTATGTGCATCTCTACAGAGCAGGTTAGCTGGGGGTGTTGTTCCTGATCTGAGCCGAGAGCTGCAGCCTTTAGATGCTGTCAACCCATCAACAGCCTACTAGGTAAATCACTGTGCATCTGCCTGATCTGCATGCTGATCTTGCTGTTTGTGCAGAGAGAGAGAGAGAGAAAGAAAACGTTTAGATTAAACCAGTCTAGATGTTATTTTGCTTTTTTTATTGTTTGCAGAATCTAGATATGTTATTGCAGTAAAGTTTGGCTGTTTATCATTATTAAGCAGGGGTAATATCTGACATGATGTGCTCTATAAAGCTGTGTTGCTTGTAAATAATCCTGCTGAATATGGTGTTGCTGTCTGAACCATGTGAACTGTGTGCCTGTGAGTGTTAGTTAGCATGCCGAAGCCTCTCCTGTCAATATGAAGACGTTTACGCCAAGGTTTGGCTTAGCTTCTCTTTCTCTACTCAGCCTCTGCTGCTTTGTAATTGCTAAAAAAAATGTCTAAATATACCTTCACATCCTTCACAGAGGTTAGCCAAGTCTGAAAATTCCTGTCATGTTCAGCCATAGCCTTGATGTCCCGTTGCAGACACAGATTCAATATCAGTCTAGTTTTCCTTCCATGGTAGTGAAAATCCGAGGGAGAGAGATGGTTCTGGGAACAAAACAATAAGGAAAATTCCTCTGCTGCAGAAACATCCAGCTGATGCTGAAACTGTGTCTTTTAGAAAGGCTTGTATGAATACAGCCTCACTCACATCTATTATCTCCACTTTAGACTATCCTTGATAGATAGACCCTCCTTATTTTGCTCTTCAATGTGGTTATGCAGAGCTCATATTCTAAAAGGATATTAAAAGTTAAATCATGTTAAATAATTGATTATGAAATTAATTACTGCTGAGGTTTAAGGACTGGAAGCATAAAAACCACTGGAAGGATTTGAAATATTTTAGCGACACTAAAAATCAGTAGCTATCAGATACAGTATATGTATTTCTTTACATCCAGTGACATTGTTTTTACTTAGTGTGATTGATATTATCAGTATTACCTGACATTCATATCTAATCATGTATAGCTCCATTGCACTCTGAGCTTTTACAAGCTATCGCATTTGTGCTGCCATAGATATAAGGCATTAATTCATCATGCTGCATGCTAATGTGTTTATTTATGTAGAACAATTAGTTAGTGACCTTCAAAGTGCTTTCTTGTGAAGCGGAGAAGCGGTCTTTGTTTCATTCCAGTGTCAGAAATCTGACTTTATGAGACATCAACAGATGTGTGGGTCTCTTTCATTGCTGTAACAACACAAGATATGTGTTGCAGATGGAGAGAATAAGCAGTTAAAGTATAGATTAAAGTGCCTCTCCTTAATCTGGGTTTGTGTTCACATTTAAAAAGCTCCCATTTCTAAAAGCAACTCCTGTTTGATAGTTATATAACACAGATTATCATCTCAACATCAACTTCAGTTGATCAAAGTGTAGCTTTGAGGTTGACTTTGCGTTTTTTATTTTATTTTTATTTTGTTTCGACAAATAAGAGCTGATTATTATACACTTGAACTAAATCTGCTTTTAGCTGCATCATTATCTTTGGAGCTTCAAAGCCTTCCTACGTTCAAACCTTCCTACGTTAGTCGACAACAACAGGAAATTGCTTGTTCAAAGTTAACAGCTGTGGCCTAAAAGCTGCAATTAATAGCTTTTAGCAATAATAATAATAATAATCACACTTTTCATACAAATAAAAGCTGTTGACTTTGTATGTAAACTTGTTGTGCTTGTTGTATGTAAACTCGTTTTCTCTGTGTAATCTGTTTCCATGATGCTCTCAGTGTGTGTTCTACATTTGTTGTACTCCGACCTAAGAAATTATTGGTGACTTTTCTCTATGCAACTGTCTGTGCGGTTGCTCCATATCCCAGATACACATGAGGGAGTGAGGGCCCATTTAGTGCTACTTGCAGCCCTATTATAATTATTATTATAATGACACTGTAATTATGTGTAAATATAGAAGCTATGCACCGGAACTTCAATACACAAAGTTAATACATTTAAAAGTCTGATCAAAGCCTGTCTCCTACAACTGCGGTTTTTACATTCTGTAATATTTCAACAATATTTGTGTTGAACTTTATAGAAGACAGCAGGACTGCAAAGTTGGACCAAGGACATACGTTACAAATATATTCAAGGTTGAATTTTAATGGAATAGATGAATAGTTGGGACTGAATCCAATATTTGGAGTGTGTGTGTGTGTTCATTCTTGTATTTGTTGCCAAGTGAGGACCAAAAATCGTATATAAACCATACAAAGTGAGGACATTTTGCCTGGTCCTCAATTCAGGGTTAAGACCTGGTTTTAGGGTTAGAATTGGGTTAAGTTTAGGGTTAGGCATCTAGTTGTGATGGTTAAGGTTAGGGTAAAGGGTTAGAAAATGTATTATGTCTATGAGGGTCCTCACTTTGATAGAATTGCAAAGATATGTGTGTGTCAGTGTGTGTGTGCATTTTTAGAACTTTTTCCTGACATTAAATCTGACTCTGTCAGTGCCAGTAATCCTCATGGGGAACAAAGCCTGGTCTTAATGAGGCAGAGCCTCATTTCTGAGGAACTGGTTAAGTTTAGGGCTAAGATTTGAATTGTGGTTAAGGTGAGGGTTCAGGATTAACTGGTTATGGTTACAGTTATGGATTATGCTTTGTTTAGGCTATTTAAATGAATGGAATTGTCCTAAGAAAAATAGCTATATACAGTAAGCCTGTGTGTGCATGGGAGTTTCATTGTAGCTCACCAACGTCACTTTCAAGAGCAGCTCTTTCCTTTCAAGACCCAATTTTTACATCATTTACCATTCAGCCAAATGGAAAAAAAAGGAAAGAAAAAAAAGGCCAGAGTGACATCACTCTCTGAAATTGCAACACGTCAGAAGCTCCAATAAAACACTCTCATGGGGTCAGAAATTACTCATCACAGTCAAGGACTTGTTCTGCGCCGAATCTGACTGAAAACCAAAGAGATGCTTTTCTGCTTTTCCGTCTGTTTCATTCACTGAATCTAACAAGATGACACAAGTATTGTTGTCATTATTATCATGCTATGATTAAAAGTTGATATCAGTGTAATTTCTTGTCAACAATCTCTGCTGCTGCTTGTGTAAATGGCACCGTAGTTCTATAAACATGGCATAACTCTCTCCCTTCTGTCTCTATCTTGCCTCCCTCTTTCCCTTTCTGTCCACCATTTTTCCTTTCACCCCAACCGGTCGAGGCAGATGACCACACATCTTCCTCGACCGATGCCTAGTGCTTGCTCATTGTGTGTACTGTTGGGTTTCTTTTCTCTCTGTAATATTGTAAAAGTTTCAGTCTTACCATTTACAGTGTCTTGAGATAATGTATGTTGTGATTTTGCGCTAAACAAATAACAATGAATTGAATTGATTTTAATTATAAATTATTAAATGGCAGCAACGCATTAAACCTTACCTTCAAGTATTTCTTTCTGATAGCAAATGTAATGTACAGATTGAACACAGTACTATATTACTGTATTACATTTCCACTGAGGGTTATTAAAACTTTTTTAATCAACTGCATTTCACCGTTACATCATTTCTCATATTTTTAAAAAAAAAAATCCTTACATGTCACCAAAGGTAACCAGCTAATTAAGAAGAGCCTTCAGGCTTGTCATCATCATATGTGACATATGAATTAAGTAGGTGTAAATTGGAAGAAAAACATCTTTTTGGTGCATCAAGCTTGTCAACCTTTTTTTAAATATAATGTGAAATTTCACAAAGATCAACTTGGTCATTGTATAAGCAGCACATTTCAGATTGTAACAAACACAAGAAACATCCACTCACACGTCCATTTCCCGAGTGTGTCAGAGAACTACGGTGGCCTTCACATACCATAAAGGCTGTCAGTTTCCTTCATTTCTTTTCTTAATTCCCTGCATGTTCATCCACATCCCAATTAGTGTCTGATGCTTTTCTCTGATTGACTTAAAAGGTTGACTGATCTTCATATTATGCGAGTTGTATTTACCATCAGCAAAAGAAAAGAAAGGGAAAGAAAGACATTTTCTGTGCAGTAATTTTATTTTCAGATTTGATATCGATATTCTTCTTCCAGATTTACTCTCAGATTCCAGGATAAAGACTATAATTCTCCTGATGTCTCTTTTCTCCCATTCCAGAATTGCAAAATGTCAGATTTTGAGGATTTCAGTAGAGCAGCAGGGCAGGCCAATGTATCAGAAAGTTACCAGCTGAACCCCACCAGTGTCATCGTGTCAGTGGTCTTCTCCCTCATCTTCCTGTTGGGGACCATCGGCAACAGCCTGGTGCTCGCCGTGCTGCTGCGGAGCGGACAGGTCGGATACAACACCACCAACCTCTTCATTCTCAACCTGAGCGTGGCTGACTTCTTCTTCATCATCTTTTGTGTCCCCTTCCAAGCCACCATCTACTCACTGGAGGGATGGGTGTTCGGCTCCTTCATGTGCAAAGTGGTGCACTTCTTCATCAACCTCACCATGTACGCCAGCAGCTTCACACTCGCTGCCGTCTCTGTTGACAGGTTTGTGATTCACTACTTCACTACATTCTGTGCAGGCTTGTATGGGATATAGAGTGCTGTGCAAAAGTCTTACGTCACCACTGGTTTTGTTTATTTATTTATTTATTTTGCATTTTTTTGCATGCAAAGTTAGATTTTTTTTTTTTTTTTATGTCAGTTGGTCTTGAGCCAGTATACACCATACAACATGAAATAATTGCAGTGATTTCTTTGCCCCCTAAATTGAACTCTACATTGAAGAGCTATAGATGACGCAAAAATGTTGCCCTGGTCTGTTTTCTTCTGCTCTGTGTCGTCATGTTGGTTCCCTGTTCCTGCTTCTAATCTTCCTGCTCCTTGTATTTCTTACAGTCTACATAAGGTGATAAAAATGACCTTTAGTATTACATCTTTACTAGTTAGCTGAAGGCAACTGGACTTGCTTAAGGTAGGTTTGAAGATGTCTCTCCTCTCATTGAAGAGGCTTCATCAGTTCTGCTGTTTACAATAAGAGCTTTAGGCATTCCAAATAATTGAATATCTTATGAGGTGACTCATTATCCAAGGCTAAAACTGATATCCTTTACAAAGTGAACTCTAAGCCACCATTATACTTGGTATGAGCTCAGTCAATATGGACAGAGAGTTGGTGTCCTCTGCAGCAGACGCCCTCTGCTCACACTGACTGTGTTCACACCCGAGGATTCAATCTATTTCTTAACTCTTGCCAGTCTGACGCTTACATTAAAGGGCCGCTGTGTGAAAAATTAATGAGTAACATTGAGGTCATTTGCACTTTTATCATCGGTCACAATGGTGACTTGAGATCCAAAGCATCTGAAAATAAGAGTAAAAAATAAATAAGTAAAACACAAAGTGATGCAGGAGGCATACAGTACATGCAATCATGCAGAGAGTGGCTGACATTATGGAAATGTGTTTGTGTAGGAGCTGATGTTGCACATTATGCCAAGTAATGTTTGAGGGAAAAAAATACTAAAACTACCAAAAGAGCAGTCCTTGTTTGACACTGCAGATTGTCTATTGGTTCATGTTTTGGTATAAAATCTGACAGCCATTCACAAACCTGTTGAGGCATTATATCTGACAAGTACAGGGTCTTTTTTTTCACTTTCATATCGAGTGCAAGCCTCTTTGGCCCTTTTCAGTGAGGTTTCATAGACCGGAGTGGATGTTTTCTTTGTCTTTCGAGAGCTCGCCTGAGCGGAGTTGTAGAAAGAACATGGATTTGCTGAGCATTAACATGTAAAGGGTTGAGACAGAAAAACGCAGCTGTCAGTTTTGAAATATGAGCACACCGGGTAGGAAAAAAAACCCAGCGACTTTATTTGTAAAAGGAAAAAGACGTTCAGAGAGGCAGAGAGTGTATGTGTGTGTTGGGATTTCACACCTTCATTGCCTCCCTGCTTAGCAACATTAAATCCAAAGCACAAGGTGCAGACATATACTCAGCTCAGCTATTGTGATCATTTAATGAAACAATGTACGTAGGACCGCATCCTTTATAAAAGCCTGGAAAATAACATGCCCTCTGTGGATATTGCAGTCCCTGTAACATATTTCCCCAAGGTTGTTTTTCCATTCAATAAAAACTACAAACAGCTGCAGTGTGAATGATTATGATTCAGCTGATTGTAGTAGTCAGCGAGTGTGGAGGTGGCAGCATCCCGCGTATATTCCCTTTCATACAATCAACACTGGTGATGAACATTGTCACTGTATGTGATATTCAATATGTAAAGAGAATGCAAGAAATAATAACATGTTCACTCATTCTCCACAGTGGAAATGTTCGTCATAGTGATTTATTCTGCATTTTTCTTTCAACGTTTAGTCTTCGCTTCATTTACTGCATCTCAAATCAAATGAGCAGACTGTCCTCGTCAAATCCGTTTAAAAATGACATTTTTATCGGTCATGAGCACAGACATACAGAGTAAAACATGCAGTGAATTGAGGAGGTTGCTCCGTCTTGTTATTGTGCAAACAAAATACGTTAAAGAGCAACTGAATAACTGAATTAAAAAAGATTTGAATATAAGGTTAAATATATAAAAGCTTGTACATAAATGTAAAATCTTCTCCTGTAATATTCCACTGTAACACAATATTTTGAATAAAGACACATGAGCATATGAATATAGTGATAATAATTGATGAAGTGACAATTTTAAAAAACATATTTTTTTAAAATCTCCATGACGTTCTCTCCTGAAACACAGATGCAAAAATAAAGATGGAGGAAGCATCTCCAGGACAAAAATATCAATGTCAAATGTACAACCAAAATATCCCAGATATGTCTGACATTGAGCTGGCAATGCCATTGGAGCTATAGACTGTATTTAAAAAAAATAAATAAATAACTTATTCCTATAAAAAACAGACATAATCTTAGTTTCCTTAAATGGTCACTAGGGGCTGACACCAATGGTTGTGAAAATAATTCAGTTTGAATGGAAATCTATGTGGAAATTAGTCTAATTCCAACTTTTCATGCAAACAAAACCAACCTGAGAACTGCTGAGATACTCATAAAGTTTGTGTAGAATCGCTGGATTATTTAACATATTCAACCTTGAATTATTTTGAAGTTTATTTGAGAGTGCACAAAGACCAAGTTGACTTACTTCATCGGAGGTTCATTTCAATTTAAAATACAGTAATTATTTGTGCAAGCTAAAGACGTGTTCATGTGAGGGGTTTCTCATCTTCAGTCTGCTGCGACCTCAAATGTGTTTGAAGCTGAAATCTGATTATTAGCTAATATCCAAATAAACTTAAAGCATTATTCTGCCTCTGTTTGGCCTTGGAGTGGGGAGGCACGAAGCATTTATTCCATCAAACTCCTGAACAACTGTGTTTTCTGAAATGTTTTGCATGGGGACTTGCACTGGCTTTATTATTGCCATGCTGCTGTTGCCATCTGTCCTGGCATGAAAGAAATCACACAAAAATGTGAAACACAAAATCAGACTTCCTGGTCGCATGGATAGACTTAATCAGTGTCGTGTGAACTCATGTGACAATGGTTTGAATGTATCAGACGTTTGTTTATAGTTTTATGTTAAAGATTCATAGATTAATCTGCATTTTTTTTAATGTTGGAGTCAGTTAATTATTATTTCCTTTCAGTCTAAAAAAAAGCCAACCCACACTGTCAGCATGTCCGCTAATTATCAGAACTCATGTGGTCTGGATTCTGTCAATATTGTTTTTTTTCCTTTTCACAGATATCTGGCCATTCGCTACCCACTACGCTCTAGGGAGCTACGAACCCCTTGCAATGCAGTGGTCGCCATGGTGATCATCTGGGGCCTTTCTCTGGTCTTTGCCGGTCCATATCTCAGCTACTATGACCTGATTGACTACGCCAACAGCACTGTGTGCATCCCTGGCTGGGAGGAGCAAAACCGTAAGGTGCTGGACACGTGCACCTTCCTGTTTGGCTACGTCATCCCTGTGCTCATTGTGAGCCTCTCTTACACTCGAACCATCAAGTACCTGTGGACGGCTGTCGACCCGCTGGACGGCATGTCGGAATCCAAGAGGGCCAAACGCAAGGTCACCAAAATGATCATCATCGTCACCGTGCTCTTCTGCATATGCTGGCTGCCGTACCATGTGGTGATCCTGTGTTACCTCTACGGAGACTTCCCTTTCAATCAGACCACGTACGCCTTCAGGCTTCTCTCCCACTGCATGGCCTACGCCAACTCTTGCGTCAACCCCATCGTGTACGCCCTGGTTTCCAAGCACTTTCGCAAGGGCTTCAAGAAAGTGTTCAGCTGCATCCTGAGCAAAAATGGGAGAAATAAGGTCCATGTGGTCCATGTGGCTAACACTGTGCCCGGATTTGAAGCGGGCTCCACTGAGGTGTCGCAGATGAACGAGGAGAACATACGACAGAATGAGTGTGAAATGATTAACAGGCCGATCCCGGAGCCAAGAGAAGCCACGGTGACAGTGAATTTGCCCTTTCAACGGCAGACTTGACAAATGATTCAGGCTTAGCACAGATTGCCTTTGGAAAAGACATTGCAGCTCATGCTTGGACAGAAATGTGTTAAAAACAAGAAATCACAATATTCACGTTTTGGTGGAAAATGAAAGCAGATGTAATGAAATCATCCACACAAACACATTTACTAAAATGAAAATATGTCGTTTTTTTGTTTATCACTGTGAACAGATTAGAAAGAGGTTTTACTTTAATATTTGTTGTTTGACCATTTGCCTTAATGTGGCTTACACTTTGGTATTTACTGTGTCTTTTCAGTATCTTAGCAGCCACTTTATTTAGCTCATAATGTTTCAGTGTTTCAGCGCCTGACCACAGAAATATGTAGTTCCAATATCAGGGAGTAATACATTTCCCATACCAATATATCAGCAAATGTATATTTTAAACAATTGCAATTATTACTGAGTTGTCATGATGAAACTCTTTTGACAAATACATATAACTAAAGCTTGATATTTTACAATATAAACAAAAGCAAAAATCAATTCAAATAGACTACAGAACTTGAAAAAGAAATATTTTTACATAGAATGTAAACACAGAAGACATTAAAAAGAAAAACATTTATGCATCCTAAATGTCTTTGTATGGAACAGATTAGGGCCATGTGGGGAAAAAAATGGAAATAAAATAGAAAAAAGTACAACTGCTTGAATTCTGACATTAAAATCGGAATTCTGAGAAAAAACAGGTTAGTATGTATGAATACTATGAAAAAAGTCTGAGAAATAATTTCTTGAGATTAAAGTGAGAATGCTGAGAACATTTTTTTCTAAAATTAAAGGTTAATATGTGAGACCAAAGGTTAATATATACAGTATGAATATTAAGAAAAAAGTCTGTAAAAAGTTACAATTCTGAGACTTAAGTCTGAATTCTAAGAAAAAAAATGTCAGAATTCTGAGGAAAAAAGATATTAAAGGTTAATATGTGAAAATTTCAGCAATCAAAGGTGTGGATATTTAGGAAAAAGGTCTGAAAAATTGTATTCTGACATTAAGTCAGATTTGTTATTCTCAATAGAAAGTTCTGAGATTAAAGGTTAATATGAGTGAGTGCTAGGACAAAAGTTTGGAAAAGTCAGAATTCTGAGAAAAATCAGAATTGAGGAAAAAAGGTAAATTCTGATTAAAATATTGACTTTAATCTCAGATTTCTGAAATTAAAGCACTGAGAAAAAAGGTTAGTATGTGTGAATGTTAAGAAAAAGTCAGAATTATGAGGAAACATTTCTGAGAATAAATATTAGTATGTGTGAATGTTAAGAAAAACTAGAAAAAGAATCAATTCTGAGATTAAAGTCAGATTTTTTATTCTGAGTAAAATGTTATGAGATTAAAGGTTCATATGTATTAATGCTAAAAAAAAAAAAGGTCTGGAAAAATGGTCAGATTTCTGAGATTAAAGTTAGAATTCTGAGAAAAAGTTGTGAGAATAAATGTTAGTAGGTGTGAACTTTAAGAAAAAAGCTAAAAAAAAAATCAGAATTCTGAGATTAAAGTCAGAGTATTTATTCTGAAAAAAAGTTTAAAATTTAATATGTGTGTGTTAAGGGAAAAAAGTCTGAATTCTAATAAAAAGTTCTGAGATTAAAATCCGAATTCTAAAATTAAAAGGTCAAATATGTATGAATGTTATGAAAAAGGTTTGAAAAAAAAAGTCAGAATTCTGAGATTTAAATATCTCAATTCTGAGAAAAAAGGTTCTAAGATTAAAGTTTAGTATGTGTGAATCTTAAAGAAAATGTCTGGGAAAAAAAGTCAGAATTTGGAAATTAAAGTTGGAATTTTGAGAGTGAAGTCAGAATTCTGAGAAAAAAATTAAGATTAAAGTCATAATTAAGATTAAAGGTTAATATGTGTGAATGTTAAGATAAAAATCAGATTAAAAAAAATCTCTCAGAATTCAGGCTTTTTTTTAATACGACTTTTAAATTTCGTTTCCAAAAACATTTCCCATGTGGCCCTAATCCTCTTCTCTTATAGCTTTGCCAACCCCTTTTAACCGTCAAAACATTCTTTTTATTCTGTAAAATGTAATGATATGTTGATGAAAGGCTCATATTGACTGACTTTTATGGAGTCAAACATTAAATCTATCAGACTCTGTTCACCTTCATAGTCATGAATATGTTCAGCGGCTCGTTAGGGAAACTGCTGCACAGTAAATCACCTCCATTAGTTTTTGGGAGCTTTTCAAACCGGATTCGCTTCAGATTTAGGGTCAGTGCGTTAACTCCACTGATGTGAAGTACATCCTGTGCAGGTCGTGAACAGACCGGCTGAATCATTACTTCCAGCACCACTTTTGCCGCTTCACTCTCACATCATCGCACTTCACCTCTGATCTTCAGAGTCTGATTATTAAATCCCTTTGACGCATTTTTAAATTTGCTGTGTGTTGTTTTTCCCACTCTGTCTCTGTCAAAGTGGAGCAGGATGTTCTTCGGTCTTTTCGCCTGCAGCTGCTGCTCACGTGTTACTAAGATTTTTGAATTCTGAGTGTTTTAACTCCACTTTTCGTGAGCTCATGTCTCAGTTTAATATTAGCCTTGTTGACTTTAACGCAGTCCGGTGATGCTCAAGAATCAGGTGTCAAAAGTTCTTAAATCATATCAGGAAAAAGGAGATTATATGTGTATTTTTGATGAATTATTAATAATAACAAACATTGGCGCATGACTCCAGGATTTTTGCCTCCACTTAAAAACTGGAGGCGTTTTCTTGCATTTATTTACGTAGTATCTTCACAATGATTGTACTAATGGCATGTTTCTGTTTGGTGTCACATATTATATATTTAATTGAATATGTTTGTTATTGAGTGCACTTAAGCATTTAAGAGTTGTGTACTTTTTTTAAAAAAAAAAGAAAAGAAAAAAGTGTATTTTGTGTATTTAAAAATGTGAAAGCCGTGAAAGGATTACAATCACACTGCACACAACTCGGTTTCTCTCTTTCTCTGTGTGTTTTGCTTTTTGCTTGTGTTCTACCTCAGAGCTGTTAAAAAGAAACAACAAATCCTGTCTCGGTTGTTTTCTCTGCTGGTTGTGTAAGATGCGATTTTCCACACAGAGCACTCTCTGTTGCACAAACCATGTACTTTAATGTGCCCTTTGCATCCACGTTATAGTTAAGTGCTTCTCTATTTCTCTTTCTTCATGTACAACATGCACACGTATTAGCCTGTAGAGTATTTAAATAAATATACATGAAAGACTTATTTAGAACACTGTATTGTACATTTCAATGACCAAATAAAATATTTTCTGCTGTGACGCTGCACTGGAGAGTTTTAATAGTACATTGAACATGTAAGAGCCACAAACTTGAATAGTAAAAGCTGAAACTAATGTGCAATGGCTTTAGCGCAGATTGCAACAGCTTCTATTTTGTGTTTTTATATCTCCAAGCGAAAAGCCGATCCAATGAGTTCAGCTTTTCGCTTTTTCCTTTTTACTGAAACTCTCACACACAGTACTGTGGAGATCAGGGCTGTTTTAGGTTGGAAGTGATTGTAGCAAATGAATTCTGGCATCACTAATAACCTTGACAGGTTCCTTTGCTGCTGTTGTGGTTGCTCTGGTAACCATGCTGCAATTTACCTTTTTTACTGGGCTTATCATCAATTTTGTGGAAACAGATCAAGGAAAGAAAACTTGTACTTTGAGAGGAAGTTTTGCAGCGTAGAGGCTCACCTGTGTCTTGTGACAAACATTTATTTTTGTATTAATTCTGTTGTTCTCTCAGTGTCGGTGCAGTTTTCCTACCTGTTTTAAGTCCAGGATGTAAGCACGGGTCTTTGAATCACGCTGATCCTGAGCAGAGAACAAAAGACAATTCGGTGAAATATAAATGTCATCTCAGACATTAAATGTTTGTCTTTTGCACTTTTTATTTCCTGAACGGAAACACAAAAGGTCTTGAAATGACATTTGAAAGTTTTACACTTGAGGGAGTTGAAATATAAAAGATAAATACAAATAAAACCACTAAA